>JAAAWK010000910.1:1200000-1703879 GCA_022496015.1 Hordeum marinum
CATTAGGTCAATATATGGAATTTGAAATGAAAACAATTTTGAACCTATATTCAAATACATTTCAAATTGACATGAACACTAGATACATTAGCTCATCCATGCATACTGTCATGCCATGTTCATGCATCATATTGTCGCATTTGCTTGTATTGATTGTTTTTATCTGCGTTGGGGTAGGCCCTAATCCGGAAGATACCCCTCCGTACCCCGACGAAGAAGAGAACTCCTCCGCAACCCAGCAAGGCAAGCAACCCCATTGATCATTCCGATAACATCCCATTCTCTCGCTCCTGCTCTCATTATTGCATTAGGACAAACGATCACATGTCAGTCATACCCGGTAGATGATCCTATTCTTATGCATGACCTGATCTTGTCACAGTAAATAGCTACACCTTGTAACCTAGCATACCTGGTAGATGCTTGTGCCGTGATGTGCTTAGCTTATCTTCATGCCATGCTGCTATGCTTAGAGTTGTGTCAGGTCTGATTCATCTCGGTGATGAGTTAGAGTGAAACTGTGATGTTCCGATGTGTTGAGCTCATAACGAATCCGTTTTGGTAAAAGGTGGTGATGAGAGGCTATGTAGGAGTACATAGTGGGTTGTCTCATTGAGACCGTTCTTAGGAACTGGGTTCCGTGTTTGAGATCCAAGACGAGATACTACCACATGCTGGGCCCTGAAATATGACCCCGCTTGACTTATCAGTCGCTTAGTCTTTGGTCCAGGTATTGCAAGTAGTTTCTGGTGTTTATAGCTTGCTGGAGGCCGTGCGTAGCGCTGACCCTCGGGGTGGGTTACGACGCGGTAGGCAGTGGCACGGTGTACCAAGGGTCACCCGAATGGTGGGCTTGGGAACCCTGCGCACATCGTTTGGGACCGTAGTGGAAACTTCAGCCGGACTTCCATGCGGGTCAGTCTCAAATAGCCGGTAGCCTGGACTAGAGGTCTTATGTGATTGACGGTCGTGGCCGACTCCCTCGCTGGGCATCCGCTTGAAGGTTGCCGAGGTGCATGGTTTATGGCACACAGCGATAAGTGGCGAGAGCGTGTGTGAAGAAGTACACCCTTGCAGGGTTATGAAACTATTCGAATAGCCGCGTCCGCGGATATGGACTACTTGGAGAACTTATGCTGTTCATAGATAATCAAATGGACACTTCTAAAAATCTCAAGACAAGTGTGAGTACCGTGGATGGCACTCTTCCGGGAGGGGAAGGTGAGTCCATGGTGGGGTATTGAGATGGAGTTAGTGGACTCGTGTGCGATAAGTAAAATTGTAACAAAGAGTGTAAAACTGAGTAGTGTAGGTTAGCCATGAGTCAAAGCTGGCTTTCTGCGTAAACTCCTCCACCCCTTTGTTGATACATGAGCATAACTAGACTAGGTCTATTTTAAAGACTTGCTGAGTACGATTGTACTCATCCTTGCTTAATTAATGTTGCAGAGGAAAACCAGGACCCATCAGGTGGGTTCTATCTAGACGTTGACGATGCCGAATAGCTGGTGTCCCAGCTACGACCCTGTGCCGTGTGGCGTGCTGTAGATAGTCAGGCCATGTGCCCTCTTTTCATTTCACTATCCGTACTCGGATAGTTCTAAGTTTCCGCTGGCTTGTATGAACTTGTTTGTATAACTTGAGTGCCGGGTCATGTGACCCCTATCTGTAAGAACATATTATGCAAGGCTCTTCTGAGCCTTTTAAATAAAAGTCATGTTGTTGTATCGTTATGTTGTGATGCCATAGTTGTATCTATGCATAACGGGCATGTCGTGCGTACGTGCGGCGTGCAACGGTATGTATGGGATCCGACACCTAGTTGTGTGCCTTTAGCAGTACTCCTTACGGGAAACTGTCTTTTTGTGCTTCCACCGAGCCTTGGTAGCTTGCCACTGCTCCGGACACATTGATTGACCGGCATGTATCCTTCTTTGCTGCTGTGTCTGTCCCTTTGGGGAAATGTCTCGCATTGTAATGGAGTCCCTATAGCCTGTTACGACTCGTCTACGTGCAGCGATGACATTCGTGTCTCGCGACGTAATGGAGTCCTTGTAGCTTGCTACGACTCGTCTACACACGCTTGAGACCGACACCTGCATTGTTGGGTTATGTATGCCTGTTTCCGTACGGATGTGCCACTTGGGTTCTATGACTAGTTATGTCGGCCCGGGTTCTTTGTTGTGTGATTGCCAGCGACATGTTCACATACGTGAGCCAAAAGACGCAAACGGTCCCGGCCAAGGTAAGGCTGCAGCCGTGGAGTACCGTGCGTGAGGCCGCAAAGTGATGTGGCTTGTTACAGTATGGAATCATATGACTTAGGATCGGGGTCCCGACAGCGTTGGTATCAGAGCCTGACTGACTGTAGGACTATCAAGCCAAACCGGTCGAAGTTGAGTCTAGAAACACTATAGATAAGTAGGGGAATTGATTGTGGAAGGGAACGTAAGACTCTTTTTACTCCTCTTCCCAAGTTATTCTATGCTGGGTCATTCTCATCTTATCTACGAGGATAGGTACTAGGATTCTCATCTATTGCCTAGGATGACGAGTTACTAGCCATGGACCAATAACTAGCTTGTTTGTGAGTAAGTGTGGTTATTTTAGTGTTGTTGATGTGACAAACAGATGGAGAAGAGATTTGAGTCTAGATAGTCGAGTGGTCATGCCTTTCCAATCTCCTTTAAATTGTCTCAAAAATTTTGTTGAGCAATTACAGCCGTTATGCTGCTCGATTTCCGTTAGGATCTCTAATGTCTTTGCATCATTCTCTGTTTCAGATGCCGTCTCGTCCTTTCCATCAGGTGGTCCGTCTGACCAGGTGCATCGATGTGCCGGGTCACACGGCCATGTTGGTTAGAGTGATGATAGAGGCTGGATATCGTTGGTACCCAGAGTACATAGTGGAGGAGCAGTATCGAGATTTCAACCAGAGTCAGTATCTGTGTACCGTTAGGATATATCCTTCCTATCCTAGAGCTGCAGAGCCACTTCATCGGACTCATGGATTGGGAGTTACCATAGATATGGCAGTTCAGGAAGCCGCCTATACTATGCTGACTATTATGAGGTTTCACCATGGTCTGCTTCAGAACATGGAGTTCTGCTATGTACCCGCTTCCATTGGAGGAGAGGATGGATATCTCAGTGCAGCCTATTCTGATCATTCCCATGAAGACCCTAGACTGCAGGTGACCGCGCAGATGTTGGAAACTAGGGACCGTGATGCACGTGCCCTACGCATGGAGCTCTATGCTACCCGTGCCCGTCTTTGGACAGCTTTGACGCAGCTGGCACCTGTTGTGCAAACATGTTATGGAGATATGGAGATGCTGACTCCATCACGGACTCATTTGCCAGCACACGTAGACTGGCCTGATGTTGGAGGCATCACCCCTCTTCGAGGACCGCTGTTGCCACCGACAAGGGGACCAAGGCCACACCCGTGCCCTTATGGTTTCCAGGGATTCCAGGCTAGAGTGTTTCCAGATCCGCAGGTTCAGCTTCCAGGTCATGGGGGTAACCTGTACGAAGCATTCTACGGTGATGTTTGAGTGCGAGGATGCTAGACCTAGTAAGCTAGTAGACGTATCGCCACAGTCCTGTGTGTCTTGTGGGGTATGATCAAGGTTGAGAGTTGAGTTTTGGAGGTGTAGATAGATAATGTATAGGATGCTTGTAACACCTCCGATGAGTTGTGTCATCTCTCCGTAGTTGTTTTCAGCTTGGGTTTGTACTGAACTAAGTCATGGTGCGTATGAAACCTAATGTTCATATGGTAGTTGTTTTACCATGTTGATTGGTGTTTATTCTACATGCCATTCTGATCAGAGCATTTCCTAATTCTTGTCCTAGAGTTGTTGCTTGCTATGTCTAAGCTATGGATTGATTTCCCCAGGATGGTGTCAACCAGGAACAACCCTGTGCATGCTCATGAGCAAGGCGAGAGTAGCCAGCCAAGGCAAGAAGAGCTGCCACGAGCACCATCTCTAGCAGAGGTGATGCTAGAAGCCGAAAGGAATAAGAGGGAGACCAATAGGCTGTTGGAGAGGATTGAACAGAACACCGCTCGTGCTCCCCGCAATGATCACCATGATGGAGTGTCACTTGGTGACTTCATTAAGCTGTGTCCGCCTAAGTACCATCATTCGATCGATCCCCTCGATGCGGATGATTGGCTAACTAGCATGTCACGCAAGATTCGAGCTGCAAATGTTTCAGAGGCCAACAAGGTGACCTTTGCAACATACTTCCTAGAGGGACCCGCCAACCTGTGGTGGGAAAGCTATGAAGCTATGCGTCCTCAAGGACCTGCGCCAACCTGGGCAGAGTTTAGCGCCGCATTTCGTCTCCATCACATCCCGGAAGGGCTGATGGACCGCAAGAGAGAGGACTTCTGTGCCTTCACCCAGGGCAGATTGACAGTGGATGCATACAGCCGCGAGTTTGGAAACCTTGCTCGCTATGCTCCAGAGGAGGTCTCAACCGATGCCAAGAAGCAAGCTAGGTTCCGCAAGGGACCAAATGCTGAGCTTCGTCGAGATCTTCGTCTGCATGAGTGCGCCACCTTTCAAGCTCTCGTCAATAAAGCGATCAATGCTGAGTCCGGACAGACTGACTACGAGGCCACAAGGAGGCATAACCGTGAATTCAACCCTGCATCGGGTTCAGGACCCAACAAGCGCCGAATATGGGTACCCAATGCAGCTATGCCGGCAAGGTACACTACGAGGCCATCCTTCCAGGCACCTCGTCCAGTTCAGTCCAACCCTCCACCCAGATCATTTGGAGGACCGCAAGCAAATGTTGCCCCTCGTTCTACAGTGGTATGCTATAAGTGTGGAGAACCGGGACATTATTCTCGTGAATGTCCCCAGAGCAATGCCAAGCCCGCTGGACGCGGAAAACCAGGGAAAGCCTTCTATGTGAAGCCAACTCCTGCCCGTGGGCGAGTTAATTATGTGTCTGCTGAAGAAGCTCTTGAAGACCCTGATGTCATTCTAGGTACGCTTCTTGTTAATAGCCATCCAACATCTGTTCTATTTGATACTGGGGCATCTCATTCATTCATCTCAGAAAGTTATGCACAGTTGTATAACATGTCTTTCTGTGACATGCCCACACCTTTAGTAGTTCAGACTCCTGGATCAAAATGGCAAACTTCTAGAGTGAGCCATGACAATGAAATTCTGGTGGATAGACTAGTATTCCTAGCATCCTTGATAGCTCTTAAGTCTTCGGACATCAATATCATTCTAGGTATGGATTGGATGAAAACCCACTATGCCAAGATTGATACTCATTTTAGGAATGTTCAACTTACACATCCCTCGGGAGAGATAGTTAATGTCTCTACTCGAAAAACCAAGCGCCAACTCTATTCTCTAAATGCTAGCCCTCTCCCTGAGCTAGAAGATATTCCGGTAATCCATGATTTTCCGGATGTCTTTCGAGAAGAACTGCCAGGTATTCCACCTGTCACAGATGTCGAGTTTGTAATAGAACTTATTCCAGGGACAGTTCCAATAGCCAGAAGACCCTATAAGATGGCACCCTTAGAACTAGCTGAGCTAAAAACCCAACTCGATGAAGCTTTGAAGAAAGGGTTCATTCGTCCTAGTTCTTCTCCTTGGGCTTGCCCCGTCCTTTTTGTTAAGAAGAAGGATGGCTCGGAACGGATGGTTGTGGATTACCGACCAGTGAACTTGGTCACTATAAAGAACAAGTATCCGCTCCCCAGGATCAACGATTTGTATGATCAGCTCGCTGGATCCTCTGTCTTTTCCAAAATGGATTTGAGGTTGGGATACCATCAAATCAGAATTAGAAACGGGGACATTCCAAAAACGGCTTTTGTCACTCGTTATGGCCAATACGAGTACACCGTTATGTCCTTCGGATTAACTAATGCCCCAGCCACCTTCTCTCGACTGATGAATTCGATCTTCATGGAGTATTTGTATAAATTCGTCGTGGTTTATCTTGATGACATACTCATTTACTCGAAGAACGAACAAGAACATGCCGAGCATCTAAGGTTGGTATTGATGAAACTTCGAGAGCATCGTCTATATGCCAAATTCTCCAAGTGTGAATTCTGGTTGCCGGAAGTGACTTATCTGGGTCACGTAATCTCTGGCAAAGGTATTGCTGTCAATCCTGAGAGAGTTCAGGCCGTCCTTGATTGGACTCAACCTGAATCAGTTAAGTAAGTAAGGAGTTTCCTTGGCTTAGTGAGCTACTGTCGCCGCTTAGTTGAGAATTTCTCCAAGGTTGCGAAACCTCTAACTGAACTTCTCAAGAAAGATAAAAGGTTCGAGTGGACTCCACAATGCGAGCATAGTTTTCAAGAGTTGAAAAGACGACTGACCTCTGCTCCCGTTCTGGTGCCACCAGATTTATCTAAGGACTTTATTATCTATTGCGACGCCTCGCGACAAGGATTAGGTTGCATTCTCATGCAAGATCGTCATGTGATTGCTTACGCATCTCGACAGTTGCGTCCACATGAGGATAATTATCCCACACATGATCTTGAGCTTGCAGCTGTAGTCCATGCACTGAAAACATGGCGACATTATCTTCTGGGTAATCGTAGCGAGATATACACTGATCACCAAAGTCTAAAATATATCTTCACCCAGCCGGATTTGAATCTCAGGCAAAGACGGTGGGTAGAGTTGATCACGGACTACGACTTAGGTATAACTTACACCCCGGGAAAAGCCAATGTCATGGCTGATGCACTGAGTCGTAAGTCCTATTGTAACAACTTGATGTTACAACAAGGTCAAGCACTTCTTCATGAGGAATTTCAGAAGTTGAATCTCCACATTGTTCCCCAAGGATTCCTATCCAACTTGGTGGCGAAACCTACTCTTAAGGATCAAATCATAGCTGGCCAAAAGCGTGATAAGGGAATTTCCCGGATCAAGGAGAACCTCGTTAGCGGTCTCGCTAAGGACTTCTCTACAGATGATCAAGGTGTAGTGCTCTTTCAGGGCCGTTTAGTGGTTCCTAAAAGCCAACATCTCAGGCAGCTGATTCTTAAGGAGGCTCATGATTCTCCTCTCACAATTCATCCGGGTAGTACAAAAATGTATCAGGACCTACGTCAGAGGTTCTGGTGGACTAGGATGAAGAGAGAAATTGCTTAGTATGTTGCTAACTGCGACGTTTGTCGTCGTGTGAAGGTAGAGCATCAAAGGCCTGCTGGCATCCTTCAACCCTTAGCTATTCCTAAATGGAAATGGGATAAGGTCGGTATGGATTTCATCACCGGTTTTCCCAGGACCAAGAGAGGGAACAATGCTATATTCGTAGTCATTGACCGCCTTTCCAAAGTGGCTCATTTTCTTCCTGTTCCGGAAAGCATTACTGCTAGTCAGCTAGCGGAGTTATATGTTTCTCGTATAGTTTCTCTTCATGGTGTCCCCTTGGAGATTAACTCAGACCGTGGAAGTATCTTTACCTCTCGATTTTGGGAAAGTTTTCAAACTGCCATGGGGACTCATCTATCTTTTAGTACCGCTTTCCATCCTCAATCAAGTGGTCAAGTTGAGCGAGTCAATCAAATTCTTGAAGATATGCTTCGAGCTTGTGTTATATCTTTCGGTATGAATTGGGAGAACTGCCTTCCATTTGCTGAATTTGCCTATAACAACAGTTATCAATCAACCTTGGGCAAAGCCCCTTTTGAAGTTCTCTATGGACGAAAATGCCGAACACCTCTTAACTGGTAAAAAGCCGGAGAGAGGCAACTCTTTGGTCCGGATATGATCCAGGATGCAGAGGAGCAAGTTCGCATTATTCGTGAAAAGTTGAAAACAGCCCAATCCCGTCAAAAGAGTCAATATGACCGTCATCATAAGTCTGTGACTTACGAAGTTGACGAGAAGTCTTACCTTCGGGTTACACCTCTGAAGGGTACCCATCGATTCGGTATCAAAGGCAAGTTGGCTCCTTGTTACATTGGACCTTTTCACATTCTTGCTAAACGAGGAGAGGTTGCCTACCAATTGGAACTTCCACCGCACCTTTCCAAAGTTCATGATGTCTTCCACATCTCTCAACTCAGGCGTTACTTTTCGGACCCTGTCCGAGAAGTGGACCACGAAACGCTTGATCTCCAAGATAACCTTTCATATCAGCATACCCTGTTCGTATTCTTGATCAAGCTGAACGTACCACTCGACGCCGGAACATCAAGTTTCTTAAAGTTCAGTGGTCACATCATTCGGACAAAGAGGCGACATGGGAAAGAGAAGATCGTCTCCGACTAGAGTACCCCGCGCTCTTCCGATGACTTCAAATCTCGGGACGAGATTCTTTTGAGTGGGGGTGAGTTGTCACAACCCTAGTAAGAGTCATAGGCTAGTAATGTGTTTGCATCATCATCATCATCTATGCATCAATATGAAATGGGGAGAAGAAGAAAACCCCACCCACTTAATGAATTATAGGATTTCTAGATAAATGAAATTTCAACAAATCCAAAATGCCCATCAAAAATGTCCCCTATGTCTGATAAATAGGGACATGGATATACCAGGGGTCATTTGTATTATTTGAACATTTAAAATAATTTGAATTAATGGTTTACATCCTTGGAAAATGACAAATAAAGCAAATATCATTATCACTGTTTCCAAAATAATCTGAAACTATTATTATAAGTTTGGAATATTCAAACTACAATTTAGAAAATATGTGGGTCATTTTATAAAAGTCATTGGACCTGCAAAGGAAATAAATAAATATTAGAAAATAGAAAAAAGAAATTAAAAAAAAAGCCAGAAGGGGCTTACCTGGCCCAGGAAGGAGATGGCCCAGCCCACCAGGGCCAAGCGGTCATCTTCAACCTCTGCCAGTAGGCAGAGGCGAAGTGCCGCGCGGCGCCGGGAGGCCTCCACCTCCTCCCTGCCTGGTCGCCCGCCTGGAGGCCCCAGGGCGCGCCAGCTCGCCGTCGCTAAGGTCTTCTCCCTCTCTCTCTCCCGTGGCCGCTCTCTCCCTCGCTTCTCTTTTCCCCTTTCTTTGCCGAGCTTCGCCGTCGACGCCGCTCGCCGTAGCCGCCATTCTGGCCACCCCCTCTCCCCTCCGAGCCCACCAATATACTCGCCGCGACGCCCTCGTCCTCTCCGTGGCATTAGAAGGACCCGAGAGCCCTCGAGGCCGCCGCCACGTCCGTCTTCAACCTCGGGACCCGTCGGAGCTCGTCGCCGTTCCTGCCGTCCCCGGTCGTCCCCGAGCCCGCTGACCAACCAGATCGACTCGCTGTGAGCTCCCCGTACTTTTCCCTCTCTCTCCGTGGCCCTCTTCGCCCTTAGCTGCCATCCCCCCGCGCTAATTAATCCCCCTCCAGCCACTAACAGTGGGCCCCGTAGCGGGATCAATGCCCAGTCAGCGCGGGATTAGCCCCTGTGTCTATGACATGTGGGTCCCGCGTGTCATTTTGACCCAGATCAGTCAGTTGACCAGGCTGATGTCATGCTGACGCATGGCTGACGTAGTAAATCTATTTTCTGTTTTAGAATAATTCCAGAAAATGTTTAAAACTTTGAAAAATCATATAAATTAATCTGTAAGTCAGATGAAAATAATTTATATATGAAAATTTATCAGAAAAATCCAATGAATCCAATGGTGCTACTCGCATGCATGATAGAGCAACCCAAATAGGTGAACTTGGACATTTTAACATTAGGTCAATATATGGAATTTGAAATGAAAACAATTTTGAACCTATATTCAAATACATTTCAAATTGACATGAACACTAGATACATTAGCTCATCCATGCATACTATCATGCCATGTTCATGCATCATATTGTCGCATTTGCTTGTATTGATTGTTTTTATCTGCGTTGGGGTAGGCCCTAATCCGGAAGATACCCCTCCGTACCCCGACGAAGAAGAGAACTCCTCCGCAACCCAGCAAGGCAAGCAACCCCATTGATCATTCCGATAACATCCCATTCTCTCGCTCCTGCTCTCATTATTGCATTAGGACAAATGATCACATGTCAGTCATACCCGGTAGATGATCCTATTCTTATGCATGACCTGATCTTGTCACAGTAAATAGCTACACCTTGTAAAGTTGTCAAATGGATACTTCTAAAAATCTCAAGACAAGTGTGAGTACCGTGGATGGCACTCTTCCGGGAGGGGAAGGTGAGTCCATGGTGGGGTATTGAGATGGAGTTAGTGGACTCGTGTGCGATAAGTAAAATTGTAACAAAGAGTGTAAAACTGAGTAGTGTAGGTTAGCCATGAGTCAAAGCTGGCTTTCTGCATAAACTCCTCCACCCCTTTGTTGATACATGAGCATAACTAGACTAGGTCTGTTTTAAAGACTTGCTGAGTACGATTGTACTCATCCTTGCTTAATTAATGTTGCAGAGGAAAACCAGGACCCATCAGGTGGGTTCTATCTAGACGTTGACGATGCCGAATAGCTAGTGTCCCAGCTACGACCCTGTGCCGTGTGGCGTGCTGTAGATAGTCAGGCCATGTGCCCTCTTTTCATTTCACTGTCCGTACTCGGATAGTTCTAAGTTTACGCTGGCTTGTATGAACTTGTTTGTATAACTTGAGTGTCGGGTCATGTGACCCCTATCTGTAAGAACATATTATGCAAGGCTCTTCTGAGCCTTTTAAATAAAAGTCATGTTGTTGTATCGTTATGTTGTGATGCCATAGTTGTATCTAAGCATAACGGGCATGTCGTGCGTACGTGCGGCGTGCAACGGTATGTATGGGATCCGACACCTAGTTGTGTGCCTTTAGCAGTACTCCTTACGGGAAACTGTCTTTTTGTGCTTCCACCGAGCCTTGGTAGCTTGCTACTGCTCCGGACACATTGATTGACCGGCATGTATCCTTCTTTGCTGCTGTGTCTGTCCCTTTGGGGAAATGTCTCGCATTGTAATGGAGTCCCTGTAGCCTGTTACGACTCGTCTACGTGCAGCGATGACATTCGTGTCTCGCGACGTAATGGAGTCCTTGTAGCTTGCTATGACTCGTCTACACACGCTTGAGACCGACACCTGCATTGCTGGGTTATGTATGCCTGTTTCCGTACGGATGTGCCACTTGGGTTCTATGACTAGTTATGTTGGCCCGGGTTCTTTGTTGTGTGATTGCCAGCGACATGTTCACATACGTGAGCCAAAAGACGCAAACGGTCCCGGCCAAGGTAAGGCTGCAGCCATGGAGTACCGTGCGTGAGGCCGCAAAGTGATGTGGCTTGTTACAGTATGGAACCATATGACTTAGGATCGGGGTCCCGACATTATATTCTGGGGAAGCGATGTGAGATATTCACAGACCACAAGAGTTTGAAGTATATCTTCACTCAAAGGGAATTGAACATGAGGCACCGAAGATGGTTGGAGTTGATCAAGGACTACAACCTCAGTGTTCAATACCACCCCGGAAAGGCCAATGTGGCTATGATTAAGGAAAGGCTACCTGCCCTGCATGAAGAACTTGAAAGCTTCGGCTTGGAACTGGTTGCACCAGGATTCCTCGCCAACCCTGAAGCAAAGCCTACCTTGATGGACGATATCAAAGAACCCCAGAAGGGACACGGGAGCATTGAAGGCATTAAGAGGAAGATCAAGGCAGGCAAGGCCCCAGGATTCTCAGAGGATGAACAAGGAGTCGTGTGGTTTGCGAACCGCATTTGCGTACCCAACAGAGAAGAGCTCAAGAACCTGATCTTGCAGGAAGCTCATAGCACTCCCTACTCCATCCATCCTGGAGGAACCAAGATGTTTCAAGCCCTCAAGGCAATATTCTGGTGGCATGGCATGAAGCAGGAAATAGGCACGTTCGTGGCTAAGTGTGACGTATGCCAGAGGGTCAAGGCTGAGCATCAGCGACCCTCTGGACTACTGCAGCCCCTTAAAGTGCCTGAATGGAAGTGGGATAAAATCGGGATGGACTTCATCACTGGTTTACCAAGGTCGAGCAAGGGACATGATTCCATTTGGGTCATTGTCGACCACCTGACCAAGGTCGCCCATTTTATTCCCGTCAAGACCACCTATGATGGCAACAAGTTAGCCAACCTCTACATCTAGAGGATTGTAAGCCTCCACGGAGTTCCAAAGGAGATCATGTCAGACCGAGGAACCCAGTTCACTCAATGTTCTGGAAGAAATTTCAAGAAGCTATAGGAACCAAGCTCTTCTTCGGCACTACTTTTCACCCCGAGACCGGTGGGCAAACGGAGCGAGTAAATTAGATACTCGAAGATATGCTCCGTGCTTGTGTTTTGGCGTATGGAACCAAGTGGGAAGATTGTCTACCCTTTGCCGAGTTCTCCTACAACAACAGCTATCAATCGAGTCTTCAGATTGCTCCATTTGAGGTATTGTATGGGCGCAAGGCCGCACTCCCCTCAATTGGTCAGAGACCGGAGAAGGATTAGTATTTGGACCGGATATCCTCCGCGAAGCAGAAGAGCAAGTTCAACTCGTCTGCGAGTGCCTCAAGACCGCTAAGACAAGGCAGAAGAGCCACGCCGACTCTCACCGCTGAGAACTGAACCTCGACGTTGGAGATTATATTTACCTCCGCGTCATGCCTCTCAAGGGAACCAAGCGCTTTCACGTCAAAGGAAAGCTCGTGCCAAGATTTATCGGACCCTTCAGGATCACTGCAAGACGAGGAGAAGTTTCTTATCAGCTAGAGCTACCTTCCGAGCTGTCGGATGTGCCCAACGTCTTTCACGTGTCACAGCATCGGAAGTGCCTGCAAGTTCCGGACCGGCCCGGTCTCTACAAGGACATCGACCATCAAGCCATCGACCGTCAGCCAGATCTCACTTATCGTGAGAGGCCTATCCACATTTTGGATGAAGCTGAGCGCTACACCCGAAGCTGCACCTTCAAGTACTACAAGGTCCAGTGGAGCAACCACACGGAGGCAGAAGCAACATGGGAGCATGAAGATTATCTCATATCAGAGTTTCCATATCTTTTTAGCACTTTGCCTAGGAATCTCGGGGACGAGATTCTTGTAAGGGGGGAAGGTCTGTCACACCCTGTATTTTGGCACATTGTTGTGTTTGGTTTTATAAAAATTTGGTGCCAACTAAAACTTTTGAGTGCATGCTTGTTTGATGTGATGCTTGTTTGAATTGCTTGAGCATTCAAGTTTGGCACTATTAGGTTCTACTTCTCTCCACCTTCATCATCCTTGATCCAAATTCCTTGCCCTGTGATCATGCCATGTGAATAGAGCTCACAAATATTTTTATCAAAATTTATTTTCCCCAGAAAGGATTTATTCAATTTCAGTTCACTAAAATCCCTGAATTGAGGTTTGTACTACAAGTCCTCAATTTAGGTAGATATTTTCTTCCTAAATTCTTTATTTGAAACCTACTATATATATGACTTCTCAAAACCACCAAATATTATTTTTAAAGATTATTTTTATATTTTATTTAAAGGCTTTTTTTGAAGGCCAGAAAGGGCTTTTTATAAGGGAACATTATTTAAATGCTTTGAAAATATTTTAGAAAATTTAGGGAAACTCGGTGGACATATATTTTCCATATATATGATTTTCAACACAAGGGCTTGATCATATCATGGGCAAAACCCATCAAAACCCTTTATGTTCAGATTGAACTTTTGGGATGTTTCTATAAGAAATATTCTCAATAAAATCCAAGAAAATTCTAGCAGGTCAACACTATCCTAGGTGATGATCTTGCAAAGTTTCATCCCCATCCAAGTTGGATTGATTCATCAAACCAACCCAAATCCATTTCTGTCCAGATTCAAATTTTGACAACTTTACATTGTGAAGTGTCTTCCCTTGGCCTCAAACTTTGTGGGCATGCTCTAATGACCAATTAGTGATGATACACTAAGTGGTGCATCAAGGGTTAAAGCCTAACACCTTTAAACCTATAGAAAACACACCATGTCTATTTCTAGGTTTTCCCTGAGTCCCATTATGAACTTTCTTCAAACCCTCTCAAACTTGGTGATCACTCTTGTTTTCCATCACCCCTTGACCTTGTCAAATCTCAAGATGATCCAAGTTCATTTAACCCCCCTAAACATCATCAAACACCTTCTGCCAGAAATGTAAAACTGGCATTTTCACCTCAAATCCTTTTACCCTTGGGCCCTCCTTTTTACCACAACTTCTATGGGATGCTGGTTACCTTCAGTAAAAATTTCATGGCCATGTCTCATGTGTAAGTGGGTGAAAAAACCCATCTTTACCCTCTGGTCCACCTGGCAGGACCTCTTTTCCCTCTCTCCCTCTATTCTTATCCCTCCCTAGAGCATCCAAGGGCCTAGCCCGGATAGTTTTCTTCCCCTGGATCCCCTGGACATGAGTGGACGCACAGAAGGTGCCAAGAGCATGCCACGGCCTGCAATAGCCGCGCTCCAGAGCACACAACAGTGCCGACCAGCACTGTAGCCGCTAGCCACTGCATGGCCCTGGCCGCCTGGAGCCTCCCCCTGGCGCCGTCTGGTCGGCCTCGATGTCTGCAACCCCGCAGGCAGTCGACCCCCTCCTCTCTCTCTCCTTCTCCCTCCTCCGCGCGTGCCCACCGCCACCCGAGCCGGCCAATGCGAGAGCTCACACGCGCGCGCCTCCCCTCCTCTCTCCTCTCTCCCTCTAGCATGGACCAACCCCAGGAACACCCCCAGGGCCACCCCTCTTCCTCCCGTGGCCTGTGGTGAGCACCCTGTGTGATGGAAATATGCCCTAGAGGCAATAATAAATTAGTTATTATCATATTTCCTTGTTCATGATAATCGTTTATTATCCATGCTATAATTGTATTGATTGGAGACTTAGATGCATGTGTGGATACATAGACAAAATCATATCCCTAGTATGCCTCTAATAGACTAGCTCGTTGATCAAAAGATGGTTGAGGTTTCCTAGCCATGGACATGAGATGTCATTTGATAACGGGATTACATCATTAGGAGAATGATGTGATGGACCAGACCCAAACTACAAACATAACATATGATCGTGTCAGTTTATTGCTACTGTTTTCTGCATGTCAAGTATATGTTCCTATGACCATGAGATCATGCAACTCACGGATATCGGAGGAGTGCCTTTTGTGTATCAAACGTCGCAACGTAACTGGGTGACTATAAAGGTGCTCTATAGGTATCTCTGAGGGTGTCTGTTGAGTAGGCATGGATCGAGACTAGGATTTGTTACTCCGTGTGACGGAGAGGTATCTCGGGGCCCACTCGATAATGCAACATCACAATAAGCCTTGCAAGCAATGTGACTAATTTTTAGTTGCGGGATATTGTATTTCGGAACGAGTAAAGAGAATTGCCAGTAACGAGGTTGAACTAGGTATGGAGATACCGACGATCGAATCTCGGGCAAGTAACATACCGAAGAACAAAAAGAATGTTATACGGGGTTAACTCAATCCTTGACATAGAGGTTCGACCGATAAAGATATTCATACAATATGTAGGAACCAATGTGGATGTCCAGGTCCTGCCATTGGTTATTGGCCGTAGAGGTGTCTCAGTCATGTCTACATAGTTCTCGAACCCGCAGGGTCTGCACACTTAAGGTTCGGTGACGTTTCGGTAGTGTAGAGTTATGTATGGTGGTGACCGAAGCTGTTCGGAGTCCCAGATGAGATCCCGGACGTCACGAGGAGCTCCGGAATGGTCCAGGTAAAGATTCATATATAGGAAGTCCCAGTTTGGTCACCGGAAAAGTTTTGGGCTCATCGGTAGTGTACCGGGAGTGTCGGTAGTGTACCGAGAGACCTCCGGTAGGGGTATTTCGACCCCAGAGGGTCCATGGGCTATGGAGAGTGATAACCAGCCCTTATTGGGCTGGAGGAAAAGCTAGAAAAAAGGCTAACAAGGAAGAGTCCTATTCCTACTAGGAGTGGAGGAGGAGTAGGACTCCTCCCCCTCTAGTTCGGCCGACTCCTATAGGAGTTTTTCCCTGCGCCAGCCCTCCTCCTCCTCTCCTCCTATATATACTAGTGGAATAGAAGGGTTTTTCATAGATTTTACGGCCACGTGCTACCTGTTTCAGCGGTGCTCCCCTAGATCGGTTTTCTGCAGTGCTTAGGCGAAGCCCTGCCGGAATTGCTACACCACCATCACCGGAGCGCCGTCACGCTGCCGGTGAACTCTCTCTCCCCTCCACCTCCTCTTGATGGATCAAGACGGTGGAGATCATCATCAAGCTGCACGTGTGCGTAACGCGGAGGTGCCATCCGTTCGGCGCTAGATCGGAAGGACCGTGATCGAGATCGCAAGACGGTTCGTGATGAGATCGTGGAACGGATCGCGATGAGTTCGCGAGACAGATCGTGATCAAGATCGTGAGACGTATCGTGATGATTTCACAGGATGGATTGTGATTGGATCGCGGGACGGATCGTGATGAGATCGTGGGATGCTCGGCGGTTTGGATCGCGAAGATGTTCGACTACAACAACCGCGTTTCTTAACGCTTCCCGCTTAGCGATCTACAAGGGTACGTAGATCCACTCTCCCTCTTGTAGATGCTCATCACCATGGATTGATTTGCGTGTGCGTAGGAAATTTTTTGTTTCCCATGCGACGTTCCCCAACAGTGGCATCATGAGCTAGGTTGATGGTTCGATGAGATCTCGAGTAGAACACAAAAGGTTTGTGGGCGTTGATGCTTAGATTGCTTCCTCCCTTGGTCGTATTTTGGTTCAGCGGGATTGTGAGATGAAGCGGTCCGGACCAACATTACTCGTACGCTTACGAGAGACCGGTTCCCTCGACGCAACTTGTTGCCTAGATGGCTTGCGGGTGACAATTTCTCTCACTTTAGTTGGATCGGATTCTACAAAGGCGTTCCTTGAGAAGGTTGAAAAGCAACTAGTGTATCACCGTTGTGTTTTTTGCGTAGGTGAGAATTGTTCTTGCTGGATACACGTAGCAGCCACGTTAAACATGTAACAACAATTAGAGGACGTCTAACTTGTTTTTGCAGGGTATGTTGTGATATGATATGGCCAATTACATGATGTGATATATGTGATGTACGAGATGATCATGTGATGTATAGATTATCACGACTTGCATGTCGATGAATATGGCAACCGGCGTGTCAATCATTAAGCTCTATGTAATGCTTTACTTTATCGCTAAACAGTAGAAATAGTAGTAGAAGCATGCAGGGCGTGACAACCCCGATGGTGACACGTTGATGGAGATCAAGATGATAGAGATCGTGGTGTCATGCCGGTGACGATGGAGATCATGCCGGTGCTTTCTAGATGAAGATCAAAAGCACAGGTTCATGGCCATATCATGTCACTTATGATTTGCATGTGATGTTAATCCTTTTTATGCACCTTGTTTTGCTTAGGACAACGGTAGCATTATAAGGTGATCCCTCACTTAATTTCAATATAAATTGTGTTCTCCCCGAGTGTGCACCATTGCGAAAGTTCGTCGAGTTGAGACACCACGTGATGATCAGGTGTGATAGACTCTACGTTCACATACAACGGGTGCAAAGCAGTGTTGCACAAGCAGAACACTCAGGTTAAACTTGACGAGCCTAGCATGTACAGACATGGCCTCGGAACACAAGAGACCGAAAGGTCAAACATGAGTCATATAGTAGATATGATCAACATAATGATGTTCACCATTGCAGCCACCTCAACTCACGTGATGATCGGACTTGAGTTGGTGAATTTGGATCATGTATCACTCGAATGATCGGAGGGATGTCAATTTGAGTGGGAGTTCTTAAGTAATATTATTAAATTGAACTCATTATCATGAACATAGTCAAAGTGTCTTTGCAAATTATGTTGTAGATTACTATCTCACGCTGTAGCTCCCTTGTATTTTTATATGTCCCTAGAGAAATAGAATTGAAATATGATGGTAGCAATATTGCGGACTAGGTCCGTGATATGAGATTGTCCTGGTTGCTGCACAGAAGGATTATGTCCTTAATGCACCGCATGGTGCGCCACCCCCTCTAGCGTCGTCTATAGATGTTGTGAACATCTGACAGGCACGTTTCGATTACTACTTGATAGTTTAGTGCGTCATGGATTACGGCTTACAATTGAGGCTCCGAAACGTTTTAAACGTCATGGAACATATGACATGTTCTAAGAGCTGAGATTGTGATCTCAGGCTCGTGCCCGTGTTGCGAGATATGAGATCTCCAACAAGATTCTTTGCCTGCAAGATGAAAGAGAATAGCTCAATCGTTTATCATGTACTCAGATTGTCTGGGTGCTACAATCGCTTGAATCAAGTGGGAGTTCATCTTCCAGATAAGATAGTGATTGACATAGTTCTCCAAGTCACTGTCACTAAGCTACTAGAACTTGGTGATGAACTATAAATTGCAAGGGATAGAAATAATGATTCCTGAGCTGTTTGCGATGTTTGACACCGCGAAGGTAGAAATCAAGAAGGAGCATCAAGTGTTGATGGTTAATCAAACCACTAGTTTCGAGAAGGGCAAGAGCAAGGAGGAAAACTTCATGGATAGCAAGTTAGTTGCTGCTCCAGTGAAGCAACCCAAAGTTGAACTCAAACCCGAGACTAAGTGCTTCTCTTATGAGGTGAGCGGTCGCTGAAGCGGAACAACCCTAGATGCTTGGTAGATAAGAAGGCTGGCAACATCGACAGAAGTATATTTGATATACAAGTTATTGATGTGTACCTTGCTAGTACTCCTAGTAGCACCTGGGTATTGGATACCGGTTCGATTGCTAAATGTTACTAACTTGAAATAAAATCTATGGAATAAACGGAGAACTAGCTAAGGGTGAGGTGACGATATGTGATGGAAATGTTTCCAAGGTTGATGTGATCAGCATCGCACGCTCTCTCTACCTTCAGGATTAGTGACAAACCTAAATAAATGTTATTTGATGTTTTGCGTTGAGCATGAACATGATTAGATCATGTTTATTGCAATACGGTTATTCATTTAAGTTAGAGAATAATGGTTATTCTATTTACATGAATAATACCTTCAATGGTCATGCACCCAGTGAGAATGGTTTGTCAAAATCTTGATCGTAGTAATACACATGTTCATAACATTGATGTCAAAAGATGCAAAGTTAATAATGATAGTACCACATACTTGTGGCACTGCCGCTAAATGTCATATTGATATAAAGTGCATGAAGAAACTCCATGCTGATGGATCTTTGGACTCATTCGATTTCGAATTGGTTGAGACATGCGAACCATGCCTCTTGGGCAAGATGAATTAAAAACCCCGTTGGATGGAGCGGGCAAGTGATTCATTGGAAATGATACATGTTGATGTATGCAATCCAGTGAGTCTTGTAGCTTGCAGTGGATATCGTTATTTTCTTACCTTCACTGATGATTTAAGTATATATAGTGTATATTTACTTAATGAAACCCAAGTCTGAATTGTTTGAAAGGTTCAAGCAAATTCAGAGTGAAGTTTAAGATCATCATGACAAGAAGATAAAAATGACTGTGATATGATCGTGGAGGTGAATATCTGAGTTACGAGTTTGGCATACAACTTAAAACAATGTGAAATTGGTTTGACAACTAAACGCCACCTGGAAAACCATAGTGCGATGGAGTGTACGAACATGATAGTCATGCTCTATTGGATATGGTGCTTGCTATGATGTCTCTTATCATTTTACTACTATCATTTTGGGGTTATGCATTAGAGACAACAACATTCACTTTAAATAGGGCACCATCTAAATCCGTTGAGATGACACCGTGTGAAATATGGTTTTATAGAAACCTAAGATGTCATTTCTTAATATTTGGGTCTGCGACCCTTGTGTGGAAAATGTGTTCACCTAATGAGGTCGAACCCAAGGCGGACAAATGCGTCTTCATAGAATACCCTAAGAACAGTTGGGTGAACCTTCTATCTCAGGTCCTAGTGCAGAGTGTTTGTTGCTTAAACAGTTCCTTTCTCGAGGAAGTGTTTCTCTCGAAAGAATTGAGTGGGAGGAAGATAGAACTTGATGAGGTTGTTAAACCTTTGTTCAACCAGAGAGTAGCGCAGCGCAGAAAGATGTTTCTGTGAAGCCTACGTTAGTTGAAGTGGAAGTTAATGATGATGATCAGGAAGCTTGTTACTATCGAACTTCATAGGTCGACAAGGATGTGTACTACTCCAAACCGGTACGACAACCCTATCTTCGAGGTCATGTTGTTGGACAACGATGAACCTACGAGGTGTGGAGAAGCGATGATGGGCCCGGTTTCCGACAAATGGTTGGAGGCCATGAAATCCGAGATAGGATCCATGTATGAAAACCAAGTATAGACTTTGGTAGACTTGCTCGTTGGATGGCAAGTTGTTGAGTACAAACGGATCTTTAAAATGAAGACAGACACTGATGGTAAATGTCACTATTTGTAAAGCTCGACTTGTTGCAAATATGTTTCTGACAAGTTCAAGGAGTTGACTACGATGAGACTTTCTCACTCGTAGCGGTGCTAAAGTATATGTGGATGACATATTGTTTATCGAAAATGATGTAGGATTTCTGGAAAGCATAAATGGTTGTTTCAAAAGTGATTTTCAAAGGAAGACCTGGATAAAGCTACCTAATTGTGGAGCATCAAAATCTATAGAGATAGATCAAGATGCTTGATGAGACTTTCAATGAGTGCATACCTTGTCAAGATTTTGAAAGAGTTCAAAATGGATCAGCCAGAGAAATAGTTCTCGTCTGATTTGTAAGGTGTGAAGTTGAGTGAGACTCAAAGCTCGACAACGGCAGAAGAAAGAGAAAGGACGAACGTCGTCCCCTATGCCTTAGCCATAGGCTCTATGTTATGCCATGCTGTGTACCGCACCTGTGTGTGCCTTGCCATGAGTCTGTCAAGGGGTACAAGAGTGTTCCAGGAGTGAATCACTGGACAGCGGTCGAAATTATCCGTAGTAACCAGAGGATTAAGGAAATGTGTCTTGATTATGGAGGTGATAAAGAGTTCGTCGTAAAGAGTTACATCGATGCAAGCTTTAACACCTATCCGGCTGACTAGTATTAGCAATCTGGATACGTATAGTGGAGCAGCCATTTGGAAATAGTACCAAGTGGAGTATGGTAGCAGTGTTTACGGTTTGATATTGGGGTTTGCAAAGTACACACGATCTGAATATCACAGACCCGTTGACTATAAGACCTCTCTCACATGCAAAGCATGATCGAGCCCCAGAACTCGTTGGGTGTTAGATTCATAACAATGCGAATCACATGGTGATGTGAACTAGATTATTGACTCTAGTGCAAGTGGGAGACTGTTGGAAATATGCCCTAGAGGCTTAATTGTATTGAATGGAGACTTAGATGCATGTGTGGATACATAGACAGAATCATGTCCCTAGTATGCCTCTAATAGACTAGCTCATTGATCAAAAGATGGTTGAGGTTTCCTAGCCATGGACATGAGATGTCATTTGATAATGGGATTACATCATTAGGAGAATGATGTGATGGACAAGACCCAAACTACAAATGTAGCATATGATCGTGTCACTTTATTGCTACTGTTTTCTGCATGTCAAGTATATGTTCCTATGACCATGAGATCATGCAACTCACGGATATCGGAGGAGTGCCTTGTGTGTATCAAACATCGCAACGTAACTGGGTGACTATAAAGGTGCTCTACAGGTATCTCCGAGGGTGTTTGTTGAGTTGGCATGGATCGAGACTGGGATTTGTTACTCTGTGTGACGGAGAAGTATCTCGGGGCCCACTCGGTAATGCAACATCACAGTAAGCATTGCAAGCAATGTGATTGTTAGTTGTGGGATCTTGTATTATGGAACGAGTAAAGAGACTTGCCAGTAACGAGGTTGAACTAGGTATGGAGATACCGACGATCGAATCTCGGGCAAGTAACATACCGAAGGACAAAGAGAACGTTATAAGGGATTAACTCAATCCTTGACACAGAGGTTCGATCGATAAAAATCTTCGTAGAATATGTAGGAACCAATGTGAATGTCCAGGTCCCGCCATTGTTTATTGGCCGTAGAGGTGTCTCGGTCATGTCTACATAGTTCTCGAACCCGCAGGGTCTGCACACTTAGGGTTCGGTGACGTTTCGGTAGTGTAGAGTTATGTATGGTGGTGACCAAAGGTTCTTCGAAGTCTCGGATGAGATCCTGGATGTCACGAGGAGCTCTGGAATGGTACGTAGGTAAATATTCATATATAGGAAGTCCCAGTTTGGTCCCTGGAAAAGTTTCGGGCTCATCGGTAGTGTACCGGGAGTGCCGGTAGTGTACCGGGAGACCTCCGGGAGGGGTATTTCGACCCCGGAGGGTCCATGGGCTGTGGAGAGTGATAACCAGCCCTTATTGGTCTGGAGGAACAGCCACAATAAGGCCCATGGCACAGGAGACAAAAGTCCCAAAGGAAAAGGTGGAAAAAAGGCTAAAAAGGAAGAGTCCTACTCCTACTAGGAGTGGAGGAGGAGTAGGACAACTCCCCCTCTAGTTCGGCCGACTCCTATAGGAGTTTTTCCCTGTGCCAGCCCTCCTTTCTCCTCTCCTCCTATATATACTCGTGGAATAGAAGGGTTTTGCACAGATTTTACGGCCACGTGCTACCCGTTTCAGCGGTGCTCCTCTAGATCGGTTTTCTGCAGTGCTTAGGCGAAGCCCTGCCGGAAGTTCTACACCACCATCACCGGAGCGCCGTCACGCTGGCGGTGAACTCTCTATCCCCTCCACCTCCTCTTGATGGATCAAGATGGTGGAGATCGTCATCAAGCTGCACGTGTGCTGAACGCGGAGGTGCCGTCCGTTCGGCGCAAGATCGGAAGGACCGTGATTGAGATCGCGAGACGGTTCGTGATGAGATCGTGGAACGGATCGCGATGAGTTCGTGGGACAGATCATGATCAAGATCGTGAGATGGATCGTGATGAGTTCATGGGACGAATCGTGATTGGATCGCGGGACGGATCATGATGAGATCGCGGGACGCTCGGCGATTTGGATCGTGAAGATGTTCGACTAGACCAACCGCGTTTCCTAACGCTTCCCGCTTAGCGATCTACAAGGGTACATAGATCCACTCTCCGTCTCATAGATGCTCATCACCATGGATAGGATTGCGTCTATGTAGGGAATTTTTTGTTTCCCATGCGACGTTCCCCAACACCGTGCTCACCGGCGCACGGCGTCCTCGATGGACCGGCCCCCGCCTATGTAAGGCACCCCTGAGGCCCTCTCTCCCTCTCTACTGCTTCTCTCTTCCCCCAATAGGCCACCCACAGAGCCCAAGCTCCTCCCCCTCTCCCTATGCTCGGGATCGAGCCGAAGCTCGGTGCGGCATCTCCGCCATGGATCTCCGGGTACGGAGCTGGTCCGGTCCCCATTTCTCTCCCATTGCTCCTCCCTTGCTCCCCTGCTTCGGTTCCCCCTCATTTCCGCTTTCTTTGCAGATGGAAACGGCCCCGGCGACCTCCTCCTGAAGCTCCTCCGCCACGGCCTCCTAACCGCCGACGACCCCGTCCTCCTTCGCCCTCCGCTCCACCTCCAGGAGACCGGCGGGTCCTCCCCGAGCTCGTTCCGACCCTCGCCTCCCCACGCCGTGGCCTCCCTCGCCGACATTGAGCCGGCCCCCTCTCGAATGCGAGGAGTGGGAAGGACCTAACAGGTGGTCCCCACCTGTCAGCCTCTCCTCCCCTTGCCCGCGCTCTCTATCCTCTCCCCTGAGCTGCTGGCAGCCGGCCCGGCGCGTTAGGTTTGAACCTGACTGCGCGCGCGGCCGGCCGGCTGGCCAGATGGGCCGGCCCAGCCCTGGCCGCCCCGGGCACAGGGTCTGGTGCCCTTTTTCCTTCTTTTCCTTTTTCAGGTGGATTTGTAAAAATTCCACAGAGAAAAATATTTGCCCAATGCAATTATTTTCTCCACCATAAATGTTAGAATATTGTATAGAATTTAATAGTGCCATCTGTGCAATTTATTGAAAGAGTTTTTATCATTGTTTTATTTAAAACCTATTAAAAGCACCTTTTAGCCTCTGTTGTTATATTTCTAAAATAGTCTTCACAGAGAAATTTATTGTAGATATTTTTAATATGACTTTAGAGATTTAACAGGATACGTGAACATTTTTGATAGGTAGAATGAGTGCTCAGTTTGCATGCTTGTTTATTTATTGTCATTATTTCCGCATCGATGGATTGCGCCGTTGACGGAGAAGTTGGACTCGAAGATTTCGAAGACCCCGGAGAATTTGTCGAGCCAGGCAAGCAGCCCTTTGACCATATCACGAAACTATTTTAACTTGCATGTCATATAGCACTTTACTTCCGGCATTATCAATCATATGATGTGGTGGTTTCCCCTTTGGTGGGATGCCTCTTGTGTTTTCCGTTGATACTTACATAGAGAATGACCCTACCACCTTATGAGGCTTGTGTGGGTGGGAGTAGTTTGGTTGCTAGTAGTTGCTATGCAAAGTGGGATGGGACTTTTGCATGCTGATACCGAAAGGTGTGTGATTTCAATACTCTTTCGAAAACCCCGTCGGGTGTCACTAATGCCCGAGGGAGATGACGATGAGATGGGTGACCGCTTGAGAAAGAAGTGGCGTACTGGAACGAAAGGGTGTGTGATTTCCCAACATTACATGCACAACCACGATACCCCTTATGGGATGGGGCTTTGTTGATTACCTTGGTGGGTACTGGCATGGAGCCCGCATTACTAGTGGCAGGAGTGGCGTGGTCACTCTCGATACGGGGTCGTACCAGTATGTACGATCATGCGATGTCTTTACAGGCACCGGACACACCGTTGGTCCCCTCATGGATGGTACGGTTTGAGCAAGGCTCGTGTGATGTACATCATGGGGGCTGGGTACCAATCCAGTGGACTCTTTGTTTAGTATCGCCGGGGGAAAGGCATTGTTCGGGTGCTTACCTCAGGTACGTTAAATACCGCGAGTCGTGGATGACACAGAAGTTCCCCGAGTCTTGTGGGTAAAGTGTGCAACCTCTACAGAGTGTAAAACTATTCGAATAGCCGCGTCCATGGTCATGGACAGTTGGACGTCCTTCTTAAACTACATCCTGGTGTTTTCGTGAAACATTGGTGTGAGTTTAGGTGTGTTAGTGACAAGAGGTCACCTGAGTCAAGTCCGATGACTTCGCATGATAAATGAACTAAGTCCGATGACTTAGCATGAACATGATGTGTTCAACTGATACCCGTTATGGTATCAACAGTGTGCCATCATGAATACTTGCTTAGTTGTTGATGCATACTTACTATTACTTGATCATGTCGCTTGCATGCAAAATCAGCTTTCCGCAAATCACCTATAGTGCTATATCATTCACCATTATTGCCTCGTTCCACTCTTGGGTTGCTTGCGAGTAAATTCAAAGTACTCATTGGCTTGCCATTGGTTATGTAATTGGCCAAGCATGGAAGAACAGGAGTATGTTGAAGATTTCATTGGAGACGAACATGCGAACTAGGACACTTCCCAGTCAGAATGCCTGTAGGTTAAGGCAAATGGCATGGGTTCACGCCTTCGATGAAGAATTCCGCTGCTTGTTCTAGATTTAGTGTTTGGTCCGAGTGGCCCTATCCTTGTAAGACGGAGACTTCATGGTCATCATTTGTGTAAGACGTTAAGTGTGGATGTAAGACTCTTTTTCTCAGCTTTTGTGTGTTCAGTGAGCATTGAACTCTGGGATCCCTGTACACGTGCATTCGGTGATCTTGACTTATGAGTCGGGGTCCCCAAAGATTCCCTCACAAGTTGGGATGAAACTGTGGAGTTTATGAAAAATAAAAGAGACCAGCGAAGCCCAAATAAAAAAAGAGGCCTTAGATGCCCACCAAAAATAAAAAATAAAATAAAATAAAAAATAAAAAAGAGAGGAAACAGAGAAGGGACAATGCTACTATCCTTTTTCCACACTTGTGCTTCAAAGTAGCACCATGATCTTCATGACAGAGATTCTCCTGTTTTGTCACTTTTATATACTAGTGGGCACTTTTCATTATATAACTTGGCTTGTATATTCCAATGATGGGCTTCCTCAAATTGCCCTAGGTCTTCATGAGAAAGCAAATTGGATGCACACCCACTTAGTTTCTTTTTGAGCTTTCAAACACTTATAGCTCTAGTGCATCCGTTGCATGGCAATCCCTACTCACTCACATTAATATCTATTAATGGGCATATCCATAGCCTGTTGATACACCTAGTTGATGTGAGACTATCTTCTCCTTTTTTTCACAAACTCCACCATGTTCTACTCCACCTATAGTTCTATATCCGTGGCTCACGCTCATGTATTGTGTGAGAGTTGAAAAGGTTTGAGAACATAAAAGGTGTGAAACAATTGCTTGACATGACATCGGGGTTGTGCATGATATAAATACTTTGTGTGGGGAAGATGGAGCATAGCCAAATTATATGATATTCTAGGGATAACTTTCATTTCCTATTATATTTTGAAGAGATACGATTGCTTCATTTGTATGCATGAGGTATTATTGTCTTAATGTCAAATGATAGACTATTACTTTGGATCACTCGTGTCTTAATATTCATGCCATGATTACACTATATGATCAAGATTATGCTAGGTAGCATTCCACATAAAAAATATCTTTTTTATCATTTACCTACTCGAGGACAAGCAGGAATTAAGCTTGGGGATGTTGATACGTCTCCGTCGTATCTATAATTTTTGATTGTTTCATGCCAATATTTTACAACTTTTATATACTTTTCACAACTTTTTATACTATTTTTGGGACTAACATATTGATCCAGTGCCCAGTGCGAGTTCCTGTTTGTTCCATGTTTTTTGTTTCATAGAATATCCATACCAAACGAAGTCCAAACGTGATAAAAACTTATGGAGATATTTTTTGGAATATATGTGAGTTTCGGGAAAAGAATCAACGCCAGATGATGCCCGGGGAGGTCACAAGCCTGCCAGGCGCGGCCTACCCCCTGGCCGCGCCATGGGCCCTTGTGACCAGCCCTTACGTCTGTTGGAGTTTTCCTTTCGCCGCAAGAAAGATAATTTTCGGATAAAGATCCCTTCAAACTTTCATCCCGATCAGAGTTACGGATCTCCGGAAATTTAAGAAATGGTGAAAGGCCAGAATCTGGGAGAGCAGAAACAGAAAGAAACAGAGAGAGATCCAATCTCGGAGGGGCCACGACGATGGAGTCCAAGGACTATAGGGGAAACCCTCCTCCAATCTAGGCGGAGGTCACGGAAGAAGAACGAGGAGGGGAGTTCTCACCCCCTCTCTCCCGATGGCACCGGAACGCCGCTGTGGCCATCATCGTGATGGCAATTTACTTCAACAACTCCGTCATCTTCACCAACACGTCCATCACCTACCACCATCTATGTATAGCGGTCCACTCTCTCTCAACCCGTTGTACCCTCTACCTGAACATGGTGATTTATGCTTCATATTATTATCCAATGATGTGTTGCCATCCTATGATGTCTGAGTAGATTTTTTTGTCCCATGGGTTGATTGATGATTATGATTGGTTTGAGTTGCATGTTTTATTATTGGTGCTGTCCTATGGTGCTATCCTTGTCGCACAAGCATGAGGGATCCTCGCCGTAGGGTGTTGCAATGTTTTCATGATTTGCCTATGGTGGGTTGCTTGAGTGATAGAAGCATAAACCCGAGTAGGTGGGTTGCTGCATATGGGAGTAAAGAGGACTTGATACCTTATAATGCTATGGTTGGGTTTTACCTTAATGATCTTTAGTAGTTGCGGATGCTTGCTAGAGTTCCAATCATAAGTGCATATGATCCAAGTAGAGAAAGTATGTTAGCTTATGCCTCTCCCTCATATAAAATTGCAATAATGATGACCGGTCTAGTTATCGATTGCCTAGGGACAGTTCCACAACTCCTACCACCACTTCTCCATACTCGTTAAACTAATTTAGTTGTTTCTTTATCTTAGAAGCCCCTAGTTTTTATTTACGTGCTCTTTATTATCTTGCAAACCTATCCCATTACACCTACAAACGACTTCTAGTTTCATACTTGTTCTAGGTAAAGCGAACGTTAAGCGTGCGTAGAGTTGTATCGATGGTCGATAGAACTTGAGGGAATATTTATTATACCTTTAGCTCCTCATTGGGTTCGACACTCCTACTTATCGAGAAAGGCTACAATTGATCGCCTGTACTTGTGGGTTATTAGGCCATCCTATAGAGGTAATACCCTACGATCTGCCTCAAGATCGAATAGCTAACCATAGATGAGTTGTCCTCTCCATACAAAAAAAATCCACCAGCTTATATAGACGCCGGTATACCTAGGGTTTACACATGGTTGATTACATGCCGAAGAGATAAACATGCCTATCTACAGCTGACAACCTTGGAGAATACGCCACGGCTCCTTGAAGCCTCCACCCTGGCGACAGGGCCCTTGATCACCCAATGGCCACTTTGCAGCCCATACAGTCTAGCCCGTGGGAAACAGGTCGGCTGCCCGAGGACCCCTTAATCGAGGACTCCCTCAGTATGCCCCGGACTAGTCTTTAACGCTCATGTATATCTGGATCATCTTCATAATCTTCGGCTTGCAAGGCGAGTCACGTACTCCTTATTCGGCAACGGAACAGTTATCGATGAAATCCCAAGTGTCACGGGCTCTCTAGGTCCATTATAATAACTGCCAGCGTTCCTCGATTCTTGCGCATCATGGGGAGGTGAGTGGTTCAACGGCTTTTTATGGTGCTGCCCTATCGTAACGGAGGCTACGCCCATTTCAGTAAATAGGATCACGGTTTAGACGACATGTTCCTCCTTCCCCCCAACGGAAAAACTCCTAGCGCAAGATCGACCAAAAACATGGCAAGTGCCCCTAACTCTTCCACACGCCCCTACGGCTCACGTCCCGGGGAATGGACCGGCTATTCCATATCGCTTCTACGGCTGCGCAACCCAGAGCCCCGGGGGTATCTCCCTTCGTCGGATCTTGTGGTGACCCACTTAGGTTTAACTTCCTACAACAATGAGGTTTTCATGGAGCATTTCCCCAAACCTCAAAGGGGGGAATGAGTATGCTTCGTTCCCTTCCTCCTACGGGGCCTGGGGTTTTCCATTCACCCATTCCTGATTGGATTGTTGGAATTCTATGGGATCCAACTCCACCACCTCACCCCGGGGTCTATCTTGGACATCTTAGGCTTTCTAGCCCTCTGCCAGATGTTCCAGGGCTGCAAGGCGCATTTCGAGCTATGTAGGAAGTACTTGTGTCTTGTCCCTCGAACTCGGGACAAGGCAATCTTAGAGGTCGGCGGAGCCGAAGTATGTTGTATAGCGGGAACAGGGTATCCAATGGGTACGACAAAAGAATCCGAAGAGTGGACTTCGGAGTGGTTTTACATTGAAGATGCACCCCTCTTCGAGCCAGCTCGGAGAGTTCTACCAGAATACTCTGACGCCCCTTCGAAGAAAATGTATAACTGGCGGCCGAAGAGTTCGTCCCAAGAGGAAAACGTTGAAGTACAACTCTTAGTGGCTCAGGTGCGGATAATTACCCACCACAACCTGACCATTCCCGATGTTATGGCCGCCACCATGACCCAGTGCATGCAACCTATCCAACAGAGGATACAACCCGTGTGGCGCTACAACAGTACGAGCGACACCATGCGCTCTCGAAGACTTGGACCCGCTAACTAGACAATGTTGGCCGCTACCCTTGTCGACCTGTATAAACGGGAGCAAGAAGATTTCATTCAACGATAAACAAAGGAAGGGTATTCAATCCATAATCCCATCGAATGGATAAGCCATTCCCCTCTATGAACATAGTTTGGTGTTTCCATTTCGTCCTCTATTTGATCGAAGCCTTTTATCCTTACATGAATAGGAATGGAGGAGTTTTATCGAGACAGTCGATTGTCTGGCTCCTCAGCCCGAAAACTATTTGCGCGATGATGGTCCGGGTTTTCACGATAAACTGAATCTTCTAATTGAGTTTGAAGACGGAGTATTTTATCAGCAGATCCTTGATAACACACAAGTATAAGGGATCTCAACAAATTTCGAGGGTAGAGTATTCAACCCAAATTTATTGATTCAACAGAAGGGGAGCCAAAGAATATTCTCGACTATTAGCAGCTGAGTTTTAAATTCAACCACACCTGAAAGACTTAATATCTCCAGAAAATTATTTAGTAGAAAATTAGTATGGAAGTAACGGTAATGGTACCAAAAGTAACAGTAATTTTTTTGTAGAGACTGTAACAGTAGCAACGAAGAAGTGACTTAGCAAGGATCAACATGTGGAAAACTCGTAGGAAATGGATAGGTGATGGACAATTATGCTAGGTGCAATTCATCATGCGACTGTTATAACATAGGGTGACACAAAACTAGCTCCAATTCATCAATGTAATGTAGACATGTATTCCATATATAGTAATACATGCTTATGGAAAAGAACTTGCATGACATCTTTTGTCCAACACTCCTGTGGCAGCGGGGTCCTATTGGAAACTAAGGGATCTTAAGGCCTCCTTTTAATAGAGATCCGGACCAAAGCATTAGCACTTACTGAATACATGAACTCCTCAAACTACAGTAATCACCGGAGAGAATCCCAGTTATTGTAACCCTGGGGGCTACGGACCATAACTCGTAATAGGTGTCTACAACTTGCAAGATTGGATCAAGAACACATGTATATATTCATTAAAACATAATAGGTTCAGATCTGAAATCATGGCACTCGGGCCCTAGTGACAAGAATTAAGCATAGCAAAGTCATAGCAACATCAATCTTAGAACATAGTGGATACTAGGGATCAAACCCTAACAAAACTAACTCGATTACATGATAAATCTCATCCAACCCATCACCGTCTAGCAAGCCTATGATGGGATTACTCATGAACGGAGGAGAGCATCATTGAATTGGTGATGAAGGATGGTTGGTGATGACGATGGCATTGATTTCCCCTCTCCGGAGCCCAAACCGGACTCCAGATCTTGTCTACGGAGGATGAACAGGAGGTGGCGGCGGCTCTGTATCGTGAAACTCCATGAACTCTTCTCTCTATTTTTTTTACCCAGAATAGGGTTATATGGAGCTCAAGAGGAGGTCGAAGGAGCCATGAGGGCCCCACAAGCCTGCTAGGCGCGGCCAGGGGGTGGCCACGCCTAGCAGGCTTGTGGCTTGCAGGTGGCCCCCTCTGGTAACTTCTTGCGCGAGTATTTTGTATTAATTCCAAAAATATTCTCGATAAATTTTCAATATGATCCGACAACTTTTATTTCTGCATGAAAATAACACCAAGGCAATTCTGCTGAAAACAACGTCAGTCCGGGTTAGTTCCCTTCAAATCATGCAAATTAGATTCCAAAACAAGGGCAAAAGGGATTGGAAAAGTGGATACGATGGAGACGTTTAAACTCCCCCAAGCTTAACTCATTGCTTGTCCTCAAGAAATTCAGTTGACAAACTCTATTTGATCTTATTGTTGTAAATACGTCTAAATGATGTTCAGATTTTCAGAAAAGATCGTGGACTAGCCACGTTCGCAATAACATTTAGGTCTCACCTTTACTCATATCAACGATATAATCAACTAGAAAGCAATAATAATAACTGTCGGATGACAACACTTTTTTGAGAACGATCATGATACAATATGACAAAATGGTATCTCGCTAGCACTTTCTGAGACTGCAAAACATAAATGCAGAGCACCTCTAAAGAACAAGGACTGACTAAACATTGGAATTCACGATGATAGAGATCTAGTGATGCTCATACTCAATATCAATTAACACTTGTAGAAACAGGACATTGCTTCGGGCCTCCTAATCCCATTAATATCAGTTAGCTCACAAACCGGGACCAAAGGTGGCAACCATCCCGGTTCGTGAGCCCAGGGGGCCGGCCGGGCCACGTGGGCCATTGGTCCCAGTTCGTCTCGCCCCTTTGGTCCCGGTTCCAGGCACGAACCAGGACAATTGCGCCTCGCTCCTGGCCCACGACCATTGGTCCCAGTTCGGGGATGGAACAGCGTCCAAAGGGAGACCTATTGTCCCGGTTCCAGGCACAAACCGGGACCAATGATCTGCCTATATAAACCCTTGCCCGCTGCTAGCAGAGCCGTGGAGTGCTCTGTTTTTCCAGGACAACAATGTTAGAGCTTTGTGGTGCTCTAACTCACCTCCTATGAACATGAGGTGTTCGATGAAATGCCCGAGCCACACTTAAGCTTTCTCCTCTCGAAGCTCCTTGTCCAAACTTCATTTTCGTCAAGATTTGTCTAGGTTTGGCAGGCAGTCCTGTCCCGTCCCCGTCCTGGAACCGTCGTCGATCGCCCGCGCGTGGTGAGCCTCTTGATCTTATCTTCTTTCTAAAAGAAAATATAATTACTCGTATGATTTTCTTACTTTTATTATTGTTTGTTATTATATAGTTCCATGGTTATGGTATCTGCCCACATCGTCCCTCGTCCAGTCTATGATTCAGATGTGGTATAATATCTGCTATAACTATTTCACACATCTAATGTCTATGACAATTAATTATTCCACCAACTTGACTTTGATGTTTTTATCTGTAGGAAGTAGTTGAACCAGAAATTGATACCAAATATCCAATTCTGCTCGAAAATTTAACTAAAGCTAAAAAAGAAATCAATCATTTGAAAGAAAAATTGAAAAGAACTGAAGATGAGAAGATGGGATTGGAGTTGCATGTTGCCGATATTGTCGATGATCATAGGACCAAGATGGATGCAATGTGCTTGGATCAATTGTTACATTAATTCTGATTATGATCGCATTTGTTGTTGCATTGAAATGTTTTAAATAGTTTTAATGTATGGATTAATTAGATGCTTTGGAGAACTATATGTTGGTCAACGAGAACTATGTATCTACTTTGGTTTTAATGTGATGATGAACTTCTATTAATTTGGTCACTTCTGTATTCCTGATGTTATGCAATGGTTTTTGACACACTTAATTATATATAATGCACGCAGCTGAACCGGCAATGGATGTATGGTAACAGACGCACCGACGAGTACATTAAGGGACTGCATCATTTTCTCGAAGTGGCCGAGGGAAACAAGAAGAATTGTTTTATGTGTTGTCCATGCCCTGCATGTGGGAATTTGAAGTCTTACTCTGACCAGAAAATCCTTCATAGCCACCTGTTTGTGAAGGGTTTCATGCCACACTATAATGTTTGGAAGAAGAAGAAGATGATGACAACTATGTGCCCCCTGAATACGGTGATGGTGCAACCGGGGAAGCTGAAGATCAAGAGGAACTAGACGATTTGCCTGATGTTGATCTTCGCCGGGTCATTGTTGATGCAAAGAGACAGTGCAAAAGTGAAAAGGAGAAGATGAAGTTTGATCGCATGTTAGAGGATCACAAAAAAGGGTTGTAACCAAATTGCGAAGATGGCAACACAAAGCTCGGTACCACACTGGAATTACTGCAGTGGAAGGCAGAGAAGGGTGTACCTGACAAAGAGTTTGAGAAGCTACTGAAAGTATTGAAGAAGAAGCTTCCAAAGGATAACGAACTGCCCGACATTACGTACGCAACAAAGAAGGTTGTATTCCCTCAAGGATTGGAGGTGCAGAAGATACATGCATGCCTTAATGACTGCATCCTCTACCGCGGTGAGTACGAGGAACGGAATGCATGCCCGGTATGCAGTGCATTGCGCTATAAGATCAGACGCGATGACCCTGGTGATGTTGAGGACGAGCACCCCAAGAAGAGTGTTGCTGCCAAGGTGATGTGGTATGCTCCTATAATACCACGGTTGAAACGTCTGTTCAGAAACAAAGAGCATGCCAAGAATATGCGATGGCACAGGCAGGACCGTAAGAAAGATGAGAAGTTGAGAGCACCCGCTGACGGTCGCAGTGGAGAAAAATTGAGAGAAAGTACTAGAAGGAGTTTGCAAGTGACGCAAGGAACGTATGGTTTCCTTTAAGCGCGGATGGCATTAATCCTTTTGGGGAGGAGAGCAGAAATCACAACACTTGGCCCGTGACTCTATGTATCTATAACCTTCCTCCTTAGCTGTGCATGAAGCGGAAGTTCATTATGATCCCAGTTCTCATCCAAGGCCCTAAGCAATCCGACAACGACACTGATGTGTACCTAAGGCCATTAGTTGAAGAACTTTTACTACTGTGCAAAGAAAATGGTGTATGCATGTGGGATGAGCACAAACAAGAGGATTTTGACCTGCATGTGTTGCTGTTTGTAACCATCAATGATTGTCCTGCTCTTAGTAACCTTCCAGGACAGACATACAAGGGATACCACGCATGCACGCACTGTTTAGATGACATCGAAAGTATATACCTGGACAATTGCAGGAAGTATGTGTACCTGGGGCATCGTCGATTTCTTCCGATCAACCATCAATGTTGAAAGAAAGGCAAGCATTTCAGAGGTGAGGCAGATCACTGGAAGAAGCCCGCCATCCGTACCGGCGATCACATACTTGCAATGGTTAATGATTTACAAGTAATCTTTGGCAAGGGTCCCGATGGACTATTTGTTCTGAATGACGCTGAGGGACGCGCACCCATGTGGAAGAAGAAATCTATATTTTGGGACCTACCCTACTAGAAACACCTAGATGTCCACTCTTCAATCGACGTGATGCATGTGATGAAGAACCTTTGTGTGAACCTGCTAGGCTTCTTGGGCGTGTATGGGAAGACAAAAGATACACCGGAGGCACGGGAGGACCTGCAACATTTGCACGAAAAAGACGGCATGCCTCCAAAGCAGTATGAAGGTCCTGCCAGCTACGCTCTTACCAAAGAAGAGAAGGAAATCTTCTTTGAATGCCTGCTCAGTATGAAGGTCCCGTATGGCTTCTCGTCGAATATAAAGGGAATAATAATATGGCCGAGAAAAAGTTTAAGAACGTAAAGTCTCATGACTGCCACGTGATTACGACGCAACTTCTTCCGGTTGCATTGAGGGGGCTTCTACCAGAAAACATTCGGTTAGCCATTGTGAAGCTATGTGCATTCCTCAGTGTAATCTCTCAGAAGGTGATCAATCCAAAAATCCTACCAAGGTTAAGGAGTGATGTGGCGCATTGTCTCGTTAGTTCCGAGCTGGTGGGAATGTTTCGAGCTGGTGTTCCCACCATCCTTCTTCAATATCATGACGCACGTCCTAGTTCATCTAGTCGACAAGATTGTCGTTTCTGGGCCCTGTATTTCTACACAATATGTTCCCCTTTGAGAGGTTCATGGGAGTCCTAAAAAAATGTCTGTAACCGTGCTAGGCCTGAAGGAAGCATCTCCATGGGCCATCAAACAGAAGATGTCATTGGGTTTTGTGTTGACTTCATTCTTGAGCTTAAGAAGATTGGTCTCCCTCAATCGCGGTATGAGGGGAAACTGACTGGAAAAGGCACGCTAGGAGAGAAGTCAATAATATATGGAGACGGGCATTCTTGGTCTCAAGCACACTACACAGTTCTATAGAATTCTACCTCGGTGACCCCGTATGTCGATGAACACAAGAACATTGTGCGCTCCAAACACCCAGAGCAATGTGATGACTGGATTACATGTGAAGACATCAAGACTTTCAGCAGTTGGTTGCAAACACGTCTCAGGTGTGACAACACTGTTTCTGATGAGCTGTAGTCATTGGCTAGCAGACCATTATTGATTGTATTGACTTACGAAGGGTACGAGATAAATGGGAATACAATTTACGCGATCGCTCAAGATCAAAGGAGCACCAACCAAAACAGCGGTGTCCGCTTTCATGCAGCAATGACCAATGGGAAGGTCGACACATATTATAGTTACATAGAGGAGACATGAGAACTCGGCTATGGACATGATTTGAAGGTCCCTTTGATTCAATGAAAATGGGTCAATCTTACAAGACGCGGGGTATAGGTAGGCCCGCATTACGGACTGACAATAGTATCTCAACAATCTTGGGTACACACACGAACCATTCGTCCTAGCCAATGATGTGGCGCATGTTTTCTATGTTAAGGACATGTCTACCAAACCGAGAAAAACAAAAGATAAGGAAGCGAATACATCATATGATGAGCCAAAGCGTCACATAGTTCTTTCAGGCAAAAGAGACATCATGGGATTGGAGGTCAAGACAGACATATCTAAAGATTATGAAAAGTTTCAGGAAATTCCTCCCTTCAAAGTCAAGGCTAACCCAAGGACCCTATTAAACAATAAAAATTCTCCATGGTTACGGCACAATAAGCAAAGGACACAAGCGAAGAAAAGCTGAAGACTTTCTCTCCACAACTATTATGGTGATGCCTTTGATCTAGAATATCACTGCAGTTACATGTGAAGAAATGAAATGCCTTTTGTAACAGATGAGTTTCCGTCTGAATCCTTGATACCTCGAAAGAGATTTTCCGTTTTGTACAGGAAGTGCATCCAGCTTTTGCCGTAACCCTCTCAACTTTTTATCACATGCTATGTGGGTGAAATGATGATACCATGCCAACTTTCAACCTTTTCAGAGTTCCTTTGTAGTGGTTTTCAATTTTAGTGTCATTTAGCTCAAAAAAATCAATAACTGCATGAAAAATAACAAATGAAGTCGGAAAGGGTTGAAAATTGATGATGTGGCTTTGAATGGTGCATTTTGAACACATAAGAAGTCTGGAGTTCAAATAAGTTCAAGAAAATGAAATCCGTTTGTAACAGATGAGTTTTTGTCCGAACTCCTAATACTTCGAAAGAGATTGTCCATTTTGTTCATGAAGTGCATCCAGCTTTTTCCATAACCCTGTCAAATTTTTAGCACATGCTATGTGGGTGAAATAATGATACCATGCCATCTTTGAACCTTTTTAGAGTTCCTTTGTAGTGCTTTTCAATTTCAGTGTCATTTAGCTCAAAAAATCAATAACTGCATGAAAAATAACAAATGAAGTCAGAAAGGGTTGAAAATTGATGATGTGTCTTTGAATGGTGCATTTTGAACACACAAAAAGTCTGTAGTTCAAATAAGTTCAAGAAAATGAAATCCGTTTGTAATAGATGAGTTTTCGTCCGAAACCCCGATACTTCGAAACAGATTGTCCATTTTGTTCACGAAGTGCATCCAACTTTTGTGATAACCCTGTCAACTTTTTAACACATGCTATGTGGGTGAAATGATGATACCATGCCAACTTTCAACGTTTTTGGAGTTCATTTGTAGTGATTTTCAATTTCAGGGTCATTTAACTCAAAGAATGAACTAATAGCAAAAATAATCAACTAAAAAACTTTTATGAATCCCTAATACAAAAAGAATGAACTAAAAATAATTAATTTAAATATTATTTTATGAACTATATTATTCATCAATAGCAAAAAGAATCAACCAAAAAAAGCTTTTATAAAACTCTAATAGCAAAAAGAAACTCTAAAAGCTTTTATAAACCTCTAGTATTTTTGAAACTTAAATTATATAAAATGTATGCAACTAAAATTACCAAAGTATTTTATTTTCAAAACATTAATAGCAAAAGGAATTTTTATAAAGAAATTTTTGTTAGAAACTTTAATAGCAAACTAAAATAACAAAATGTGTTTTTGATTTAAACAACCATTTAAAATAAACAAAGTAATATTAAATAGCAGGAAAAAAATCACTCAAAAATTTATTTTTACAGTAAAGTTATTCACAAACTAGTGTCCACACAAATTCATAGAATTCAAATTGAAACTATTCAAATTTGAAAACTAATGGCACTAACAAAAAGTTTATAATTTTTGTGACCTAAAAGCAAACAGAATCAATGAAAAACTATAAGTAGAAACAATGGAAAATAAATAAATAAAAAATCAAAACAAAAAAGGGAAAAAATATTTAAAAATTGCCACCTACTCGGCCACCACGACCTGAATATGACTAGAAACCCAACTAGCTAGTTGGGTCAGGATTCAGGCCTGCAACAGGCCTAGTAGGCCCAAATGCAAAGGAGTGTGCAATTAGGCCCATAAGCCTGCAGTTGAGAGGAGCTCGAGAGGGTTGTCGTGGAAGCGCTTATAAACCACTCCCGGGCCCCCTCGGCTAGCGAGGTGGGACTAAACATTTTTCCCCAGGCAGCAAACCCTTTCGTCCCAGTATGTGGCACCAACCGGGACCAATGGCCCCCTTTGGTCCCGGTTCGTGCCACCAACCGGGACGAAAGGGGGGTGCTTTCCCTCCCTTTGGGCTGCTAGAAACAGGGCTTTGGTCCCACTTGGTGGCACGAACAGGGACCAAAGGGCCCCCTTTGGTCCCGGTTCGTGCCACCAACCATGACGAAAGGGTTTACTGCGCGGCGTGGGTCGGGGATAAAAGGACTTTGGTCCCGGTTGGTGGCACGAACCGGGACCAAAGGGGGGCATTGGTACCGGGTCGTGCTAGCAACTGGGACCAATGTTCCCTGTATAGAACCCCCCACTTAGCAGTTTTTGACCCATTCGCTCCCTCGAAGGCCTGATCCCCACCCATGCCGCCAGGCTGCCCAAATCTCTTGCGCTAGCTCTCCGTCACCGTCACCGCTGCCGGCTGCGGTTCCCGACCTCCCCGACCTCGCTCCAGCCGCCCCGCCCCATGCCACCCCGCTCTGGCCACCCCACTCCGGCCGTCCCGCTCCACGCCGGCCACTCCGCCTCGCTCCTGCCACTGCTCTGCCCCACTTCGGCCACATCCCCCTCCCCTATACGTGAGCAGTTCATGCAAATGTTCATATATGTGTATGTATGTGCTCATATATGTGTATGTGTATGCATGTGTTCATATATGTGTTCCTGTATGTGTGTGTTCATATATGTGTATGTGTATGTATGTTTTATTATATTAGCTCTCATTACATGTTATTTAATTATTATTTATATATGTTTGTCGTATCGCCATATTGCTGTTGATAGAAATTGCCATATCCCGTATCGCCGTATCGATGTTGTCGTATCAGTGCTTCGTAGGTTACCGCCACCGCATGATGATATGTCCGACCGACATTTTTTTGTTCATATAGAAAACTCCGGTAATTTCGACATGAAGGGCAATCAACCCCCTCTCGCCGGACCAACTCTCGAGTCCGCCTAAACTGGGACTGAAAAAGTATTGTCGATCTCCTACACCCTCTCACCCCTACCCGACAAACTCTCGAGGACAGCCAAACCAATAGAAGAAAACTCTGGTAACTTCGATCAACCCCCTCTCGCCCGACCAAACCCTAGAAGCATTGCCAAGGCCACCCAATCCCTAAAACGTTGCCGAGGCCACCCAAACCCTAGAAGCGTCGAGCAAACCCAATCCCTAGAAGCGTTGTCGAGCCCACCCAAAACCGTAGAAGCATCGAGGCCACTAAAATGATCCCTTGTCTTTGTTTTCCACTAATTAATATATCCATATCTCATGTTTGTATATTAATTGACATGTTGTAATATTTGCAGAAACCATGGATCCAACCATGGATCCAACCTTGAACAAAGACCTTGAAGGAGAAGCGTTGTTGGGGGATACAATCCGTGGTGGCGGTTCCATCTTCTCGTTAATCAATTTTGACATAGAAGAGCTAGGACATGATGATGATGGCTCTGGTCACCGAATGCTAAAGGAAGAAGGATACCATGATGACGGATCCGGTGACCGAGAACCGGAGGAAGAAGGAGACAATGATGATGGCTCTGGTGACCGAACGGACGGAGCTGTTGCAAAGTCGTCCGGCGAGGTATATATATTAATTAAGCTTGTGCTGACTAATTAATGCATTAATTGTTTTGGTATGTACATATAGTAACTCTTATTTCTTCTTTTATATAGCCCTCCGGATCGAGCCAAACTTCGGTAACGAGACGAGGCCCGAAGAAAAGGTTGGGCAAGGAAGAAAGGTTCACGATCACCTTAATCGCGAATGATGGCCAACTGGTTGTACCGAAGAAGACCAAGGATGCCTTTTCTGCTCGGTGTGGACCTATTGTCAGGGACAACACCCTGATCAGCATCCAACAATGGAATGATCCGGCTAAAAACGTTAAGAACTACGGCCCTCAAGTTTCTTATGTCACCGATAGACAGAAAGAAGATCTTTGGAAGGCCCTGAAGGAAAATTTCACCCTAACGCCAGAGGAGGATGAGAGTAATCCAGTTATAGAGCCACTAGTCAGGTCGTGTGCTCTTAAGAAGATGGTAGATCTTTTCAGGAGGTGGAAGAATGAGTCGAAAGCTAAGTTTGGCGACCAAGAGAAGACTCCAGTATTCGTCGGCCGATATGCGGGGATAAGAGATCAATGGGACGCATTCGTGGCCTACAAGATTTCTGAAAAGAGTAAGAAAATGTCAGCGATAAACAAGAAAAATGCTGAGAAGAAGCGGTATCACCATCGCACGAGGTCAGGTGGCTACCTCAAAGCCCAGCCGTTGTGGGCCAAATGGGAGGATGACCTGCGAGCTAAAGCGGACAAACCAAAGACATGGAACTGGCCAGACCTTTCAAGGACTTGGTTCTTCAGGGTTGGGGGAACTTTGGACCCTGAAACAGAGAAGTGCGTTTGGACAGACGAGAAACTTGCAATACCCATCAAGAAGCTTAAGCATGTTATCAAGGAAGCGCTGGAAGGGAGGTTCATTGTCAAAAGAGAGAAGGACGAGCTGACTGAGGCCCTGGGGAATCCTGTGCTCCCTGGACGAACACGAGGCACGCCAGGCTCTGTTTCATGGAATCTTGGGTTTCCCGACGCAGGCGGTTTCAAAAGCCGGGAGAGAAGAGGAAACAGGAGCTGAGCATTGTGCAGGAGCTCAATGCAAGAGTATGTAGGCTAGAGGAAGAAGTTATGAGCCAGCGAGCTCTCGACCAGCAGCTTGTTCAGGGGCACGAAGCTACCCCAAAAGCTACCCTGCCATCTCAGCGGAGAAGTAGCATGGCTTTCACGGAGCTCCTTCAGCAGCCTGACTTCATGGCTCCTAGCTACCCCATGGATGCTATCACAGATGGCCAACATTACGAGCTTATGATGAAATATGTTAACCTCACCTTGAAGGTGGCTGGCGGCTTTGTTGCACCTACTCAAACCGATGGAACTTTTCACCACAGTCAGATTCCACATGGCTATGCTATTGTGCAAGTGGATGAAATAATGGGGGGATTTGAGGAGCTCGAGATTGACCACCCTATAGGTGAAGGGGAGACTCACCTGAGATTTGCCCTGAGTAGTACATGTCTACGGCGGGAGGAGCACATCAAGCTTCCGAACTGGACGCCTCCGTCTCCTCCTCCTCCGGCAAGTGATGATGGCACTCATCCTCCTCCTCCTCCTCCTCCAGCGAGGGATCATGGCACTCCGCCTCCTCATTCTCCTCATCCGGCGCATGGTGTCGATGACCGAGGCACTTCGCCTCCTCCTTTGCCTCCTCCTGTGCGTTCGAGCAGTCCACCTCCTCCTCTGCCTCCCCAGCAACGGCGGAAGACGGCCTCCGCCGCTCCTCCTCCTCCGGCCCGTCGGAGCACTCCGCCTCCTCAAGCGCCTCGTAAGCAATGACGGAAGAGAGACATTGTCGCTCTGACTGCTAGCAGTATAGCCAGTGGCGGGAGGCCATATGAATATGGTCCTAGGTCTCTCAAGCCATTGGAAAAGTTGCCATACGAGAGGACTGTAGAGGAAACAGCGAAGATCTCTCAAGACCAAGTGACGGCCCATTTTGCAAAGAAAGCTCCACCTCCGAAGCAGACAATAGATCCGATGGCATCGAAGCGCACTACCGAAACCCTGAAGCGACCACCACCGCCTCCGCTAGATACAAACTATGTCCGTGCTACTAAAAAGGCATATCAAATTGCGGTGCGGACGGGAACTACTTCCAGTTATGAGAGGTTAGCAAAACAAAAAAGTGGGAAAATAATTCCCTAGCTCGGCGACCAGGCTAACCAATCGTGCCCCCCGGTGAAGGTGTCTACCTATATCGCCATTCATCATCCAGGGATGGTGCCCGCTACCAATCCTGCTGATCACATGAGTGACGATGTACTGTTTGAGCCATTGGAGGTCGACGATTTCAAATACCAGTACGGGAAGCCTCTCGTCAAAGATGGAAGTCCTCCTTTGTCACGCCCAAGATGCAGTCCTATCCTTATTTCGGCACGCGGGCCTCGACAAGGATAGAAGCGCATCTCGTCGTGTTGCAAGAATGGATATCATTACAAGTACATGAACAGAAGAGATGAGTATATGGACTTGGCTTACACTCGCCACAAGCTACAACAAGATCACATCAATACAACAACATACTAAAACATCATACAGAAGAGCAGGGTCCGACTACGGACGAAACAAACGGCAAAATAAAATCCATCCTTGCTATCCCAGGCTACCGCCTGGAAGACATCGAAGATCGATGAAGAAGAAGAAGAAGAAGAACTCCAATTCAAACGAGCAGCGCGCTCACGTCAAAGAATCGCATTACCTGTACCTGCAACTGTAGTTGTAGTAATCTGTGAGCCACGGGGACTCAAAAATCTCATTTCCAAGGGTATCAAGACTATTAAAGCTTAATGGGTCAGGTATGGTTAAATGGTGTGGCTTCAGCAAGTGACTAAGTATTAATTTATGTGGCTAACTTACGAAGTCAGAAATTAAAGTATGGTTGTCTACGCATAACGGACGTGAACTAGTAGTGATCACTAACTGATCCTGAACACCTACTTACGTCAATCATAATGCCATCATGTTCTCTCTCGGATAAGGATTCATGAGAAGAGACAGTCACGGTTACACACACAGTTGGTGTAATTTATTTAAGTTTACTTCAAGTTTACTATGACCAGGTGTTAAATAAAGTATCCAAGTTTGCCACATAACCGTGGGCACGGCTTCTCGAAGAGATTTAACCCTGAAGTGGTGCTTCAACTCATCCATCACAAATTGACCACACGCAGCGGGAATAACCTTGACCACGGATCTCGTGATCTTCCTAGGAAATTCCAACACCTTGAGATAGCCCGAAGAAGATCAGAATTCCTCACTCAAGACGTTCGAGAAAGGTAAAACAAATCTAGCAAGGCCACCCGACGTTTCGACGAACCCGATAGGAACCGCGTATCTCGTTCTCAGGACACGAGAGATAAGTGAAGCGTACGGTGGCCTAATAGACATCTCCTGAGTTGCCCCGGGTTGGCCCCGCACGATGCTCTTGTTTGGACCAACACTCATGAGGAGCACTTGCCCGGGTTGATTAATCCACGGGGTGATCAAGCCCTATGCAAATTTTAATTTTTATTAAGCAAATAGTACCAAGGTTGGGCCTTGCCAGACAAGTTTTATCACAAAATGAAAATCAAGGGGGTCCCCATAACAATCCCGAGCATGTTAGGTGCGCTCAATAATGGAACTTAACACCGGTTCACAAGTAACTAGGGGCAGCAAGAGTGGAACAAAACACCGAGCAAAAGGCCAAGCCTCCCACCCTTTACCAAGTTTATAAGTGCATTAAATTAAGAAGCAATAATATTGTGATAAAAAATAATGTCCATGTTCACATGGAAGCAATTGCACATGCAGCTAGAAACGCTATAAGAAGGGCTGAGCAAGCGGTAACATAGACAAACAAAGGTTTGCTGGGATGTGGAGGCATTAGAGGCTTTCATGGCAATGTTGGGAGGCTTGACAAACAAGTGGTAGGTAGCATGACATAGCAATAGAAAATGTGGCATCTAGCATGGCAATGATAGTAGTGGTATCCAGGGAAATGTGTCATCTTGCCTGAGATCCCGCTTGGAAGAAGAATGAGTCCATGAAGAAGACGAGCCAATGTAGTCGAACAAATCCTCACACTACGAACGCTTTCGGAACTCTATCGAGAAGAAGCAATCTGGAAACAACAATCAACACAAGATACAGCACAACATATGCATGACGTGATGTGCAAAGAAATATGATGCATGTCCGATTTAATATGCGATGGAGGCATGGCATGGCAAGCACAACAAACAACCACTACATATTAAGCAAAGTTCAATATGCAACGAGTTGCATATTGACAAGACTCCACATTCGAATTATTTAGTTCACTCCCGGTTAGATACTTATCAATATTAGATGTTTTAAACATGGCAAACGGTGAAGCACAAACAACTACCACATATAGGCATTTTAAATGAGGCCGGAAGCAACACATAGCATTTCCGAAACAACCCCATATACATATTATGAAATTGGTCCAGATCTGTACTAACCATATTTTAGAGTTGTTAAACAGCAAAATAAATGTCACCATGTGATTCTACACATTTTTCTAGTCAAGTTGCATATATAAAACATTTGCATCGGAGTTATGGTTAATTAGTTATAGATAAAACCGCTTTAATAGGTCATTCATGCAAATAATGCAAACAACAATTTTAATATTTAACATGAGTGAAAGTTGAATATTGTGAAGCTGCATGAAAAACAAAGCATTTTACATATATGACATGATTCAATCTGATGCATGGTTATTTATATATGAGCAATTGAAATGATGGCATTTATAATCATGCAATCTTGTTTTGACAAAAGAAAGTAACCCGCAGATAGACACGGGCTGGGAAAGCCAGTGCCCACGACAGTGGGGTCAGAAGGGTGGTCAACGGGTCAACTATGACCGGTCAACGATGTTGTGGGGCCAAGGCATCAGGTTCCCATGTGCAAGAGAAAAACGTTAGCGAAATATAATGTGGTGTCTTTGATTTAAACCCTGGACATCATACATGAGTCCACAAATAGATGACCAGCTGGTCGACAATAGAACGGTGGTAACCACTGGGTTTGGGCCAATATGACCACCCCATCGGGCTGATGACGCTGGAACTTAAACAAACAACCTCGCATGCTAAAAACAGAGAAGAAAATAAATTATTGGAGGCACCAGGGATTGAACCTAGGACCTCCTGAACAGAACGTGGGATGTCAATGTTGGAAATATGCCTTAGAGGAAATAATAAAATGGTTACTATTGTATTTCCTAGTTCATGATAATTGTCTATTATTCATGCTACAATTGTGTTAACCGGAAACCGTAATACATGTGTGAATACATAGACCACAACCTTTCCCTAGTGAGCCTCTAGTTGACTAGCTCGTTGATCAATAGATGGTCACGGTTTCATGACCATGTACATTGGATGTCATTGATAACGGGATCACATCATTAGGAGAATGATGTGATGGACAAGTCCCAATCCTAAGCATAGCACAAGATCGTGTAGTTCATTTACTAAAGCTTTTCTAATGTCAAGTATCGATTCCTTAGACCATGAGATTGTGCAACTCCTGGATACCGTAGGAATGATTTGGGTGTGCCAAATGTCACAATGTAGCTGGGTGGCTATAAAGGTACACTACGGGTATCTCCGAAAGTGTATCTTGGGTTGGCACGAATAGAGACTGGGATTTGTCACTCCGTGTGACATAGAGGTATCTCTGGACCCACTCGGTAAGACATCATCATAATGAGCTCAATGTGACTAAGGAGTTATCCATGGGATGATGAACTACGGAATGAGTAAAGAGACTAGCTGGTAACGAGATTGAACAAGGTATAGGGATACCGATGACCGAATCTCGGGCAAGTATCATACCGATAGACAAAGTGAATTGAATACGGGATTGTTTGAATCCCCAACATCATGGTTCATCCGATGAGATCATCGTGGAGTATGTGGGAGCCAACATGGGTATCCAGATCCCGCTGTCGGTTATTGACCGGAGAGATGTCTCGGTCATGTCTACATATCTCCCGAACCCGTAGGGTCTACACACTTAAGGTTCGATGATGCTAGGGTTATAGGGAAATAGTGTACGTGGTTACCGAAGGTTGTTCAGATCCCGGATGAGATCCCGGATCTCACGAGGAGTCCCGGAATGGTCCAGAGACGAATATTGATATATAGGAAGTGAGGTTTTGGTTACCGGAAGAGTTTCGGTAATTACCGCTATTATACCGGGTCCACCAAGTGGGGCCACCAGCCCTAGAGGGCTACATGGGCCACAAGTGGGAGGAAACAGCCCCTAGGTGGGCTGGTGCGCCCCCCACAAGGGGCCCAAGGTGCAGCAAGAGGTGGAGGGGGCAAACCCTAGGGAAGATGGGCCCTAAGGCCCACCCTAGGGCAGCCGCACCCCTCTCCCTCTTGGCCGCCGACCAGATGGGATCTGGAGGCTGCCTCCAGCACCTAGGGTGGGAACCCTAGGGCTCAGCCCTCCCTCCCCCTCCTCCTCTATATGGTGGAGGTATTGGAGGCTGCCAGAAACACGGTTCTCTCCCTCTCTGGCGCAGCCCTACCTCTCCCTCTCCTCGTTCTCCGTAGTGCTTAGTGAAGCTCTGCCGGAGTAACACGCAGCCCCACCGTCACCACGCCGTCGTGCTGCCGGAGCTCTCCCTCAACCTCTCCTTCCTCCTTGCTGGATCAAGGCGTAGTGGACATCACTAGGCTGCATGTGTGTTGAACGCGGAGGCACCGTTGTTCGGTGCTAAGATCGGAGTCCTTCGCGATCTGAATCGCTACGAGTACGACTCCACCAACCGCGTTCTTTTAACGCTTCCGCTTAGCGATCTTCAAAGGTATCAAGATGCAGTCTCTCCCCTCTCGTTGATGGTTTTCCATAGATAGATCTTGGTGACACGTAGGATGTTTTTTGATTTACTACTACGTCTCCCAACAGTGGCATCATGAGCTAGGTCTACGCGTAGAATCTATGCACGAGTAGAACACAAGTTGTTGTGGGCGTTGATTTTGTTAATTTGCTTACCACTACTAGTCTTATCTTGATTCGGCAGTATTGTGGGATGAAGCGTCCCGAACTAACTTTGTGAGACTGGTTCCACCGCCTGACATGCACTTGTTGCATAAGGTGGCTAGCGGGTGTCTGTCTCTCCCACCTTAGTCAGAATGGATTCGATGAAAAGGGTCCTAATGAAGAGTAAATAGCAATTGGCATATCACGTTGTGGTTTTGGCTTAGGTATGAAACGTTCTTGCTAGAAACCTATAGCAGCCACGTAAAACTTGCAACTACGAATTAGAGGACGTCTAACTTGTTTTTGTAGCATATGCCTTGTGATGTGATATGGACAAAAGGATGTGATGTGATGCATTGTGATGTATGAGATTGATCATGTTCTTGTAATAGGATTCACGACTTGCATGTCGATGAGTATGACAACCGGCAAGAGCCATAGGAGTTGTCTTAATTTATTGTATGACCTGCGTGTCAATCATAAACGCCATGTAATTACTTTACTTTATTGCTAAACGTTTGCCATAGTAATAGTTGGTGAGACAACTTCATGAAAACACAATGATGGAGATCATGGTGTCGTGCCAGTGACAGTGACGATCATGGTGCCCCAAAGATGGAGATCAAAGGAGCAAGATAATATTGTCCATATCATGTCACTATATTGATTGCATGTGATGTTTATCATGTTTACATCTTATTTGCTCAGAACGATGGTAGTAAATAAGATGATCTCCCAATAAAATTTCAAGAGATTTGTTCACTCTAACTGTGCACCGTTTCTAAGGATCGTCGTTCCGAAGTACCATGTGATGATCAGGTGTGATAGGTTCTTACGTTCGCAAACAACGGATGTAAGCCAGATTTACACACGCGGAACACTTAGGTTGACTTGACGAGCCTAGCATGTACAAACATGGCCTAGTCAATCTCACGTGATGATCGTACATGAGTTGTATAGAAGATACGATCAACATGGAGATGTTCACCATGGATGAGTAGTCCGTCTCACGTGATGATCGGACACGGGCTAGTTGACATGGATCATGTGTCACTTGGATGACTAGAGAGATGTCTATCTAAGTGGGAATTCATTAAATAATATGATTATGTGAACTTAATTATCATGAACTTAGTCTAAAATTATCTTTACAATCTATATTGTAGATCCAATGGCCAACGCTAATGCCAACCTCAATTTCAACGCGTTCCTAGAGAAAACCAAGATGAAATATGATGGATGCAACTATGCGGACTGAGTTCGTAGCTTGAGGATCATCCTCATAGCTTCCAAGAAATTCTATGTCCTTGATGCACCGCTAGGTGACTTTTCCGGCGACCAAACTGGGACTTCCTATATATGAATATTTACCTCTCGACCATTCCGGAGCTCCTCGTGACGTCCGGGATCTCATCTGGGACTCCGAACAACCTTCAGTCACCACCATACATAACTCTACACTATCAAAACGTCACTGAACCTTAAGTGTGCAGACCCTGCGGGTTCGAAAACTATGTAGACATGACCGAGACACCTCTACGGCCAATAACCAATGGTGGGACCTGGACGTCCACATTGGTTCCTACATATTCTACGAAGATCTTATCAGTTGAACCTCTATGTCAAGGATTCAATTAATCCCGTATAATGTTCTCTTTGTTCTTCGGTATGTTACTTGCCCGAGATTCGATCGTCGGTATCTCCATACCTAGTTCAATCTCGTTACCGGCAAGTCTCTTTACTCGTTCCACAATGCAAGATCCCGCAACTAACAATTAGTCACATTGCTTGCAAGGCTTATTGTGATGTTGCATTACTGAGTGGGCCCCGAGATACCTCTCCGTCACACGGAGTAACAAATCCCAGTCTCGATCCATGCCAACTCAACAGACACCATCGGAGATACCTGTAGAGCATGTTTATAGTCACCCAGTTACGTTGCGATGTTTCATACACACAAGGCACTCCTCCGATATATGTGAGTTGCATGATCTCATGGTCATAGGAACATATACATTGACATGCAGAAAACAGTAGCAATAAACTGACACGATCATATGCTACGTTTGTAGGTTGGGTCTTGTCCATCACATCATTCTCCTAATGATGTGATCCTGTTATCAAATGACATCTCATGTCCATGGCTAGGAAACCTTAACCATCCTTTGATCAACGAGCTAGTTCACTAGAGGCATACTAGGGACATGGTGTTGTCTATGTATCCACACATGTATCTGAGTTTCCGATCAACACAATTATAGCATGTATAATAAACGATTATCATGAACAAGGAAATATGATAATAACTCATTTATTATTACCTCTAGTGCATATTTCCAACAGTCTCCCACTTGCACTAGAGTCAATAATCTAGTTCACATCACCATGTGATTCGCATTGTTATGAATCTAACACCCAATGAGTTCTGGGGCTCGATCATGCTTTGCATGTGAGAGAGGTCTTATAGTCAATGGGCCTGTGAGACTTAGATCCGTGTGTTCTTTGCAAATACTTATGTCAAACTGTAAACACTGCTACTGCACTCCACTTGGTACTACTTCCAAATGGCTGCTCCACTATATGTATCCAGCTGGCTACTACTACTCATCCGGATTGGTGCTTAAAGCCTGCATCGACGTAACTCTTTACGACGAACTCTTTATCACCTCCATAATCAAGAAACATTTCCTTAGTCTTCTGGTTACTAAGGATAATTTCAACCGCTGTCCAGTGATCTACTCCTGTACCACTCTTGTACCCCTTGACAGACTCATGGCAAGGCACATACAGGTGCGGTACACAGCATGGCATAATATAGAGCCTATGGCTAAGGCATAGGCGAAGACGTTCGTCCTTTCTCTTTCTTCTACCGTTGTCGAGCTTTTGAGTCTCACTCAACTTCACACCTTACAAATCAGACAAGAACTATTTCTCTGGCTGATCCATTTTGAACTCTTTCAAAATCTTGTCAAGGTATGTACTCATTGAAAGTCTGATCAAGCATCTTGATCTATCTCTACAGATTTTGATGCTCAACAATTAGGTAGCTTTATCCAGGTTTTTCCTTTGAAAAACACCTTTCAAACAACCTTTTATGCCTACCAGAAATTCTACATTATTTCCGATCAACAATATGTCATCCACATATACTTATCAGAAATTCTATAGTGCTCCCACTCACTTTATTGCAAATACAAGTTTCTTGTAAACTGTGTATAAACATCAAAACTTTGATCACCTCATCAAAGCGTATATTCCAACTCCGAGATGCTTGCTTCAGTCCATAGAAGGATCCCTGAAGTTTGCACACCTTTTAGCATCCTTACAACTGACAAAACCTTCTGGTTGTATCACATACAACCTTTCCTCAAGTAAACCGTTAAGGAAACGATGTTTTGACATCCATCTGCCAGATTTCATAATTGAAAACTCAGCAACTGCTAACATAATTCCAACAGACTTTAGCATCGCTACCAGTGAGAAAGTGTCATCGCAGTCAACTCCTTGAACTTTGTCACAAACAACTTTGCAACAAGTCGAGCTTTACAAATGGTGACATTTACCATCAGTGTCTGTCTTCATTTTAAAGATCCATTTGTACTCAACGACCTGCCGTCCAACGAGCAAGTCTACCAAAGTCTATACTTGGTTTTTATACATGGATTCTATCTCGGATTTCATGGCCTCCAACCATTTGTCGGAATCCGGGCCCATCATCGCTTCTCCATAGCTCGTAGGTTCATCGTTGTCCAACAACATGACCTCCAAGACAGGGTTGTCGTACCACTTAGGGTTAGTACACATCCTTGTTGACCGACGAAGTTCGATAGCAACTTGATCCTGAAGCTTCATGATCATCATCATTAACTTCCTCTTCAACTAATGTAGGTTTCACAGAAACAACTTTCTGCGCTGCGCTACTCTCTAGTTGAACAAAGGTTCAACAACCTCATCAAGTTCTATCTTCCTCCCACTCAATTCTTTCGGGAGAAACATTTCCTCGAGAAAGGATCCGTTTAAGCAACAAACACTTTGCACTAGTATCTGAGATAGAAGGTTCACCCATTTGATCTCAGGGTATTCTATGAAGATGCATTTATCCGCAATGGGTTCGACCTCATTAGGTGAAAACATTTTCCACTCAAGTGTCGAAGCCCCAAACATTAAGAAATGACAGCTTAGATTTCTATCAAACCATAATTCACATGGTGTCATCTCAACGGATTTAGATGATGCCCTATTTTAAAGTGAATGTAGTTGTCTCTAATGCATAACCCCAAAATTATAGTAGTAAAACGATAAGAGACATCATTGCACGCACCATATCGAATAGAGCATGACTATGATGTTCTGACACACCATCACACTATGATGTTCTAGGTGGCATTAGTTGTGAAACAAATTTCACATTTGTCTTAAGTTGTATGCCAAACTCGTAACTCAGATGTTCACCTCCTCGATCATATCACAGTTATTTTATCTTCTTGTCATGATGATCTTAAACTTCGCTCTGAATTTTCTTGAACCTTCCAAACGATTCAGACTTGTGTTTCATTAAGTAAATATACACTATATCTACTGAAATCATCAGTGAAGGTAAGAAAATAACGATATCCACTGCACGCTACAAGACTCACTAGATTGAATACATCAACATGTATCATTTCCAATGAATCACTTGCCTGCTCCATCCAACGGGTTTTTTAGTCATCTTGCTCAAGAGGCATGGTTCGCATGTCTCAACTGATTTGAAATCGAATGAGTCCAAAGATCCATCAGCATGGAGATTCTTTATGCGCTTTATACCAATATGACATTTAGCGGCAGTGCCACAAGTATGTGGTACTATCATTATTAACTTTGTATCTTTTGACATCAATGTTATGAACATGTGTATTACTAGAATCAAGATTTCAACAAACCATTCTCACTGGGTGCATGACCATTGAAGGTTTTATTCATGTAACCAGAATAACCATTATTCTCTAACTTAAATGAAAAACCATATTGCAATAAACATGATCTAATCATGTCCATGCTCAACGCAAAACACCAAATAACATTTATTTAGGTTCGTCACTAATCCTGAAAGTAGAGAGAGCGTGCGATGTTGATCACATCAACCTTTGGAAACATTTCCAACACTCATCGTCACCTCACCCTTAGCTAGTTCTCCGTTTATTCCATAGCTTTTACTTCGAGTTACTAACATTTAGCAACTGAACCAGTATCCAATACTCAGGTGCTACTAGGAGCACTAGCGAGGTACACATCAATAACACATATATATCAAATATACTTCTGTCGACGTAGCCAGCCTTCCTATCTACCAAGTATCTAGGGTTGTTCCGCTTCACCGACCGTTCACTTCATAACAGAAGCACTTAGTCTCGGGTTTGAGTTCAACTTTGGGTTGCTTCACTGGATCAGCAACTGACTTGCTATCCATGAAGTTTCCCTCCTTGCTCTTGCCCTTCTCGAAACTAGTGGTTTTGATTAACCATCAACACTTGACGCTCCTTCTTGATTTCTACCTTCGCGGTGTCAAACATAGTGAACAACTCAGGAATCATTATTTCTGTCCCTGGCAATTTATAGTTCATCACCAAGTTCTAGTAGCTTAGTGACAGTGACTTGGAGATCTATATCAATCACTATATTATCTGGAAGATAAACTCCCACTTGATTCAAGCGATTGTAGTACCCAGACAATCTGAGTACATGCTCAACGATTGAGCTATTCTCCTTCATCTTACAGGCAAAGAATCTTGTTGGAGATCTCATATCTCGCAACACGGGCACGAGCCTGAGATCACAATTTCAGCTCCTAGAACATCTCATATGTTCTGTGACGTTCAAAACGTTTCGGAGCCTCAATTCTAAGCCGTAATGCATGACACACTAAACTATCAAGTAGTCATCGAAACGTGCCTGTCAGATATTCACAATATCTACAGACAACGCTAGAGGGGGTGGCGCACCGAGCGGTGCATTATGGACATAAGCCTTCTGTGCAGCAAAGAGGACAATCCTCACATCACGGACCCTGTCCGCAATATTGCTACCATCATCTTTCAACTCTATTTCTCTAGGAACATATAAAAATTAAGGGAGCTACAGCGGGAGCTAGTAATCTACAACATAATTTGCATAGACACTATTGACTATGTTCATGATAATGAGTTCAATTAATCATATTACTTAAGAACTCCCACTCAAATTGACATCCCTCCGATCATTCGAGTGATACATGATCCAAATTCACCAAGTCAAGTCCGATCATCACGTGAGTTGAGGTGGCTGCAATGGTGAACATCATTATGTTGATCATATCTACTATAAGACTCATGTTTGACCTTTCAGTCTCTTGTGTTCCGAGGCCATGTCTGTACATGCTAGGCTCGTCAAGTTTAACCTGAGTGTTCTGCACGTGCAAATCTGGCTTGCACCCGTTGTATGTGAACGTAGAGTCTATCACACCCGATCATCACATGGTGTCTCAACACGACGAACTTTCGCAACGGTGCACACTCGGGGAGAACACAATTTATCTTGAAATTAAGTGAGGGATCACCTTATAATGCTACCGTCATCCTAAGCAAAACAAGGTGCATAAAAGGATTAACATCACATGCAAATCATAAGTGACATGATATGGCCATGATCTTGTGCTTTTGATCTCCATCATGAAAGCACCAGCATGATCTCCATCGTCACCGGCATGACACCATGATCTCCATCATCTTGATCTCCATCAACGTGTCGCCATCGGGGTTGTCATGCCCTGAATGCTTCTACTACTATTGCTACTGGTTAGCAATAAAGTAAAGCATTACATAGCGCTTAATGATTGACACGCAGGTCATAGAATAATTAAAGACAACCCTATGGCTCCTGCCGGTTGCCGTATTCACCGACATGCAAGTCGTGATAATCTATACATCACATGATCATCTCATACATGACATATATCACATCATGTAATTGGCCATATCATATGACAACATACCCTACAATAACAAGTTAGACGTCCTCTAATTGTCGTTGCATGTTTTACGTGGCTGCTACGGGTATCTAGCAAGAACGATTCTCACCTACGCAAAAACCACAACGGTGATACACTAGTTGCTTTTCAACCTTCTCAAGGACCGCCTTTGTCGAATCCGATCCAACTAAAGTGAGACAAACGGTCGCCCGCAAGCCATCTAAGCAACAAGTTGCATCGAGGGAACCGGTCTCTCGTAAGCGTACGAGTAATGTTGGTCTGAGCCGTTTTATCTCAGAATCCCGTTGAACCAAAATCCGACCAAGAAAGGAAGAAATCTAAGCATCAACGCCCACAAACCTTTTGTGTTCTACTCGAGATCTCATCAAACCATCAACCTGGCTGTGATACCATTGTTGGGGAACGTCGCATGGGAAACAAAAAATTGTCCTACGCACACACAAACCTATCCATGGTGATGAGCATCTACGAGTGGGAGAGTGGATCTACGTACCCTTGTAGATCGCTAAGCGGGAAGCGTTAAGAAACGCGGTTGGTGTACTCGAACATCTTCGCGATCCAAAACGCCGAGCGTCTCGCGATCTCATCACGATCCGTCCCGTGATCCAATCACGATCCATCCCGCGAACACATCATGATCCGTCCCGCGAACTCATTACGGTCCGTCTCACGATCTTCATCATGATCTGTCCCGCGAACTCATCACGATCTGTTCCGCGATCTCATTGCGAATCGTCTCACGATCCCGATCACGGTCCTTCCGATCTAGCGCCGAACGGACGGCACCTCCGCGTTCAGCACACGTGCAGCTTGATGACGATCTCCACCGTCTCGATCCAGCAAGAGGAGGTGGAGAGGAGAGAGAGTTCACCGGCAGCGTGACGATGCTCCGGTGATGGTGGTGGTGGAGCAATTCCGGCAGGGCTTCGCCTAAGCACTGCAGAAATCCGATCTAGAGGAGCACCGGTGAATTGGGTAGCACGTGGCCGTAAGTTGTGTCCAAAAACCACCCAATCCACTAGTATATATAGGAGGGAGGGAGAGGAGGAGGTCTGGCGCACCACAACTCCCTAGAGGAGTCGGCCGGCCAAGGTGGGAGCAATCCTACTCCTAGTCCAATCCTAGTTGGAGTAGGATTGTTTTCTATTGGCTGTTTTTTCCCTTTTCTCTTTAGGACTCTGCCTTCCTGCGCCATGGGCGTTTGAGGCTGTTTTCCCAGCCCACTAAGGGCTGGTAATTAGTCTCCCACAGACCATGGACCTCTTGGGGTCGAAATACCCCTCTCGGAGGTCCCCCGGTACACTACCGGCACTCCCGGTACACTTCCGATGAGCCCGAAACATTTCCGGCGACCAAACTGGGACTTCCTACATATGAATCTTTACCTCTCGATCATTCCGGAGCTCCTCGTGACATACGGGATCTCATTCGGGACTCCGAACAACCTTCGGTCACCACCATACCTAACTCTACACTACCGAAACGTCACCGAACCTTAAGTGTTGAGACCCTGCGGATTCGAGAACTATGTAGACATGACCGAGACACCTCTATGGCCAATAACCAATGGTGGGACCTGGACGTCCACATTGGTTCCTACGTATTCTACAAAGATCTTATCGGTTGAACCTCTATGTCAAGGATTCAATTAATCTCGTATAATGTTCCCTTTGTTCTTCGGTATGTTACTTGCCCGAGATTCGATCGTCGGTATCTCCATACCTAGTTCAATCTCGTTATCGGCAAGTCTCTTTACTCGTTCCATAATGCAAGATCCCGCAACTAACAATTAGTCACATTGCTTGCAAGGCTTATTGTGATGTTGCATTACCGAGTGGGCCCCGAGATACCTCTCCGTCACACGGAGTAACAAATCCCAATCTCGATCCATGCCAACTCAACAGACACCATCGGAGATACCTGTAGAGAACCTTCTTAGTCACCCAGTTACGTTGCGACGTTTGATACACACAAGGCACTCCTCCGATATTCGTGAGTTGCATGATCTCATGGTCATAGGAACATATACATTAAAATGCAGAAAACTGACACGATCATATGCTACGTTTGTAGGTTGGGTCTTGTCCATCACATCATTCTCCTAATGATATGATCCCGTTATCAAATGACATCTCATGTCCATGGCTAGGAAACCTTAACCATCCTTTGATCAACGAGCTAGTTCACTAGAGGCATACTAGGTACATGGTGTTGTCTATGTATCCACACATGTATCTGAGTTTCCGATCAACACAATTATAGGATGGATAATAAACGATTATCATGAACAAGGAAATATGATAATAACTAATTTATTATTGCCTCTAGGGCATATTTCCCACAAAGTCGGCAGAGGTCGAGATCAAAAAGGAGCATCAAGTGTTGATGGTAAATAAGACGACTAGTTTCAAGAAAGGCAAGGGTAAGAAGAACTTCAAGAAGGACGGCAAAGCTGGTGTCACGCCAGGTAAGCAAGTTGCCGGGAAGAAGAAGAACAATAATGGACCCAAGCCTGAGACTGAGTGTTTTTATTGCAAGGGTACCGGTCACTGGAAGTGGAACTGCCCCATGTACTTAGCGGATAAGAAGGACGGGAACGTTAAAGGTATATGTGATATACTTGTTATTGATGTGTACTTAACCAGCGCTCATAGTAGCTCCTGGGTATTGGATACCGGTGCAGTTGCTCACATTTGTAACTCCAATCAGGTGCTGCGGAATAAGCGGAGGCTGGCAAAGGACGAGGTGATGATGCATGTCGGGAATGGTTCCAAGGTCGATGTGATCGCCGTCGGCACGCTACCTCTACATCTACCTTCGGGTTTAGTTTTATACCTCAATAATTGTTATTTAGTACCAGCTTTGAGCATGAACATTGTATCTAGATCTCGCTTGATGCGAGATGGCTACTCATTTAAATCTGAGAATAATGGTTGTTCTATTTATATGAGAGAGATGTTTTATGGCCATGCCCCGCTGGTCAATGGTTTATTCTTGATGAATCTCGAACGTGATGTTACACATGTCCATAGTGTGAGTACCAAAAAGTGTAAGGTTGATAACGATAGTCCCACTTACATGTGGCACTGCCGCCTTGGCCATATTGGTGTCAAATGCATGAAGAAGCTCCATGCTGATGGACTTATGGAGTCTCTTGATTTCGAATCATTTGACACGTGCGAACCATGACTCATGGGCAAGATGACCAAGACTCCGTTCTCTAGAACAATGGAGCGAGCAACTGACTTGTTGGAAATAATATATAACGATGTATGCGGTCCAATGAGTATCGAGGCTTATGGTGGATACCGTTATGTTCTCACCCTCACTGATGACTTGAGTAGATATGGGTATGTATACTTAATGAAACACAAGTCTGAAACCTTTGAAAGGTTCAAGGAATTTCAGAGTGAGGTAGAGAATCAACATGACAGGAAAATAAAGTGCCTACGATCTGATCATGGCGGAGAATATTTAAGTCACGAGTTTGGCACACACCTTAGGAAATGTGAAATTGTTTCACAACTCCCGCCGCCCAGCACACCTCAGCGAACTGGTGTGTCTGAACGTCGTAATCGCACTCTATTGGATATGGTGCGATCGATGATGTCTCTTACCGACTTACCGCTATCATTTTGGGGATATGCATTAGAGACTGCCGCATTCACTTTAAATAGGGCACCGTCAAAATCCGTTGAGATGACACCATATGAATTATGGTTTGGTACGAAACCTAAGCTGTCGTTTCTAAAAGTTTGGGGATGTGATGCTTATGTGAAGAAACTTCAACCTGAGAAGCTTGAACCCAGAGCGGAAAAGTGCGACTTCATAGGATATCCCAAAGAGACTATTGGATATACCTTCTACCTATGAACTGAGGGCAAAGTCTTTGTTGCCAAGAATGGATCCTTTCTCGAGAAAGAGTTTCTCTTGAAATAAGTAAGTGGGAGGAAAATATAACTTGATGAGGTAATTGTACCTCCACTCGAACCTGAGAGTAGCGCAACGCAAGAAGTTGTTTCTGTGGAGCCTACACTTGCTAGAGAGGAAGTTAATGATGATGATCATGAAACTTCAGATCAAGTTACTATTGAACGTCGAAGGTCCAATAAGACACGTTCCGCACCAGAGTGTTACGACAACCCTATCCTAGAGATCATGTTGTTCGACAACGGTGAACCTTCGAACTATGAAGAAGCGATGGTGGGCCCAGATTCCTACAAATGGCTTGAGGCCATGAAATCCAAGATAGGATCCATGTATGAGAACAAAGTATGGACTTTGGTGGACTTGCCTGATGATAAGCGAGCCATTGAAAATAAATGGATCTTTAAGAAGAAGACTAACGCGGATGGTAATGTGACCGTCTATAAGGCTTGGCTTTTTGCTAAGGGTTATCGACAAGTTCTAGGAGTTGACTACGATGAGACTTTCTCACCCATAGCGATGCTGAAGTCTGTCGGAATCATGTTAGCAATTGCCGCATTTTATGATTATGAGATCTGGCAAATGGACGTCAAAACGGCATTCCTTAATGGCTTCCTTAAGGAAGAACTGTATATGATGCAACCGGAAGGTTTTGTCGGCCCTAAAGATGCTAACAAGGTATGCAAGCTCCAGCGCTCCATCTATGGGCTAGTGCAAGCATCTCGGAGTTGGTACATTTGCTTTAATAAGATGATTAAAGCGTTTGGGTTTGTACAGGTTTATGGAGAACCCTGTATTTACAAGAAAGTGAGTGGGAGCTCTGTAGCATTTCTCATATTATATGTGGATGACATATTGATAATGGGAAATGATATAGAACTTTTGGAAAGTATAAAGGCCTACTTGAATAAGTGTTTTTCAATGAAGGACCTTGGAGAAGCTCCTTACATATTAGGTATTAAGATATATAGACATAGATCGAGACGCCTCATAGGTCTTTCACAAAGCTCATACCTTGAAAAGATATTGAAGAAGTTCTTGCCTGTGTTGCAGGGTGTGAGATTGAGTATGACTCAATGCCCGACCACGACAAAGGATAGAGAAGAGATGAGTGTCATCCCCTATGCTTCAGCCATAGGCTCTATTATGTATGCCATGCTATGTACCGGACCTGATGTGAACCTTGCCATAAATTTGGTAGGGAGGTACCAAACTGATCCCGAAGCAGAACACTGGACATCGGTCAAGAACATCCTGAAGTACTTGAAAAGGACAAAGGACATGTTTCTCGTATATGGAGGTGCCAAAGAGCTCATCGTAAAGGGTTACGTCGACGCTATCTTCGACACAGATCCGGATGACTCCAAGTTGCAAACCGGATACGTGTATATTTTGAACAGAGGGGTAGTCAGCTGGTGCACTAGCAAGCAAAGCATCATGGCAGCATCTACATGTGAAGCGGAGTACATTGCTGCTTCAGAAGCAGCGAAGGAGGGATTCTGGATGAAGGAGTTCATCGCCGACCTAGGAGTGATTCCCAATGCGTCGGGCCCGATGACTCTACTCTGTGACAACACTGGAGCTATTGCCCTTGCAAAGGAGCCCAGGTTTCACAAGAAAACAAGACACATCAAGTGCCGCTTCAACTCCATCCATGATTACATTCAGGAGGGAGATATAGATATTTGTAAAGTGCTTACGGATCTGAATGTCGTAGAAACGTTGACTAAACCTCTCTCACGAGAAAAACATGATCAACACTAGAATGCTATGGGTGTTCGATTCATCACAATGTAACTAGATTATTGACTCTAGTGCAAGTGGGAGACTGTTGGAAATATGACCTAGAGGCAATAATAAAATTGTTTTTATTGTATTTCCTAGTTCATGATAATTGTCTATTATTCATGCTACAATTGTGTTAACCGGAAACCGTAATACATGTGTGAATACATAGACCACAACCTGTCCCTAGTGAGCCTCTAGTTGACTAGCTCGTTGATCAATAGATGGTCCTGGTTTTATGACCATGGACATTGGAAGTCGTTGATAACGGGATCACATCATTAGGAGAATGATGTGGTGGAGAAGACCCAATCCTAAGCATAGCACAAGATCGTGTAGTTCATTTGCTAAAGCTTTTCTAATGTCAAGTATCGATTCCTTAGACCATGAGATTGTGCAGCTCCCGGATACCGTAGGAATGCTTTGGGTGTGCCAAACGTCACAATGTAACTAGGTTGCTATAAAGGTACACTATGGGTATCTCAGAAAGTGTCTGTTGGGTTGGCATGAATCGAGACTGGGATTTGTCACTCCATGTGACGGAGAGGTATCTCTGGTCCCACTTGGTAAGACATCATCATAATGAGCTCAATGTAACTAAGGAGTTAGCCACGGGATGATGTATTACAGAACGAGTAAAGCGACTTGCCGGTAATGAGATTCCACAAGGTATAGGGATACCGGCGATCGAATCTCGGGCAAGTATCATACCGATAGACAAAGGGAATTGAATACGAGATTGTTTGAATCCCTGGCATCGTGGTTCATCCGATGAGATCATCATGGAGTACTTGGGAGCCAACGTGGTATCCAGATCCCGCTATTGGTTATTGACCGGAGAGATGTCTCGGTCATGTCTATGTATCTCCCGAACCCATAGGGTCTACACACTTAAAGTTCGATGACGCTAGGGTTATAGGGAAATAGTGTACGTGGTTACCGAAGGTTGTTCGGAGTCCCGGATGAGATCCCGAACGTCACGAGGAGTCCCGGAATGGTCTGGAGACGAAGATTGATATATAGGAAGTGAGGTTTTTGTTACCGAAATAGTTTCTTTAATTACCGGTATTGTACCGGGACCACCGGAAGGGTTTCGGGGGTCCACCAAGTGGGACCACCAGCCCTAGAGGGCTTCATGGGCCACAAGTGGGAGGAACTAGCCCCTAGGTGGGCTAGTGCGCCCCCACAAGGGGCCCAAGGCGCATCAAGAGGTGGAGGGGGGCAAACCCTAGGGCAAATGGGCCCTAAGGCCCACCCTAGGGCAGCCGCACCCCTCTCCCTCTTGGCCGCCGACAATATGGGATCTGGAGGCTGCCGCCAGCCCCTAGGGTTGGAACCCTAGGGTTTAGCCCTCCCTCCCCCTCCTCCTATATATAGTGGAGGTATTGGGGGCTGCCAGAAACATGGTTCTCTCCCTCTCTAGCGCAGCCCTATCTCTCCCCCTCCTCGTTCTCCATAGTGCTTAGCGAAGCTCTGTCGGAGTACCACGCAGCTCCACCGTCACCATGCCGTCGTGCTGCCGGAGCTCTCCCTCAACCTCTCCTTCCTCCTTGCTGGATCAAGGCGTAGGAGACGTCACCGGGCTGCACGTGTGTTGAACGCGGAGGCACCGTTGTTCGGTGCTAAGATCGGAGTCCACCGTGATTTGAATCGCTACGGGTACGACTCCACCAACCGCTTTCTTGTAATGCTTCCACTCAGCGATCTTCAAAGGTATGAAGATACAATCTTTCCCCTTTCATTGCTGGTTTCCCCATAGATAGATCTTGGTGACACGTAGGATTTTTTTTATTTACTACTACGTCTCCCAACAGTCAACCACTCTGATTACTACCTCCTTGCGGACAAAACAATTGCCTTTACTATATAACCTTTCCAAGCCAGAACAGATCTAGGCAAAAACACAAAGTTTTAGCATGAGAGAAATTTCTCACAGAGGGGAATAGTGAAGCCGGCGGAGAAGGGCTGGGAACAGGGTATCCGGGCGAGGGCGGTTGGGGACGGAAGTTTCCAACCGTCAGGGCACCAATTTCGGTCAGTGACGGGGCTCCATGGCGCTGACGACCACCTGTCCATGGCCCTGGTTGTTCCCTGACAAGATGAAGAGAGAGAGAGAGAGAAACAAGGTCAGAGAGGGAGAGACGAATAGAGGAGGAGCACATGGAGGAAAGGGGCGATGGGTCCTACACGCCGGTGCTGCTCCGGGAGGCAACTCGAGGTCGGGCAGCTCCTTCTGGCTGATGCTTCTTGGTGGCCGCTGTCGGGTCTTGCGAGAGGAGGAGAAACGAGGGAATGAGCTCGGGAAGCAGCGGCTTGCCAACGCACGGAGCAATAGAGGACGCGTGGGACTCGGCTTTCACACGTTGAGCGGGGAGGCTGGGGGGAGCTCCATGGGCAGCTGGCGAAGGTTCCAAGGAGGGGGTCCTCACAGCAAATAGAGAGAGAGAGATGAGCAACGAAGAAAATGGAAGGAAGGGACAAATGAAGAGCAGGTGGCTAGAGGTGATGACCGATGGGAGGCTGCTGTCGGAGGAGGAGGGCGTCGATGTGACCGGGCACGCAGACGTGGGGTTCAGAGGGAGGCGGACGCGTCCATGAGCGCATAGCAGAGGTGCAACTTGTTGCGGTTGGGCGGCTACGGAAAACAAGGGCGGTGGTCAGCGCTTTGATGGATGGAATGGATCGGGAGGGATCTTGAGGAAGGAGATGTGGCTGGCGGCGGCTAGGAGCAAAATGAGGAGGGTTGTCTACCTAGGGCTAGGGTTAGGCTATTATACACCAATGTGGGATTAGGCTAGGGACTAATTTGGACCCTCCGATTGCGATCGAACGACGCTGAATGTAGGAGGGGGTTAGGTGGGTTAGGTTTTATGTGGGCTGTGCAAAGTGACCATGGGCTGAGATGAGAGAGAGATGGTGCGGCCCGGCACATGGTTTTAAAACACCAAAAAATGTCCGACGAATAACGATGACCTCACTGCTACGGTTGACCGATGGGGTATCAAACGAACTCAGAATGCGACGAAATTTGGCAGGCGGCGACCTACAATATAATAAGACCGCACGCCAACTTTCGACCCAATCCAAGAGTATTTTTCGCATGCTTTAAAAACGGTTTTTTGAAAACGATGTCGCGGGCACGTGCACATGTGGTTGGTCTCAAAAGGTTGACGACACGAACGGAGAGATCCGGCAGCTACTCATGGATGCGAATTTTCAAAAATGAATTATGATGCTATGTAGATGATGCGAATGATGCGATGAGGAATGCAACAACCAAGCGAAATACAGACGAGAATGGAAATAAAAGGGGAATCTTTTGGAGCTTCTGTCCCGAGCTGTTACAACTCTCCTCCACTACACGAGGTTCTTGACCCAAGATCTAGAATGAAAAGGCGAAGAGAAAGATCAAGAGGTAAAACTTAGTTGCTTCTTTTACAAACGAGTGAAACCAATGAAAACATGAAGGTTGGAAGAGATGAAGAATAACATGGGAACAAGCAAGAATTCACAAGAAATTTCGGCAGCACTTCGGTAGAATAGATGGACAAAATTGATATGAAGGAAAGAATTTGAAAGAGAGACACCAAACTTTGGTTGGATTAGAATCAAAACTTCATAAGGTGGAAGGATCATGAAAAGATTTCACAGCACTTCGGTTAAATGAATAAGCAAAGAAAGAACATGATCTTAATCAAACTAGAAGTGAGTTGAATAGAGCAACACCACAATGCCTTCAGAACAAAAGAATAGAAGCTAGATCTTTGGAGAGAAGAAAACTGAGAAAAAAGTGACAACTTCTACAACCAATGAATTTGAAAAGCATAGGTTGAATGGAGTTGTTGGAACGCCAACAAGGAAAAGAACAAGCTTGTTGTGTACTTATGGAAAACATCTCAATTATGAGGTGACAACTTACCACAACAGAAACAATCGATTGATTGAGAGCAATAAGGTATGCAAAACTTCTTTCAGCAAGACGAGGAGAAAACTTGGATCATTTATAACACCATGATAGCAACAATCCTTAGGAAATGCTTTAGATGAAATCCAACCCAAGATCACTCCAAAAAAAACAAGATGGGTTTACTTATCTTATTCTTGACAATTTTCCTTCAAGACTCCTTATGACCAAGAATTAATAACACCATCTCAAAAGACAATGGAGAAGGAATTGAACTTAGAAACCAAAGATAAAGAACACTTAATCACCTCCAACAAGAATCTTGAAGAACACTTGAAAATGAAAGAAATCTTGATGAATGACCATGAAGAATCTCCGGAAGAACTCTGAAACGAAAGAAATATAGAAAGAATTGAAGGATGCAAAAGACCAAGATTGGGGCCTTCCAATGATTTAGATGATGCTTCGAAAAGAGATATTTGAGCAACTTGAACTCCGGAAAAGAAAAGAAGAACCACTTAGAATAATGAATTAGATACCATGAACAACTCTGGAAGAAGGATTGAAATCACTTGATGAAACAAGAATAAGAATTGTGTTATGGCTATCCTTCATAAAGTTAAATTGATGACAAGCAACGGATTTCACACACCAGTTATTCTTCTTGCAAAGAATTGAAGAGACAAAGAGAGATCACAAATTTGAACAAGTCTTACACGAGAACACCCATAAGAATTCAAAACGAAAGAGGATAATGCAAATGAATGATAAAACATGAGAATGAAGAGAGCATTATCTACCTAATAGAAAACTTGAACGTAGCACCGGAAAGAATTAGAAACTAAAGTGGACACATGAGAATGAGGAGATCAAGATTTGCCTAACCGAGACTGAAAAAGGCACCAAAATAATTGAGATACGAACGAATGAACAACAATTGAGAAGAATTTGAGAACAAAAGCTGAAAGCTGAGAACAAAGAAATCTTCTGAAATGATTTCATTTGGGAGGATAGAGAAATGAAAACAGCTCTGAATGCACCAGATAGATATGGGAGAAATAACTCATGATCGAAACAATTTGAGATGATAGCAACAGCCTGAAACTAAGAATATTTGGAAGAACGAGCAACAATTTAAGAGAAACTCTCCTTCAGACTTCAATGAAGAGAATGAAGACGAGAACAACACCATGAATTACTAAGACACTCCGGAACAATGAATAAAGAAGAGGTTTATCCAAGAACGAGAATTATTTAGAAGCGATCATGGAAGAGGAATATGACTGATGGAAATCATTCTTACATGATATTTAAAAGAACTTGAGGACATCTCTGGAAAGATTAGAAGAGTTAGGTAGGATCCTGGGGAAAAACCTGTGGGTTATGGGCCCATTCAAAAGAAACCACCATTGAAACAATTGATTAAAAGAGAGATTGCACTAGTACAAATAAGAATTTGATGAAGTGAGCAACTCGAAAAAATTTAAGGGGATATGAATGGAAAGGAAATTCTTATGAGATAACTTCAACACTCCGGATAGAACAGAGAGAGACGAATAAACAAGAGAGGCTTGGAAAGAAATTCCAACATGGAAACCATTGAACAAATGAAAAAGGATAAGATGAGCACCGAAGCTTGAATTGAATCCACCGGAGAAGAATAACAACAAGAACAAAGAATATGAGGATAGACCTTGAAATGAAACTCTTGAGAATCTCCACAAGAAATCACTAGATAAAATACGGAAGAAATGATAGCAGAAGTAACAATGAGGATAAAGGCACTTGGATGAGAATTAATCATTGAAGAAAAAGGGCGGGAGTGTGGGAAAAACAAAGAATACTTGGAACAGATGAGAAGAACTCCGGAAAGAAACATGAGGATTGAACTCGCAAATATTGGAGATGATTGAATTATTTTGAAGAGAAGCACACCGGTAGGAAAAGAATTGATATGATAACTTGATTGAGCACAAGAATTAGCATTCCCACAAAAATATGAGAACACTGCTTAGCAGGATATGAAATCACCACTTGACATCGAAGAAACTTGAATTACCATGTACAAAACCAAACGAAGGATGAGGCTTATGAAATAAGCTAGAAGAAATACATACCCACTATGTACTTGTTGGAAAGATAATCCTAGGTAACTACTTGAATTCCCACCTAAGAACTTCTGAAAACTTTCTGGTTATGCCATCCGGTGTGTGGGATACAAGGAGGAAATATCTCACACAACTAACAAACCTACACCCCAACTGTATCCATCCTTCAACACATAACTAGAGGCTTTCGCAAATCCATCTAACTTAGATCCTCGAAAGCACAACGATACTAACCATGGTGGTACCCCAGACACCCCACCAGTACTGGGTGACTCCAACCTTATATCACCATGACAAGTATTGAAGCTATTCCGGACACCCTTCGTCCTGAGATACTAAGGAAGCTGAATGATAACGATGTGCCAAGAATTCCCTGGAGCTCAACACCCCAGAAGAAATCAAGTCAGATAGGAGGCACCAAGGTAGAACTCCGTCACATCAACATCATATAGTTTGCAAAATACCCGTGTGATCCCAATTTTTTTCCCAGCGAGAAGTGAAGTCGAATCAAAATTCCTAAGTCGAATACCTCCCCAGAGCATAGAAGAGGAGTAAAAAGAAACCTACTCTCCGATATAACTAGACTCAAAACAGTTTTTCTCTAGACTCGACTCGGCCAAGTTCGATCAATCAAGATGGCTCCTAGGTCGGTACAGGCTCTGATACCGACTTGTCACACCCAAGATCCGGTCCTATCCTTATTTTGGCACAAGGGCCTCGACAGGGATAGAAGCGCACCTCGTCGTGTTACAAAAATGGATATCATTACCAGTACATGAACAGAAGAGATGAGTATATGGAATTGGATTACACTTGCCACAAGCTACAACGAGATCACATCAATACAACAACATACTCAAACATCATACAGAAGAACATGGTCCGACTACGGATGAAAACAAATGGCAAAATGACATCCATCCTTGCTATCCCAGGCTGCCGCCTGGAACCCATCCAAGATCGACGAAGAAGAAGAAGAAGAAGAAGAACTCCAATTCAAACAAGAAACACGCTCACGTCAAAGCATCGCATTACATGTACCTGCAACTCTTGTTATAGTAATCTGTGAGCCACGGGGATTTAGCAATCTCATTTCCAAGGATATCAAGACTATTAAAGCTTAATGGGTGAGGTATGGTTAAGTGGTGAGGCTGCACCAAGCGACTAAGTATTTATTTATGTGGCTAACTTACTAATTCAGAAATTAAAGTATGGTGGTCTACGCATAACGGACGTGAACTAGTAGTGATCACTAACTGATCCTGAACACCTACTTACGTCAATGATAACCCTGCCATGTTCTCTCTCAGATAAGGATTCACGAGAAGAGACAGTCATGGTTATGCACATAGTTGGTGTATTTTATTTGAGTTTACTTCAAGTTTACTATGACCGGGTGTTAAACAATGTATCCAAGTTTGCCACATAACCGTGGGCACGGCTTCTCGAAAAGATTTAATCCTACAGTGGTGCTCCGACTCATCCATCACAAATTAACCACACGCAGCGGGAATAAACTCGACCACGGATCTCGTGATCTTCCTAGGCAATTCCAAAGGAATTCCAACACCTTGAGATAGCCCGAAGAAGATCAGAATTCCTCACTCAAGACGTTTGAGAAAGGTAAAACAGATCCAGCAAGGCCGCCCGACATTTCAACGAACCCGATAGGAGCCGCGTATCTCGTTCTCCGGACACGATAAATAAGTGAAGCGTACAGTGGCCTAATAGACATCTCCTGAGTTGCCCCGGGTTGGCCCCGCACGGTGCTCTAGTTTGGACCAACACTCATGAGGAGCACTGGCCCGGGTTGATTAATCCACGGGGTGATCAAGCCCTATGCAAATTTTAGTTGTTATTAAGCAAATAGTACCAAGGTTGGGCCTTGCCAGACAAGTTTTATCCCAAAACGAAAATCAAGGTTGTCCCCATAACAACCCCAAGCATGTTAGGAGCACTCAATTATGGAACATAACACCGGTTCACAAGTAACTAGGGGCGGCAAGAGTGGAACAAAACACCAAGGAAAAGGCCAAGCCTTCCACCCTTTACCAAGTGTATAAGTGCATTAAATTAAATAGCAATAATACTGTGATAACAAAGGAATCTCCATGTTGTCACATGGAAGCAATTGCACCTGCAGCTATAAACGCTATAAGAAGGGCTGAGCAAGCGGTAACATAGCCAAACAAAGGTTTGCTGGAATGTGGAGGGGTTAGAGGCTTTCATGTCAATGTTGGGAGGCTTGCCAAACAAGTGGTAGGTAGCGTGACACAGCGATAGAAAATGAGACATCTAGTTGTATCCAGGGAAATGTGTCATCTTGCCTGAGATCTCGCTTGGAAGAAGAACGAGTCCATGAAGAAGACGAGCCAACGTAGTAGAACGAATCCTCACACTCCGAACGCTTTCAGAACTCTATCAAGAAGAATCAATCTGAAAGTGCGTTATATCGACTAGACGGGGGGTGAATAGACGGTTTTTATAAATTCATCACTTGAGGAATTTCAACTTTGAGGAATCTGAAATGTGATGAATAACTAACAGCGGAATAAGTACTTAGTGCATGGAATCCATAGCGGCAGCATAGTCATCACGATGAAATGAAACATGCACAAGTTAAGAGCAGCGTGATACAGGATAAGTAGTGATGAACAAGGTAACTTGAAGAATTTGAGGTGAGGAATTGGTGAAAGTCTTCAGTCAAATTCTTCAAACAATAATGATCAATTTCATCAACATGTAAATGAGGAATAAGGGAGTTGAGGAAATAGAACCAGGTAGCCTGATGAAGATAATGATTTGATGACCCAGTTCCAACTGCTGTGAAAGTCGTACGTCTGGTTTGGAGCGGCCTGGTATTTAAACCAGAGGACACACAGAACTAGGACACACAGTCCTTACCGTATTTTCCTTGAGCTAAGGTCACACAGTCCTCCCTCAACAATCGTGGTAAGTCTTCAGGGCAGACTTCCAAAACCCTCACACTGGTCACCCGGCGATCCACAATTTACTGCTGGATGCTCTAGACCAAGGTCACTTCGTGATCCCCAATTGACTGCAGGATACACTAGACCATGACGCCTAACCGTCTGGAGGATACACAGTCCTCAAAGGTAACAAGCTTCGGTTCCACAGAGGAATTTCTTCAGTGATGCTCAATCACTTTGGGTTGGTGGTTTGATTATGGGTTTTTCCTCACTTTCGGACAAAAGCCCTCAGAGGATGGGATGCTCTCAAATGACAAGTGTCAGTTCTCTCTCTGAGCAGCCAGCCAGCTAGTGGTTGTGGGGGGTGGCTATTTATAGCCGGGGGCGCATCCAGACATGATATGACATTAATGCCCCCAATGATATGACCGTTATGTGGATAGGAATGTTTGGGGACAGCTGGCGCTAAGCACAGCAACGGTCGGATTTTCGAACAGCGAAAGTCGTCAGACATATCACGTTCCACACTTGTAGGCAATTCGCACTGGCGAATTCCTAACTCCTCAGTCTGAACAATTTCCTCAGAAACCGGAAAAACTTTGTCTTTGTCACTGGAGAACTTGACTGATCTGAAAGAGGTTTCCAAAGGCTTCACTCATATGAATGTGTAGGTTGAGGATATTGGAGTTGAGCATCAGTTGGAAATTTTCCTTAGTATTACCTCAGCCCCCTTTAACAGTACGGTGGTTCCTATGACTCAAGAAAAGGAAATGAAACTCCAAAAACAAAAGTCTTCATGTTTCATAGTCCTCGTTCATTTCTTCAAGGTCCACCGATTTCTTCAGTATAAAGTCTTCAACAAAGTCTTCAAGTCTTCACCAAAGTCTTTAGTTGAAGACATTCATTTTTAGGGGTCGGTAATCTCCGTTTGTATCAAACTCCTGATCGACTTATAGAGCCTATGTACACTCACGAAAACATTAGTCTCTTAACCTATAAGTCTTCAACTCACCAAAATCACTAAGGGGCACTAGATGCACTAACAATCTCCCCCTTTTCGGTGTTTGATGACAAATAGGTTAAGTTTTCGACGGGAATTAAAGATATTGAGTGTAAGTGCAGAGTATGAGGAAGTTGATTGCAAGATATAGATGAGCTCCCCCTGAAGATGTGCATATTTGTGGAATTTGCTTTGGACTGCAATTGCACATGGCAGGTTGAAACATGAAGAACCCCCCTATATCTTGGAATTCATACACGCAGTTGAATATATGATATGAATAAATTTAAAAATGCGTGAAGAAGATGGGGTCTGACGAAATTCAGCATGCATGCATTAAGGTACTTGAGGAATTAAAAACATGCGAGGAAATAGTTCACAAGAGTCAGACCACCATCGGTCTTAAGTTTACAACCCAATCAGAAAGTATCAGAAGACGAGAGTTGTAACTTAAACAAAACATCCCATATAGATAGAGACCCGCTTGAAGACTAACTCAAATTTTCTCCCCCTTTTTCATCAAAGACAAAAAAGGACGAAAACTGAAAACTAACGCCCTTGAAGAACATCAAGTTTTCTCCCCGTTGAAGAAATTCATCGTGTCGGCGAAGGAGCGTCAGTGTAGTCGGGGTCGATCGTTGAAGCAGGGCCCGCAGCAGTTTCTTCAGTGTCCTCAGCATCATCCGAGCCGCGCGATGAGGAGCATGAACTTGCCACCAGCTGAGGAACTTGAACTTTCTTGAACTTCTTGGGAGGTTGACGAGCCCAGTCAAAGCTTTCTTGAAGATTCAGCTCAGCAAGTTCATCATGAGGTAAGACAGTAGACATAGTGGCCCAAGTGCGCCTGAATATTTGATGAGCATAGTAGTGATTCTTCTTTACAAAGTTCTGAGTAACATTCATGTTGTGAAGAATAGCACCCAACTAGCGCTTGACCCACTTGTGATTTCTGTCAACTTTCTGGTGAAGACTGAGGAGAAGTTCTTGATCAGTCATCACACGAGGTGCAGTTGCGTGAGGTTTTGGAGATGAAACTTTTCCAGTGGAGTCCTGAGTAGCAGAATCACCATTGGTAGAGTTGAAGGTAGCTTGACGAAACTGGCCATCCATGGGTCGAGTCCCTTCAACAATAATATCCTTGCCTTTGCCTTCAGCGATGGTAGTCTTGAGAACTTCAATAGGAGGAAGAAAGGCAAAGTGATTCGGAAAGGCAGCTTTGAATGGAACTGAAGTCTTGGTCCTGAGGAAATTCATGATCCAAGGAGCAAAGATCTTCAACTCAAAAGGAGCCATTGGAGACTGAGCAAGTGATCGCATGAAGAAATCGTGAAAGTTGATGGGAATCCCATGTATGATGTTGAACAGCACATTCTTCATGATTCCCTCAACAGCTTCATCGTCAGATTTATGCCCTTTCCGAGGACATATGGTGTGGGTGAGGATCCTGTATACTGTCCTTGGCACATATAACAGGTCCTTTACAAGGAAGACAGTCCTTAGAGGCTTTCCAGGTGCCAATTTCTTCATGAGCACATTCACCAACTGGTTTGGCACTGGTGGATCATTGAATATGCAACGAGATTCCTCTGATGGAATTTGAAGAGACATTGTTTGAAGCAATCCAGACGCAGTTGCTGTGTAGTGCTTTGAACCTGTCATCCAGTCTAGCACCCAAGAGTTGATGTCAGAGGCATTTCCACTGATGAATAGGGTTTCATAGAACTGAAGAACTAACTCTTTGTTCCAGTCACAGATGTCCACACAGAAGGGTAATAGCCCAGCATCATATAAGACTTGAAGAACTGGGGTGTATGAAGGAATTGATTCCTTATCCACGTGAGGAATATGATGATGCTCGAATATTTTCTTCTTCTCACACAACACAGAGGCATAGTAATTCATCTGAGACTCGGTCCAAAACCTTGAGAGTCCAACACGAGTATTTTCATATGGATTCGGACCAGTGAAGAACATGTGCTCGTTGAAGATGTTTGATTTGATGAAGATTGGACGACCAGGGCCTTTGAATGGCATGCGCTGCACAGGTTGCAGATTTGGCATGGTGATCCCCTTCATTTCTTTAGGAATATGAGGAACAACCTGGAGGTCAGGTTCCTCAGTGCCTGGAACTTGTGCTGTTGGAGCATCATCTATGATCTGAACATCTTCATCAGTCACATCCACTGGAGTTTCATTAGTAATCTGAACGTCAATATCTTCAGTAGCTGGAAAATCTTCCGGATCTGGAAGATATAGGGGTTTAGAGTCTGTTTGAATATCTTTAGTAGGCTCAGACATTGGAGGAATGATAGTCAATGTAGTTGTTGGGGAGGAAGGATGAGCAGCTTCCCAGAATTCATCATGGATGACAGGTGTGGTGCTACCAACATCGATGTCTTCATCCATGGGATCAGCTGTTGCAGTTTCTTTTTCATACTCGAGCAAAAGCATTGGTTGTTGAGGAGGTGAAGAAAAGTCTTCAACCTCAATTTCTTCATCCATCTGCTCTATGGAAGTAGCAGAATGGATATCTTCATCTTCTGGAGGAATGACGTATTGAACTCCATAAGGAACAATCTCTCGTGATGGTGCTGAGGAAGTGGGAATGGCATCAAATGGCACTGTTGAAGAACTTGTCAAAGTCTTCAACCGTTTCTCAGCAGGAGCTTCATAGTTTGATGTCTTCCTTTTGAGAGTTGTCTTCTCAGCATCATCAGTTTCATCAGGTGCAGCAGAGTCTTCAGCTGGCCTCTCAATTTCTTCAGGCACAACAGTTGTTGGCCTGGCACGTTCATCAACGAGCTGAGTTTCATCAGCAACATTGGTAGCAGCTTGTGGTGCAGAAGCAAAGTCATCGGCAGGAGGGGCTTCTTCAGGTGCGGATTCCTCAATAGGATGAGGAATTTCAAGAGCAGATTCCTGAGCCGTTTGAGGAACTTCAGCAGTTGGAGGCTGAGGAGTGGTGGAGCGAGCAGCGTTACGAGCAGCAGTGGATGTGTTGTAATCCTTCACTGCAGCTTGGGCAACCTTGAGAAATTTGTCCTTTGCCCCTGTCCATTCTTTGCCAAGTCTTGCTTGTTCCTCATTGAGGTTGTGAATCTCAGACTGAACAGTGACAAGTTGCTTTGGACTTAGATTCATCACATTGTCGCGTAGAAATTTTTCTTTGCGAGTGATGTTTGTCTTGGCCCTTTTGGCCTTTTCCCTCTTCCACTTCTCTTCTGCGATGAAATGAGTGAGGACGTGGTCCACATTAGGAGGCAGTTTAAGAGCAGAGAGAGGAGTTTGTGGATCCTCAAGCCATATGTCGATGAAGTCAAGGATCGTCTTCAGATCCAGCAGTAGTGGAATTGAGCTATCCTTAGCAGTGGCAGCCTTCAGCTGACTCTGTCTGATGATTTCTTCAAGTTCGTCATCATCAGCATCATCTTCATCATCATCCTCAGCCCTTGAGGAAATTTTGACAAGTGACTTGCTGGAGCTTGGGCGAAGACCCCCTACCAGCTGATTTCTTCATCTTCAGTCTAGAGGGACTGTTTGAAGACTTTGAATCTGAAAGGCTTGCAGAGCTCCTTAGTTTCCTTGTGAAACCCTCAGTCCTCTTGCATGTAGCCAGGTGGACTGGAGTTGAGGTTTTCTTCACAGCTGCTGAAGACTGAGCAGCCGTGGTTCCAGCAGCAGAGACATTAGGTTGAGGCCTTTTAGTTTGAGGAACTTGCTGTGATGACTTGGAAGTTGAACAAATTGGTTTCACCGCAGACTTCTTTAGAATAGATTTCTTCAGACCGCTTGATGATGCACCAGCAGTGGCAGCAACAGCAGAGTCCTCATTGAATTTCCTCACAATGTCCTTGGCCTTCTTTGCCAGTTTGGCCTGCTACTTTTCCATAGTTCGGGAAAGTCCTCACCAGTCTTGAGACTAGTGGGATCAGCTATTTGATTCTTTGCAACGGGAGGCCTTCTGCAGGGAGGCTTCACAGCGAATTTCATCATGTACTTGGGAGTAACATAACGATATTCCTTCCATTCTTTTTCCCATCTGCGTTCAATTTTCTGCAGAAGAATTTTGCATTGCGTTGCTGTCTCTTTGCCATAGGTTTCTTCGTCAGGCGTGCATTAGTCTGCATAGACTTCATCAGGAATCTCATAAGCTGTCTGCACGTCGGGTATCTTTCCTCCTTTCCGAGTCCGTTTATCAGCCATCTTCTTCAACTAAGGATTTGGAACTCTTGAAGATTTTGAGGAATTAGACAACTTTTCTTCAAATAGCGCTACAAATGAGTTAACTTGATGAGAACCTAGTGATTCATCAGCAGACATATCTGTACCTGTGAAGAGAGTATAGGTGCGAGGAACTTGAAGAGGTCATATGCATTCTCAGAAATTTTGAAAATCAATGGTTTGAGGAATTTGACCATGGGTGTCTTGAGGAGTTTCACTAAGTGTTCTTTCTCTCAGGTTCTAGAGTTGTACAAATTTTTTAATTTGCACAATTGAGGAATCTTAGGGAAAATCATTACTTAGAGAAAATCATCAAGAATGAGAAGATGTAAGGTGCTTGATAATTGAATCTATGACGAATAAACACCTTTTGAGGAATAGTAGAGTCAAATGAAGATCAAACCAAGGGCAGTAAAAATAAATTTAATTACCCTGATGAAGAACACGACGAACTTTGAGAAGAAATGGGGAGGCTCGTCCGTTGAGATCTCCCACGCCCTAACTTGGCAGAGGGAGAAGACTACAGCGGCGGCGGGATGAAGACTTCCACGGTCGGCGTGAGTACGACGACGACGAAGTTTAGGCAGTGAAGCTCTTCCTCTCCCACGACGATGATTTCAGCGGTGGCGCTAGGGTAGGAGCTCGGGTGAGGTTGAGGAGGAGAGTAACCGAGCTCGGTTGGAGTGAAAGGGTATTTATAGAGAGGGTGAAAACCGGATCCGCCTGAGGACTTTGGACAGATTTACCCCTGACTCTTGCTCTCCTTGCGACAAGTGTCACCCATGTTCTCAGTAGTGGAGATACGGGGGGGATCGTGGGTTATCCAGACGCTGGAGTAGGAATGGTTTGAGCGGGAACCGCCGAAAATTTCGGAAGCAAAGTTTTAAAGTTTCCGTTCGCAGATTCTTCAGCTGTCAAGGACACAGTGAAGACTTTGAACAGGTTTCAAAGTAGAATGCATATGAAGAATTTTAGAACAGACTGGGTTGAGTTTAGCATAGATGAGGTATAGGGTCCGATCACATTCACTTAGATGAAAACCAACTGAGAAGAATTTAGAAATAAGTGAATGCTGTTGAGGACATTGAAACACTCATAGATACTTATAGTCAAATGATAATAAGTCTCAAAGTTTTGAAGAATTTGAAAAGTTGAGGAATTTGAAACATTTGAAGAATTTGCAAATGATGAAAAATTCAACTTTGAAGATTCTCAACTTTTGGTTGGTGGAGTTACCCACCGTACAATTGTCATTGGGTTCTGAGAATCAAATTCTTCATTAATTTCTTCACACTTAGAGAGTTATTCTTCATAGTTTTGAAGAAAAACGTTACTTCGTGTGTTGCACATCTAAGTCATCAATTTTGCATAAGTGTTAGGATGTGTGTCCTTTTTCAAAGAACATTTGAAGATTCTAAGATATTTAGCTCACACCGCAACTTGCAAAATCTCTTTTAATCCAAGGGATTTGTGAAGATATCAGCCAGTTGTTCTTCAGTGGGAATGTGGTTGATGAAGATGTCGCCCTTGAGTACATGATCTCGAAGAAACTGATGACGAATCTCGATGTGCTTGGTCTTGGAGTGCTGAACTGGGTTGTACGCTATTTTGATGGCGCTTTCGTTGTCACAGTAGAGAGGCACATTCTTCAACTTGATGTCGTAGTCCTTGAGGGTTTGCTTCATCCATAGTAACTGAGCACAACATGAGCCAGCAGCAATGTACTCAGCTTCTGCAGTAGAGAGCGACACGCAGTTCTGCTTCTTTGAGGAGCAACGTACTAAAGATCATCCGAAGAAATGACATGTGCCCGAGGTTGACTTGTGATCCATGCGATCTCCAGCAGAGTCAGCATCAGAGTATCCGACGAGGTGAAGATTTGAGCCCTTGGGATGCCATAATCCTAGTGTTGGAGTGTGAGCTAAGTATCAAAGAATATGTTTCACAGCCTTATGGTGTGATTCCTTCGGTGTTGCTTGGAATCGAGCACACATGCAAACACTTAGCATTATATCAGGCCTAGATGCACATAGATACAATAAAGAGCCAATCATGGAGCGGTATACCTTCTGATCGAAATTTTTACCAATTTCGTCAGTGCAGAGGTGTCCTTTTGAAGGCATTGGAGTTTTGACGCCTTTGCAATCTTGCATGTCGAATTTCCTCAGAACATCTTTGAGGTATTTCTCTTGTGAGATGAAGATGCCATTGTCTTGCTGACGAATTTGAAGACCTAAGAAGAATTTAAATTATCCCATCATAGACATTTGATATTCTTCACTCATCATATAGGCAAATTCATCACTGTAGCATTTGTCAGTACATCCAAAGATAATGTCATCAACATATATTTGACAGTTGAATAATTCATTGTCATAGGATTTTGTGAAAAGAGTTGGATCGAGTGAACCGGGTTTGAAGCCTTTGTTCATGAGGAAGTCCTTCAGAGTGTCATACCAGGCTCGTGGGGCCTGCTTGAGGCCATAGAGAGCTTTGTTGAGTCTGAAGACTTTGTCAGGATGCTTAGGATCCTCAAAACCTGGGGGTTGAGCAACATATACTTCTTCCTCAATCTTACCATTGAGGAATGCACTTTTCACATCCATTTGATATAAGATGATATTGTGATGATTAGCATAAGCAAGGAGTATTCGAATAGCTTCTAGTCTAGCAACAAGTGCAAAAGTTTCATCGAAGTCAATTTCTTCAACCTGTGTGTAGCCTTGAGCTACAAGTCGAGCCTTATTCCTCACCACAAGGCCATTTTCATCTTGCTTGTTGCGGTAGATCCACTTGGTACCTATGATGTTATGTTTGCGAGGATCTGGTCGCTTGACAAGTTCCCATACGTTGTTCAGCTTGAATTGATGCAATTCCTCTTGCATAGCTTGAATCCACTCTAGATCCTTGAATGCTTCATCAACTTTGGTGGGCTCTATGATAGAGACGAAAGCAAAGTGATAACAAAAGTTAGTTAAATGAGAAGCCCTAGAGCGTATGAGAGGACCTGGTGCATTGATGATGTCGATGATTTAGTCAATCTGAACTTCATTTTCTACTCTTGGGTGTGCATGTTGATTTGTCTGAGGACTTTCATCAGCACCATTTTCTTCAGGAATCCTTGCATGAGAGTCTTCACCATCAGGGATGATTTATTCAGTGGGAATAACATCTTCAGTTGCCTTTAGCTTGATGATTTCCTGAGGAGTCTGTTCATCTATCACAGAAGGTAGGTGCTCTCTTTGCGAGCCATTAGTTTCATCGAACCGCACATCTACAGTTTCAACAACCTTGTGATGATAGGTGTTGAAGACTTTGTAGGTGTGCTAGTCCTTTCCATAACCAAGCATGAAACCTTCATGTGCTTTCGGTGTAAATTTAGAGCTGTGGTGACGATCTCTGATCCAACATTTTGCACCGAAGACTTTGAGATAACTTACATTAGGTTTATTGCCTATCATGAGGTCGTATGAGGTTTTCTTAAGGAATTTGTGAAGATATACTCTGTTGATGATGTGGCATGCAGTGTCGATTGCTTCAGGCCAAAAGCGACGAGGAGTCTTGTATTCATCAAGCATGGTTCGGGCCATCTCAACGAGAGTCCTGTTCTTTCTTTCCACAATGCCATTCTGCCGAGGAGTGTAAGGGGCAGATAATTCATGAGTAATACCAAGTTCATCAAGATTCGTGTTCTTGAACTCGGTCCCATTATCACTCCTGATATGCTTGATCTTGACGCGAAAGTTGGTGGAGGCCCTTGAAGCAAATCGCCTGAAGACATCCAGTACTTCATTTTTGTACAGAATGATATGCACCCATGTGTAGCGTGAGTAATCATCTACAATGACAAATCCATACAAACTTGAAGCATTTGTTAGTACAGAATAGTGAGTAGGACCAAAGAGATCCATATGAAGTAATTCAGAGGGACGAGTAGTGGTCATGATTGTCTTCGAGGGATGCTTGGATCTGGTCATGTTTTCAGATTCACAAGCCCCACAAAGGTGATCCTTGTGGAATTTCACGCCTTCAATGCCAATGACATGCTTCTTCTTCACGAGCGTGTGCAAGTTCCTCATACCTGCAGGACCAAGTCGTCGATGCCACAACCAGCTTTCTGAGGACTTTGCAAGTAGGCATGTGGCAGGCTGAGGTCCTGTAGAGAAATCAACAATATACAAATATCCTCTCCTAAAGCCTTCGAAGACTTTGGAATTGTCATATTCCATGATGACAACACAACGATGTTTTCCAAATACCACAACCATATCAAGATCACAAAGCATTGAGACAGACATGAGGTTGAACCCAAGGGATTCGACGAGCATTACTTTATCCATGGTTTGGTCTTTTGAGATAGCAACCTTACCAAGTCCCAATACCTTTCTTTTTTCCTTTCTCATCATAAGTGATATGCTTCAGATGACATGGAGTGAGTGGCAGATTCATCAAAAGACTTTTGTCACCAGTCATGTGGTTTGTGCATCCACTATCGAGGACCCACTCTGTAGCTTTTGGAGTATCATCCTGCAGATGAATTAGTACAACTTACGAACTCATATGCTTCAGAGTGAAGAATATGACATCAATTTCATCAGATAAAATTTCATCACACAATATAGCAAGCAATGTGAGGACGTGAGAAATGAGGAATTCATTTCATCATGGTTAGCTTGCGTCCTATCAAGCATTTCCTCAGGTCTCCAGCAAGTTCATCAGATGTTCAAATTCATCTGGAGACCTGACCCTGCAATGAACGATTAGTTCGATTTCTTCACCACCCACATCTCAAGGGGTGGCAAAGAATTCATCATCATGCGAGCACCATAAGAGAAGGAAGGCATTGAAGCAAGTGCACTCTATTTCACAGGTCGAGGGTTAGAGTATTCATATGAATAAGCAGAGAAATTCTTCAAAGATTTATGAACATAACGGTTTGAAAAATGATGCATATATTCATAGCTCTTAGGTTTTCCCTACGAAACAGAAGCATTAGCACGAGAATGATGATTTTGACCATTTTAGAAATTTGGTCCACTTGAGGAATTTGATCTGAGGTTCCTTTTCTTCACCAGTGGTGTCGTGAGGACATTCACTTGAAGATTTTGTAAGTAGCTCTTGGGAACCCAGATTTTCTTCAATGGAGAGCCATTCCTGCAGTTAGTTCCAACAAATCTAGCAAATACTTCACCTTTCTGAGTTTTGAAGAATTTGAAGTTAGAGTCAAGCGAATCATCAGAGAAGTATGAAGTTTCACATGTAAAGCCTGATAAAGTAGATGGATCTACAAGAGTGCCTTTTGCAGCAAACCATGAGGTTTTGGGATACTGCTCAGGTGTCCAGTATGAACGATCAGCGTTTAGTTTCCTCACAAAGGCAATACCCTCTTTTCTGGGGTTCTTGTTCAGGATCTGCTTTTTGAGGACATCGCAAAGGGTTTGATGCCCATTGACACTTTTGTATATGCCTGTCACATACAATTCCTTCAACCCTGCATTTTCATCAGTGATACTTGTGGTATCCTCAGATGAGGAATTTGAAACCAGTGGAATAGTTGAAGAAATTGCAGTAATAGAAGCATTTGAACATTCAGGTGAAGAATGAGCAGTTTCACGTTCGATGCATTTTAAGCAAGGTGGAGCAAATTCTTCCTGAGCGGTACTGATCTGTTGAGCCAGTAATGAATCATTTTCCCTTTGGAGATCCTCAAGTGACATCTTTAGTTTCTCAAGATCATGCTTTCTCTGAAGAAATTCATAAGAAATCTTCTCATGATCGGCTAAGAGGTCATTATGATGACTCTGTAGGTTATCATACATTGTCTGAAGACTTTTGAGATCGACAGACAAAGTTTTAATACGATCCACTTCACGGTTTAACAGATCATCGCTTTTGTCTAGCATTTTCGGAAGCTTTTCAAGTGCACTTTGTTGTTTACTGGCAAGCTTAACAAGTTTAGCATACCTAGGTTTCACATATTCATCAGATTCTCCTTCACTTGATTCAGACGAGGAATGATGTTTTTGTACCTTTGAACCTTTTGCCATGAAGCAAGAGGTGGGAGCGTAGTCATCATTGTAGACATATGAATCGTTGGTGCAGTCAGATTCATGAGCATTGACAAAAGACATGTTAACGAAGGCAGTAGCAAGAGCAAGACTAGCCACACCAGATTATGATTCTTCTTCATAGTCTTCTTCTTCATCATATTCTTCATATTCTTCCTCAGAATCCATTTCTTTGCCGATGAATGCTCGAGCCTTTCTGGAACCATTCTTCTTGTGTCTTGAGGACTTTGAAGATGAGGATTTTGCAGATGAGGACTTTGAGGATTTCCTCTTTTTCTTCGAGTCATCAGAACTATCATCTTTGTATTTCTTCTTCTTCTTTGAGTCTTTTTCCCATAGAGGACAGTCAGAGATAAAGTGGCCTGGTTTCTTGCATCGATGACATGTTCTTTTCTTGTAATCTTCTGAGGAATCTGATTTCCTCAAACAGCTTCTTGATGACTTTCCAAATCCACCTCTTCTTGAGAACTTCCGGAATTTCCTCACAAGCATAGCTATTTGCTGACTTAGTTCTTCAGGATCTCCAAGGCTGCTATCAGAATCTTCTTCTTCAGATGAGGAAATTGCTTTTGCCTTTAGAGCACTAGATCTTCCATAGCTTGGTCCGTAGAGGTCTCTCTTCTCAGCTTGTTGGAATTCATGAGTATTGAGTCTTTCAAGAATATCAGCTGGATCAAGAGCTTTGAAATCTCCGCGTTCTTGAATCATCAAAACCAAAGTATCAAATGAGGAATCTAGCGACCTCAGCAGTTTCTTCACCACTTCATGGTCAGTGATATCAGCGGCACTCAGTGCTTGAAGTTCATTGGAAATATCAGTGAGGCGATTAAACGTTTGCTGAACATTCTCATTGTCAAGCCTCTTGAAGCGGTTGAAGAGATTGCAAAGAACATCCACACGAGAGTCACGTTGAGTGGAGACACCTTCATTCACCTTAGATAGCCTGTCACAGATAAACTTCGCAGTCTCCAGAGCACTCACTCTGCCATACTGACATTTGCTCAGATGGCCACAGATGATATTCTTTGCTTGGGAGTCAAGTTGCTTGAATCTCTTCACATCAGCAGCTGTAACAGTGGGAGTGACAGAGGGCACACCATTTTCCACAACGTACCAGATATCGTCGTCAATAGCTTCGAGATGCATACGCATCTTGTTTTTCCAGTAGGGGTAGTCCGTCCCATCAGAGGTAGGAGACCCCGCAGAAACCTTGATCATACCTGCAGTCGACATAACTAAAACTCCAGGTGGTTAAACCAAAATCACACAGAGACAGGGAGTACCCGCTCTGATACCAATTGAAAGTGCGTTATATCGACTAGAGGGGGGTGAATACACAATTTTTATAAATTCATCACTCGAGGAATTTCAACTTTGAGGAATTTGAAATGTGATGAATAACTAACAGCAGAATAAGTACTCAGTGCATGGAATCCATAGCGGCAGCATAGTCATCACGATGAAATGAAACATACACAAGTTAAGAGCAGCGCGATACAGGATAAGTAGTGATGAACAAGGTAACTTGAAGAATTTGAGGTGAGGAATTGGTGAAAGTCTTCAGTCAAATTCTTCAAACAATAACGATCAATTTCATCAACATGTAAATGAGGAATAAGGGAGTTGAGGAAATAGAACAAGGTAGCCTGATGAAGACAATGATTCGATGACCCAGTTCCAACTGCTGTGAAAGTCGTACGTCTGGTTTGGAGCGGCCTGGTATTTAAACCAGAGGACACACAGTCCTAGGACACACAGTCCTTACCGTATTCTCCTTGAGCTAAGGTCACACAGTCCTCGCTCAACAATCGTGGTAAGTCTTCAGGGCAGACTTCCAAAACCCTCACAAACTGGTCACCCGACGATCCACAATTTACTGCTGGATGCTCTAGACCAAGGTCACTTCGTGATCCCCAATTGACTGCAGGATACACTAGACCATGACGCCTAACCGTCTGGAGGATACACAGTCCTCAATGGTAACAAGCGTCGGTTCCACAAAGGAATTTCTTTAGTGATGCTCAATCACTTTGGGTTGGTGGTTTGATTATGGGTTTTTCCTCACTTTCGGACAAAATCCCTCGGAGGATGGGATGCTCTCAAATGACAAGTGTCAGTTCTCTCTCTGAGCAGCCAACCAGCTAGTGGTTGTGGGGGTGGCTATTTATAGCCGGGGGCGCATCCAGACGTGATATGACATTAATGCCCCCAATGATATGACCATTATGTGGATAGGAATGATTGGGGACAGCTGGCGCTAAGCACAACAACGGTCGGATTTTCGAACCGCGAAAGTCCTCAGACATATCACGTTCCTCACTTGTAGGCAATTCGCACTAGCGAATTCCTAACTGCTCAGTCAGAACAATTTCCTCAGAAACCAGAAGAACTTCGTCTCTGTCACTGAAGAACTTGAGTGATCTGAAAGAGGTTTCCAAAGGCTTCACTCATATGAATGTGTAGGTTGAGGATATTGGAGTTGAGCATCAGTTGGAAATTTTCCTTAGTATTACCTCAGCCCCCTTTAACAGTACGGTGGTTCCTATGACTCAAGAAAAGGAAATGATACTCCAAAAACAAAAGTCTTCACGTTTCATAGTCCTCGTTCATTTCTTCAAGATCCATCGATTTCTTCAGTATAAAGTCTTAGCAAAGTCTTCAAGTCTTCACCAATGTCTTCAGTTGAAGACATTCATTTTTAGGGGTCGGTAATCTCCGTTTGTATCAAACTCCTCATCGACTTATAGAGCCTGTGTACACTCATGAACACATTAGTCTCTTAACCTATAAGTCTTCAACACACCAAAATCACTAAGGGGCACTAGATGCACTAACACAATCCGGAAACAACAATCAACACAAGATACACCACAACATATGCATGACATGATGCGCAAACAAATATGATGCATGTCCAATTTAATATGCAACGCAGGCATGGCATGTCAAGGACAACAAGCAACCACTACATATTAAGCGAAGTTCAATATGCAACGAGTTACATATTGACGAAACTCCACGTTCGAATTATTTAGTTCACTCCCGGTTAGTTACTTATCAATATTAGATGTTGTTAAACATGGCAAAGGGTGAAGCACAAACAACTACCACATCTAGGCATTTTAAATGAGGCCGGAAACAACATATAACATTTCCGAAACAACCCCATATGCATATTATCAAATTGTTCCAGATCTGTACTAACCATACTTTAGAGTTGTTAAATAGCAAAAAAAATGTCACCATGTGATTCTACATGTTTTACTAGTCAAGTTGCATATATAAAACATTTGCATTGGAGTTACGGTTAATTAGTTGTAGATAAAACCGCTTTAATAGGTCATTCATGCAAATAATGCAAACAACAATTTTAATATTTTACCATGTGTGAAAGTTGAATATTGTGAAGCTACATGAAAAAAAAACCATTTTACATATATGACATGATTCAGTCTGATGCATGGTTATTCATATATGAGCAATTGAAATGATGGCATTTATAATCATGCAATCTTATTTTGACAAAAGAAATTAACCCACAGATAGACACGGGCTGGGCTAGCCAGTACCCATGACAGTGGGGCCAAAAAGGTGGTCAACGGGTCAACTGTGACCGATCAACAATGTTGTGGGGCCAAGGCGTTAGTGTCCCATGTGCAAAAGAAAAACCTTAGCAAAATATAATTTGGTGCCTTTGATTTAAACCCTAGACATCATACATGAGTCCACAAATAGATGACCAGCTGGTCTACAATAGAACGGTGGTAACCACTGGGTTTGGGCCAATATGACCACCCCATCGGGCTGATGACGCTGAAACTTAAACAGATCACCTCGTATGATAAAAACAGAGAAGAAAATAAATTATTGGGGGCACCAGGGATTGAACCTAGGACCTCCTAAACAGAACATGGGATGTCAACCACTCTGATTACTACCGCTTCGCAGACAAAACAAAGTGCCTTTACTATATAACCTTTCCAGGCCAGAACAGATCTAGGAAAAAACACAAAGTTTCAGCATAGGAGAAATTGCTCACAAAGGGGAACAGGGAGGCCGGCGGAGAAGGGATGGGAACACGGGATCCGGGAGAGGGCGGTTGGGGACAGAAGGATCCAACCGTCAGGGCACCAATTCCGGTCGGTGACGGGGCTCCATGGCACCGACAACCTCCTGTCCATGGCCCTAGTTGTTCCCTGACAAGATGAAGAGAGAGAGAGAAACAAGGTCAGAGAGGGAGAGACGAACAGAGGAGGAGCACATGGAGGAAAGGGGCAACGGGTCCTACAGGCCGGTGCTGCTCCGGGAGGCAGCTCGGTGTTGGGCAGCTCCTTCTGTTTGATGCTTCTTGGTGGCCGCTATGGGGTCTTGCGAGAGGAGGAGCAAGCAGTGAATGAGCTTGGGAAGAAGCAGCTTGCCAATGCACAAAGCGATAGAGGAGGCGCGGGACACGGCTTGCACGCGCTGAGCCGGGAGGCTGTGGGGAGCTCCATGGGCAGTTGGCGAAGGTTCCAAGGAGGAGGTCCTCACGACAAATAGAGAGAGAGATGAGCGACAAAGAAAATGGAAGGAAGGGACGAACAAAGAGCAGGTGGCTAGAGGTGCTCACCGATGGGAGGCTACTGTCAGAGGAGGAGGGCGGCGAGCTAACCGGGCACGCAGACATGGGGTTTAGAGGGAGGCGAACGCGTCCATGAGCGCATAGCAGAGGTGCGGCTTGCGGCGGTTGGGCGGCTACGGAAAACAAGGGCGGTGGTCGGCGCTCTGATGGATGGAATAAATCGGGAGGGATCACGAGGAAGGAGATGTGGCTGGTGGCGGCTGGGAGGAAAATGAGGAGGGTTGTCTACTTAGGGCTAGGGTTAGGCCGTTATACACCAATGTGGGATTAGGCTAGGGACTAATCTGGACCCTCCGATTGCGATCGAACGACGGCGAACGTAGGAGGGGGTTAGCTGGGTTAGGTTTATGTGGCATGTGCAAAGTGACCATGGGCTGAGATGAGAGAGAGATGGTGCGGCCCGACAGAAGGTTTTAAAACACCGAAAAATGTCCGACGAATAACCGATGACCTCACTGCTACGGTTGACCTATGGGGTATCAAACAAACTCAGAATGCGATGAAATTTGGTAGGCGGCCTACCTACAATATAATAAGACCGCACGACAACTTTTGACCCAATCCATGAATATTTTTCGCATGCCTTAAAAATGTTTTTTTAAGGATGTCGCGGGCGCGTGCGCATGTGGTTGGTCTCAAAAGGTTGACGACACGAATGGAGAGAACCAATAGCTACTCACGGATGCAAGTTTTCGAAAACGAATGAAGATGTCATGCAGATGATGTGAATGATGCGATGATGAATGCAACAACCAAATGAAACACAAACGAGAATGGAAATAAAAGGGGAATCTTTTGGAGCGTCGGTCCCGGGCTGTTACATCCTCTAGGAATGATGATGAGACAGTTGCATAATTGGTACATGAAAACCTGTAGCGAGTCTGGGAAGGAGTATTAAAGAGAAGCACGACTTCTCTGGCAAGGAGCTGATTCATGTTGAATTTGACGAGCTTTTCCAGTTTTATAATCAAAAGGACATCGACATACAAATCATGACTTGCTATTGTCTATAAGTACTTCTGTAATTAAGTCTCTATATATAGCTCACCTCTTTCACTGCATGTATATATATAATTATCCTCATCACTATATTATGCAGACTGAAGATCGTCGAATGCAGAAAAGCATAAATGTATGACATTGGGCTCATTAACCCAAATATCCTACATGAAGTGACAGTTCAAATGTATACCAAACAAACCGAGGAGAACTTGCTACAATCGATGCTTAAAAATCAAAACAAAGACAAAATAATCCTTCCTTACAACTTTAAGTGAGTGTTACTGTCTTGTGCATATTCGGTTTCTCCCTTATTACTCGAGGGTATAGTAATGTAATTGATGAGCTATGCATCTGTCCGCAGGCACCACTTTATTCTAACAGAGATTAAGCTTGAGCGGGGAGTAGTAACCGTCTTAGACTCGAGACGAAATAAACCCGAGTTGTATGCAAACCTGACTGAAATGCTCCAGAGGTAAGTTAAATAGATCATTATCACACCATATCGGCAACTTTATTCATTTCCTGATATATATCAAGTAATTATTTTCTTTGTCTGACAGGGTTTGGAAATATTTCACCAAAATTGCTCTAGGACTGCCTACCGAGCTGCAATTTAGACACCCAAAAGTAAGTAATATATACTACATAGTTCCGCCCATTTCCCATTGATTCTAGCTAGTTTCATCAATATATACCATTTAACATGCTTTCTTATCATTTTGATTGACCTCTATTTCTCGTATAGTGCTTGTTTCAGGAACAAGGGACTAATTTTTGTGGATACTACGTTTGCAAGTTCATCTACAACGCGATGAATCCTAATAAGTGGAGCTACACTGAAAAAGAATATCAAGTGCGTAAGCAAAAATATTCACAATTTTATTTTATTATCATCATTTGTGTTGAGTTTCATTCATATACATGTATTGACCCTCTTCTTCAATTTAGATGTGGCAGATGCAGGATGAACTCCTACCACAAGATCACATATGAGCAATTCAAGAGGAATTGGCGAGATTCTTTATTGACCACGTCATTAATAAAGCCAGAGAATACCATATGGAACTTGATATTATATGTTAGGGATTTTAACATAGGATATATATATATATATGAAAACTTGTTGTTTGACCAATCTCTCGGAGAAGGAGGAGGTGGATCACTTCTCTCTGTGTATGTTCATGACGATCTTGTGTACTTAATGGTTTCCTTCATTTTCCTACTAACTAGTGTGTCGCGAGTTCTCTCTATACGTATAGTATGTAGCGTCGCGACCAAGCACAGAGATAAGAGAGGTCAATTCTCTCTATTAGCTAGCTAACAAAATAGATGAAACCCCTAAATTAACCCTCGAAAACCCTCACCCCCCTCTTTAACAAAACAGCTCCTAAGCTACAGACACGTGGATGCTCTTTGGTCTCGGTTGGTGTTACCAACCGGAAACAAAGGCCCTCTTCCCTCGGCTCGGTGGAGTGGCCACGTGTAGCCTCATCTGTCCCGGTTCGTAAGAGAATCGGGACTAAAGGTCATCGGCTTTAGTCCCGACCCTTTAGTCCCGGGTCTAGAACCGGGACAGATGGGCCTCTGGAACTGGGACAAATGGGCCTTTTTCCACTAGTGTAATAGCAAGCATACAAATGACGGTGGTGCTCTCTAACTGGTGCCTTTTATAAGAAGATGATGACTCAACAATAAAGTAAATGGAAAGGCCCACAGAGGGAAGCATTGATTTGTAGAAGTGCCAGAGCTCGAGCTGTTAAAACAAACATAAATAATGATTTTTGAGTGGTATGCTTTCATTTCTCACATAACGACCAAAAGGTTTTCAACATCTTCCATGCTAGACACATTATAGGCGGGTCCCAAATAGAATGATAAAGTTTTTACTCCCCCTCCACCAATCAGTCACACTCCACGGCGAGTTGAATCCACGGGTACCGTCCATAAAAACACAGTCCTGGGTTTTTTTGTTTCATTATATTTTTATTTTTAATTCTGGCATGGAACTGGGCACCCTGACTACCAGCCACTTTCTTGTGAATGATAGTGAATCAACACATATCATGAGAATAACCCACCTAGCATGGAAGATATTGATGGCTCCCAATCACCACATGAGCGATTTGAGCATACAAAACAGAATGTTTATTTGAAGGTTTAGAGTTTGGCACATGCAAATTTACTTCGAACGGCACATAAATACCGCATATAGGTAGATATGGTGGAATCATATGAAACAAGTTTGGGTATGAGGGATTGGATGCACAAGCAGTATTCTCGCTTAGTACAAGTGAAGGCTAGCAAAAGACTGGGGAGCGACCAACTAGAGAGCAACACATTCATCAACATGCTTTGAGATTAACCAACATTGAATGCAAGCATGAGTAGGATATAGATCACTATGAACAAAAATACAGTGGAGGCTATGTTGATTTTGTTTCAACTACATGCATGAACATCTGCCAAGTCGAACCACTCGAATCATTCAGAGGAGGCTACCATCCCATCATACTACATCACAACCATTTTAATATGCATGTTGGCACCAAAAAAACCATTAACCACTCTTAGCTAATTAAGCATGGCATGAATTACTATAATCTCTAATTATCTCTGCAAATATGTTTCACCCATGATGAACCGAATTCGAAATGATGAGCTAATCATATTTACAATAGCAAGATAGGTCGAGCTCATACCAGGTTTTCTCCATCTCAATCTTTTCATCAAATATCGTCATTATTGCCTTTCACTTGCATGACCGAACGGTGTGGATAATAATAAGAGTGCACGTGCATTGGACTAAGCTAGAATCTGCAAACAATAACTCAAAGGAGAAGACAAGGTAATATGGGCTCTCTAATAGGTAAAAAATAATACATATGAGAGCCACTCGACATTTTCATTGTGGTCTTCTCCTTACGACCCAAAGAAAGAAAAAAGTCAAAACAAGAACGAGAAAACTATTTACACAGGAAAGCTCCTATAAAGTAAAAGAAGAACGAAAAATCTATTTGGGTTTTCTTTTTAATGCTACAACTAAGCAAATGTAAATAAAGCTATAACTATTTTTTAGTATTTTTCTCAAAGTTAAATAAACACACAAGAAGAAAGCGAAACAAGAATGTAAACTACCATGGATGGTACAATGAAAGAGTATGAACACCGATTACTGAGATGAGTGTGTGATCATGAATGTAAAGTCAGTGAGAAATACGTACTCCCCCAAGCTTAGGCTTTCGGCCTAATTTTGTCTATGGCCATGGCTGGCCCGAATAATATCAGAAGTCATAGTTGGGGTTCTACTGGGATGCGGCGGCTACCGCCTGAACGACTGCAGCGTGAAGGCGAGCGGTTTCCGCATTTCACTCATACTCGTCTGCCTCCCCTCTGGTTATAATGTATCTCTGTTTTTCCTGAAAGTTAAAGAAGGCAGGAGTAGGAAGGGTAATGTGGACATCACTCTGTCTGTAAAAAATTAGTCGGTACTGGAGGGGTTGTTCGTTCCTTTTGAGAAACTGAAAACGTACCAAAGCCTCATAATCAAAGAAAGCAGGTGGTAACTCAATATCATTTCCCGTATGGGTACCCAAAGATAACTAGCTAAACGAGTGGCATAAATCCCACAAAAGAAATCTCCATCCTTACCATTATTATTCAACCTCCTAGCAATAATGGCTCCTAAGTTATATCGCCTATCACCCATTACCGCAATCTTAAGAATACTAAGATCAGCTGCACAAAGGTGGTTGTGCTTAATTTTACCGTTAATACATCTACCAATGAATAGAGCAAAATAATGTATGGTAGGAAAGTGAATGCTCCCCACGGTAGCATGTGTAATATTTCTAGTTTCTCCCACAGTGATGCTACCAAGAAAATCATTATATTCCGTTTTTCGAGGATCACTATAACTACACCATTGTGGAATTTTGCATGCATGATTCAAAATCCTCTGTGTCCATAGTATATGATTTATCATAAAGGTCAAATAGAACGGAAGGTTTATTACGATTGAGTAAGAATTCAAACCTTCGCACGAAAGAATCCATGAGTTGATAGTATTGCTTGCATTTGCCCGACACGAATTCCTCAAGGCCAGCATTTCTTGTGTATGCGTAAAATTCTTTCTTGAAACCGGCGTCTCTCATGAACTGATCTGATGGCCATTCACAAGGTCATACTTGAGATTCCCTCGGTGGTTCAAGGTTGGGCTCACGTATCACGAGTGTCGGGGCCTTCTTGCTCGATGAACCCCCTTGAGACACCTTCCTCAACATTTCAGAAAAAATCTGAATTTTTTAGTGACTCAAAATAAAGGTGAACAAAACTCAGAGCAACTACTCCCTCAAGTTCCTAGAGGCTATATCATGCGTCAAAACTACTTGGGACCATACAAATTCAACATGCAAGTTCAAGAACAAGGTCACCATAGCAGAAAAAAATGCAATGTATAAAGCACTAGAAGAAAAACTAATTGGACCATTGGAGGAGTCACATATCGAGGAACAATCTCCCAGAACAGTTTTGCGATTGAAGCTTTGAGCAGGAAGATCGAAAATGGCAGAAAAATGAGCTAGAACACGGGTTTGAGCAATGGTGGGATTTTTTCTAGAGGGAGAAGAAGTGGATGGGTGATGGAATAAGTGGAGGGGGGCACGTGAGACCTACAAGCCTACTAGGTGCGACCAAGGGGGTGGCCACGCCTTGTGGGCTTGTGGCCAACTCGTGCATCCCCCTGCAGTGTGCTCAGTGCCAGAAATTTTTAAATATTCCAGAAAAAATCATACTCCATTTTCTGGACTTTTGAGAACTTTTATTTTCAGGTCACTTTTTTAGTGCACGGGAAACTTAGAAAACAGAGAAATAATAGCATTTTTACTATTTTCATCTAGCTAACAGACAGTAAAAGTTGGGTACAGAAAGTTGTGCTGTCTAAATTCAACCATCTCATGCTCACCAAAAGGAATCCATCAATAAGGTTCATCAAGTCTTATTAACAAACTTCTTCCGAATAACATGAAACCGAAGATTTTTCGAATAACACTAAGTTACCTCAATGGGGATATGTATATCCCCATCAATAAGTATATCATATTTCTTCTTGACAGTAGGAAGAGGGAATTCAAAGTCTCCAATAATGATTGTTGGAATTTTTTCAATGGATTTGATACTATCAACTTGAGGTTGTTTATTAGGAAAGTGTACCGTATGCTCATTACCATTAATATGAAAATTGACATTACCTTGTTGCCATCAATAACAGCTCCTGAATTATTCAAAAAGGGTCTACCAACGATGATCGACATACTATCGTCCTTGGGAATATCAAGAATAACAAAGTCCGTTAAGATAGTAGCATTTGCAACTACGATAGGTACATCCTCACAAATACCGATAGGTAGAGCAGTTGATTTATCAGCCATTTGCAAAGAGATTTCAGTAGGTGTCAACTTATTCAACTCAAGTCTACGATATAAAGATAAAAGCATAACACTAACACCAACTCCCAAATCACATAAAGAAGCTTTAACATAATTCCCTTTAATAGAGCATGGTATAGTTGGTATTCCTAGATCTCCTAATTTCTTTGGAACTCCACCCTTAATAGTATAATTAGCAAGCATGGTGGAAATTTCAGCATGTGATATCTTCCTTTTATTAGTCAAAATATCTTTCATATACTTGGCATAAGGAGACATTTTCAGAATATCGGTCAAGCGCATACGCAAAATGACAGGTCTAAGCATTTCAACAAAGTGCTCAAAATCCTCATCATCCTTTTTCTTGGATGGTTTAGGAGTAAAGGGCATGTGTTTCTAAACCCATGGTTCCCTTTCTTTACCATGCTTCCTAGCAATAAAATCTCTATTGTCGTATCCTTTATTCTTAGGATGTGGGTTATCAAGATCACCAACAGGTTCAATCTCCACATCATTGTCATTACTAGGTTGTGTATCAAAATGAACTTCATCATTAATATTATCACCAGGCTCATGTTCATCACCAGATTGTGTCTCAGCATCAGAAATATAAATATCATTTGGGTTTTCAAGTGTACATATAACAAGCTCACTAACAACATGCAAAGTTCTATCATCATCCTTATCCCTCCTATTATTGGAACGACTAGGTGCATCAATATTGCCCCTTTGAGAATCTTGCTCAATTTTCTTACGATGGCCCTCAGGATACAAAGGTTCTTGGGTCATTCTACCACCTCTAGTCACAACCTTAACAGAATGATCATTGTTCTTACTATTCATTTCATTAAGCAAATCATTTTGTGCCTTAAGTACTTGTTCTACTTGTGTAGTTACCATAAAAGCATGGTTACTAATCTGTTTTAGATCATTGATAGTTCTACTCATATAATCACCTAAGCAATTAAGCATGAAAGCATTATGTTTCAATTGTCTACTAACATAAGCATTAAAATTTTCTTGCTTCACAACGAAATTATCAAATTCATCCAAGCATTGGCAAGCATACTTATTATAAGGAATATAGCTTTCATCAAATCTACGAAGAGAATTTGCCTTTACTACCTATGTCGGCTTATCAAGACCATGTATTTATTCAATAGGTGGTAGATTCTTAACATCTTCAACTTTAATACCTTTTTCTTTCATAGATTTCTTTGCCTCTTGCACATCTTCAGGACTGAGAAATAGATGGCCTCTTTTCTTCGGACTTGGCTTCGGAGGTGGTTCGGGAATAGTCCAATCATTATCATTACTCAATATATTATTGAATAGTATTTCAACTTGTTCAACGGTCCATTCCCTGAAAACACAACCAGCACAACTATCTAGGTGGTCCCTAGAAGCATCAGTTAGTCCATTATAAAAGATATCAAGTATTTCAGTTTTCTTGAGAGCATGATCAGGAAAAGCGCTAAGTAATTGGAGAAGCCTCCCGCAACCTTGTGGAAGATTCTCTTCTTCAATTTGCACAAACTTAAATATTTCTTGCAAGGCAACTTGTTTCGTATGGGGAGGAAAATATTTTTTAGAGAAGTCATAAATGATATCCTGGGGGCTACGCACACAACTAGGAGCAAGATAATTAAATCATATCTTAGCATCACCCTTTAACGAGAAAGGAAACAACTTAACGATATAATTGTAACAATTTTTTTCCTCATGAGTAAATAGGGTGGCTATATCATTCTATTATGTAAGATGTGCCACAACAATTTCAGATCCATAACCATGGAAAGGATCAGATTCAACAAAAGTAATTAACTCAGGATCGATAGAGAATTCATACTCCTTATCAGTGACAAAGATAGGTGAAGTAGCAAACTTAGGATCATATTCATTCTAGCATTCAAAGATTTTTCGTTCCACTTGCAATGTAATTTCCTAAGATCATCTCTATCATTACAAGCAAGAAATTCCCTAGCTATCTCTCCTTCCATAACATCACCCTCGGGAATATCAGGAAATTCATATCTAGGAGAGCTAGGTCTAGTAGGTGTCTCAAAGTGTTCAGTTTCAATAATTTCATCAGTTTCAGAAGTATCATAATTTTCAGCATTGGCTCTAGCAATTTGTTCATCAAGAGATTCACCAAGTGGCACAGTGTTATCGAGAAAAGTATCATTATAAGCATCATGCATAGCAGAAGTGGCATCATCAATTACTTGCGACATATCAGAATTACTAGCAGGTGGTGGTGTCGCAAACTTACTCATAACAGAAGGTGAATCAAGTGCAGAGCTAGATGGCAGTTCCTTACCTCCCCTCGTAGTAGAGATAATTCTTAGTTTTTGGATCTTTCAAATTCTTCATAGTGATCAACAGACATAAATCCCAAGTGACTCAGAAAACAAAGCTATGCTCCCTGGCAACGGCACCAGAAAAAGGTCTTGATAACCCACAAGTATAGGGGATCGCAATAGTTTTCAAGGGTAGAGTATTCAACCCAAATTTATTGATTCGACACAAGGGGAGCCAAAGAATATTCTCGAGTATTAGCAGCTGAGTTGTCAATTCAACCACACCTGAAAGACTTAATATATATAGCAAAGTATTTAGTAGCAAAGTAGTATTGAATTAATGGTAATGGTAATGCTAATATCACAGGGCTTAAGAAAAACTAATCCAAGTCTCAATTAATGCCTATCAATATTAACCAAGATACAGCTCTTGAATTGGCCTCTATACTTGGCTGCCAGGTGGGATCGATGACTTTTACTTATCTTGGAGTTCCAATGGGCACCTCAAGACCGTCTGTACAAGACATGATGCCTCTTGTAGACAGAATTGAACACAGACTAACGAGCGCAGCCATCTGGCTTTCATATGGCGAGAGGGTTCTAATCATCAACTCAGCCCTATCATCGCTCCTATCGTTTGCTATGTGTGTGCTGAGGTTACCCATGAAAATCATAGATATATTTGACAGAGCACGCAGACATTGTTTATGGAGTAAAGTAGTGGACAGAGATGGGAAACTCACCCCCTGGGAGCATGGGATTTAGTATGCAAACCCAAAGACAAAGGTGGCCTGTGTATCATCAACCTGATATTACAGAACAAGCCTCTATTGCTAAAATTTCTCCACAAATTCTTTCACAAGATAGACACTCCATGGGTAATGTTGATCTGGAACGCATACTATGATACAACACCTCCACATGCAATGCCAGCTTGTGGATCATTCTGGTGGAGAGATGTCCTCTCCCTCTCTGATATCTTCAGAGGAATCACAACTTGCATCCCCAACTCAGGGGATACAATTCTACTTTGGAAGGATCAATGGATCAACGATGGAATCCTAGCAAACTCACATTAACACCTACTCTCATATGCAACCAATGAGGATGTATCTCTGGCCCAATTTGTGATGGATGACGACCCGGCCTCTCATTTCCACCTACCACTATCACAGGAATCGCGAATAGAATTGGAAGATATGATGACCACAATCAACATGATGACACTAGACCCTTTGAAGGCTGATGAATGGATATAGTGTTAGGGAGAGGTGCACTTCAGGACAAAAATATACTACAAATACCTATTCAGAAATGAGCATGCCCCATCATAAATAACGAGCATATGGAGAACAAAATGCATCCTCAGACACAAGGTGTTCTCCTAGCTGCAGAGAATGGATAGATTAAACACACGGGACCTACTGATAAGAAGACACTTCAACATAGGTGACGATCCTTCTTGTATGCTATGTAATGGAGATTTGTGGAAACTGACAATCAGTTGTTCTACCAATGCCCCTTTGCAAATGCCTGTTGGGACAAACTAGGCCTCACTTGGGATTCATCTATGAATAAAACACAGTTGGATACAATGGAACGGCGATGGGCTAAACCCCTATTTAAGGAAATGTGTATTTTGGCTACATGGAACATATGGAAGCAATGAAATCGAAAGATCTTTGACGATGAGATGGCAACACAATAGGACTGGCTCCGGATGTTGAAGACAGATTTCGAAGTCCTACGATTTAGACTTAGAGAGGTGGATTCTATCTTCCAGGATAGTTTTATACAAACTATCTGATTGTAAAAACTTCAACGTTTGTAATTCTCCCTAGCCTAGCCTAGTTTAGCTTAGACATTCTACTCAGATTGTTACACATGGATATGTAAAACCACCTATACTGATTCTGCTCTAGTATAACAACAGTGGGAGCCTCTCCTGCTGTTTTCACCGATCAAAAAAATGGTTCCAGAAGGAACAGTAGCAGTTTTGTAGTGACTGTAACAGTAATAACGGAGAAGTAACTTAGCAAGGATCGATATGTGGAAAACTCATAGGCAATAGATCGGTGATGGATAATAATGATGGGCGCAATTCATCATGTAACAGTTATAACTTAGGATGACATAGAACTAGCTGCAATTCATCAATGTAATGTAGGCATGTATTCCATACATAGTCATACGTGCTTATGGAAAAGAAGTTGCATGGCATATTTTGTCGTACCCTCGCGTGGCAGCGGGGTCCTATTGGAAACTAAGGGATATTAAGGTCTCCTTTTAATAGAGAACTGGACCAAAGCATTAGCACTTAGTGAATACATGAACTCCTCAAACTACGGTGATCACCGGAAAATAACCCCAGTTATTGTCACCCTGGGGGATGCGGATCATAACTCGTAATAGGTGTCTACAACTTGCAAGATAGGATCAAGAACACATATATATTCATGAAAACATAACAGGTTCAGATCTGTAATCATGGCACTCTCGCCCTAGTGACAAGAATTAAGCATAGCAAAGTCATGGCGACATCAATCTCAGAAGATAGTGGATACTACGGATCAAACCCTAACAAAACTAACTCGATTACATGACAAATCTCATCCAACCCATCATCGTCTAGCAAACCTATGACGGGATTACTCATGAATGGCAGAGAGCATCATGGAATTGGTGTTGAAGGATAGTTGGTGATGACGATGGCGTCGTTTTCCCGTCTCCGAAGCCCAAAACGGACTCCAGATCTGTTCTCCCTAGGAAGAACAGGAGGTGGCGGCAGCTCCGTATCGTGAAACGTGAACTCTTCTCTCTGGGTTTTTTCACCCTGAATAGGGTTATATTGAGCTGGAGAGGAGGCCGGTGGAGCCACGAGGGCCCCACAAGCCTGGCTGGCATGGACAGGGGGGTGGCCATGCCTAGCAGGCTTGTGGCCTATAGGTGGGACCCCTCTTGTTACTTCTTGCGTCATTATTTTTTATTAATCCCAAAAATATTCTCCGTAAATTTTCAAGATGCAACAGCGTCGGCGAGAGCATGATCCAATGACATATCACCAAAACACAAGTTTAGTACAAATTGTGGTAGATGATGAATCCACACCCCGTGGTCGCCATTCCCTAACAAAGCGACACACGCAGCTAGTTCATGAGCTACCACGTTACATGATCTTGATACAGCAGATATGCTGAAGTTCAAAAAACCAACACACAACATGGCTTTTATATTTCTCTAAATAAAACACCTAGCGGTGCTAGATCATAATTACTCGATGTAATACCTTTCTTTGGTACTGCCAAATCTATCTCCTGAATCACATGCTTGCACACCATTGCTGAGGTGATTTGCGCCACCTCAAAGTATAGCTTCAGCTTGAAGCACACTTGTGAATTCATGAAGATGACCTTGTCCAGCCGCTGCCACTTCTCAATCATTCCTGACAAGCTTGGTTTGCTGTGTTGGAACTCTACTTCATTCTCATCCATGAGTTTCAGTTATGTTTTCAGTTTTAGATTGTTCGGTTCACTAGAGACCCAACGACTCACAAGGACCGAAGGCGCAAAGTTTAACCGAGTCGCACCCTTAATATGCACCACAATTGCAGCTGTTGCTTGTCAAAAGAAGCGACACACGCAGCTAGTTCATGAGCTACCATGTTACATGATCTTTATACAGCAGATATGCTGAAGTTCACAAAACCAACACATGGGAAATATAATTTCTTCAGCTTGAAGCACACTTGTGAATTCCTGAAGATGACCTTGTCCAGCCGCTGCCACTTCTCAATCATTCGTGACAAGTTTGGTTTGATGTGTTGGAACTCTTTTTCATTCTCATCAATGAGTTTCAGCAAAGTTTTTCATTTACACTTCAAAAAAAAGCAAAGTTTTTCATTTTAGATGGACCTATTCAATAGAGACTGAACGGCTCACAAGGACGAAAAGATCTTAGTTACTCCCTTGCGTGCTCGAAAAGAAGGCCCGAAGTTTAACCGAGTCACTTGAACCGGTTGAATTCAAGGTAACAAGACAAACTAACCCTACCGCGTGGCACCCTTAATATGCACCACAGTTGCAGCTATTGCTTGTCAAAAGAAGCAGGACCACGTGGCACCCTTAATATGCACCACAGTTGCAGCTGTTGCTTATCAAAAGAAGCAGGAGAGGCCGGGAATGGAAAAAAGACAAATGGTTGGCTGAATACTAGCAAAGCTGGTAAAATTTAAAAATTATATCAAGCAATGCATGCAGTTACTTGGTCCCAAAATTATACTGGCCACCAACAACCACAAATGAACGATGCTGGTGCTATACTAGCAGATAGAAAAACCTCTCTGTACACATGACAACAAATGCTCAAGTCTGAAACCACTCTATTCGCGACACATCGTCAAGGATGTGACAAGCACTTGAGTGACATCTCCGATCAATTGTTTCTTGGTCCGTTCCACCCATCGTCAACCATTCGACAGTCTGCATGAGCAACGTGGTACTTATTAGTCTTCCTCTACCTTTGGTCGACACGGGCTAAGGTCAGTAATGGAATGGGAATGCAGCATGAGGGAAGAAGTAGAAACATGGGAAATGGTGCGAGCCTGACCTTGATATCTGGCACTGCAAGGCGGTACAACAACTCAAGAGCTCTTGTCGGCGGTTTTCGTTCCGAATACGTGGTCCCACAGGGTCAATGTTATTCCAAAGCCCTTGTGTTTGAATTCTCAAGTGAGGGTTCAGGTGGTATTTCTGATATGCAGCACAAACAACATGTTAGTTGGTGCACAAAGAAATGAGAGTGCTTTGATAAGCTTCAGGATGAGATATTTTGTTGGATCGAATGAGGGGTGGGCGTGATGCAGGTACTAGTGTGTGCAATCATAGATCACGTAGCCCAACAGGCCACCTCCAATCACACCGGGAGTCGTAGTTGTGCTAGTGAAGAGCTTGACAAAATTCCAGAACTGGATGGATAGAGCACAAGAACGGCATTATTTAAAAATAAATATTTAATGGTTGGAAACAACAGGCAACCAAATGAATGCAGGTACTGATGCAGCATGTATTCAACCAGTGTCAATATAAATATTCCTGCCACAACCATTAGCGCCACTTGTGGAACTGTGTGGACCATTTGGATCCATGTATTCAGGCACCAGCAAACAACAGGCAACCAAATGAGAGGAACTGCCCACCATTTTGTCCGTGTTAACAACTGAAATGAGCCATCCATCAAAACATAATGTCCGGAATTTCAAATAGATCAAGTGCAAAAAAGCGTGGCCCCTCCTTGCTGACAATTGGCTGGTGAACCCAGTCCTGATAGTGTTCCTCCAGACGACCAACCTGAAAAATTGCACCCAAATAGTTGAACACAAAATCAAAGAGCAGGTCTGGATTTTAACTGCACCCAAACACCAAAGCTTAAATAGGGGAATTAGGCAACATATATGATCAAAGATTACTGATACATCTTGGGGATGAGCAAAGGAATTCTACAGCTTCTTGATTTAACTATCGTAAAGCCAATATGCCAAATAGGCACTCAGAGTTGAAAAAACAGTGCAAAATTAAATACAGGCACATTTACCTGAAATACAAGAGGCTTGTCCAAATCGACGGTAAAGGCTTGTGCAACCATTGTCTTGGACTATGATTACTGTTGCTGTACATAAGAAAAAGTAAGAATAGAGGTACTTACAAAAGGTGAAAAATGTAGAACGACTAAATGATACAAAATACATTCAAATCCATGCAGGACAAGACGAACTAATGGGATCACTACCAGTGTGTGACAGGTACTGTGCAACCTTCTGCATTTTCACTGTCCAGGTTGGGTAATTATTAATTGACATTCAAGTACACCACCATGCTCCCACATTTGTTTCATGATATTGATCCAGCAGCCAGCTCTTAGTGCCCCCAGCCCATTCTTTAACAATTTGAGCAATCGTTCCCAGCCAACCGATTGAACATTTAAACAAACAAAGGAGCAAGTGGGCATGACGCCCTGGCGTCACTATTCTGTGAGGACCTTGGGCCCAAGGGCCGAATCAGGCCTTGATCTCAGGGCGTGGCACAACACCACAGACTGAGAATATCCTCAGATCGTCCAGATCACATGATCTGGTTTTTGAGCCCATTTATTATTATTATTACCAAAAAAATTCTGAAATTTCAGTTCAGAGACATGTGCACATTGCAAATCTCACAAGAATTTGGATGTTGACGAACTCATTTCTGTGCTGCACTACTTTATGGTTGAAACAAAGGTTCAACAACATCATCAAGTTCTATCTTCCTCCCACTTAATTCTTTCGAGGGAAACTCGTTCTTAAGAAATGTTCCATTCTTAGTGACAAACACTTTGTCTTCAGATCTGAGATAGAAGGTATACCCAACCATGTCTTTTGGGTATCCTATGAAGACACATTTCTCCGTTTTGAGTTCCTTTTTCAGGCTGAAGCTTTTTGACATAAGCATCACATCCCCAAACTATAAAAAACGACAACTTTGGCTTCTTGCCGAACCACAGTTCATATGGCATCATCTTAACGGATTTCGATGGTGCCCTATTTAAAGTGAATGCGGCTGTCTCTAATGCATAACCCCAAAACGATAGTGGCAGATCGGTAAGAGACATCATAGAACACACCATATCCAATAAGGTTCGATTACGATGTTCGGACACACCATTATGCTGTGGTGTTCCACGCGGTGTCAACTGTGAAACAATTCCACTCTGTCTTCAGTGACTGCCAAACTCATAACTCAGATATTCTCCTCCTCGATCAAATCATAGGAATTTAATCATCTTGTTACGATGATTCTCAACTTCACTCCAAAATTTCTTGAACTTTTCAAGCATTTCAGACTTGTGTTTCATTAAGTAAATATACCCATATCTACTTAAGTCATCAGTGAAGGTGAGAAAGTAGCGATATCCATCGTGTGCCTCAATGCTCATTGGACCACACACATCAGTATGTATGATTTCCAATAAGTCACCTGCCCGTTCCATTGTTTCAGAGAACGATGTTTTAGTCATCTTGCCCATGAGGCATGGTTCACATGTGTCAAGTGATTCAAAATCAAGTGACTCTAAAAGTCCATCAGCATGGAGCTCCCTCATGCGTTTTACACCAATATGACCCAAACGGCAGTGTCACAAGAAAGTGGTACTATCACTTTCAACGCTACATCTTTTGGCGTCAATGTTATGAACATGTGTGTCATCACTATCAAGATTCAACATGAAAACCCCCCTCACATTGGGTGCATGACCATAAAATATATCACTCATATAAATAGAACAACCATTATTCTCAGATTTAAATGAGTAACCATCTCGCATTAAACAAGATCCAGATATAATGTTCATGCTTAACGCAGACACTAAATAACAATTATTCAGGTTCATCACTAATCCCGATGGTAATCGAAGAGAGAGCATGCCGACGACGATCACATCAACCTTGGAACCATTTCCCACGCGCATCGTCACTTCGTCCTTTGCCAACCTTCGTCTATTCCGTAGTTCATGCTTTGAGTTGCAAATGTGAGCAACCGGACCGGTATCAAATACCCAGACACTACAACGAGAGTTGGTAAGGTACGCATCAATAACATGTATATGATATATACCTTGTTTTTTGTTGGCCACCTTCTTGTCAGCCAGATACTTGTGGCAGTTCCGCTTCCAGTGACCAGTTCCCTTGCAATGAAAGCACTCAGTTTTTGGCTTGGGTCCAGCCTTGGGTTTCTTCAATGGAGTAGCAACTGCTTTGCCACCCTTTTTGGATTTACCCTTCTTGCCCTTGCCATTCTTTTTGAAACTAGTGGTTTTATTGACCATCAACACTTGATGTTTTTTCTGGATTTCAGACTCAGCAACTTTCAGCATCGCAAACAACTCGGCGACTGACTTGTTCACCCCATGCATGTTATAGTTCATCACAAAGCTCTTGTAGCTAGGTGGCAATGATTGAAGAACTCTGTCAGTGATCGCCTTTGGCGGAAGGGGCATCCCTAACTCCGCCAGACAGGTCGAATACCCAGACATTCTGAGTATATGTTCACTGACAGACCCGTTCTCCTCCATTTTGCAAGCATAGAATTTATTAGAGGTCTCATACCTCTCGATCCGGACATTCTTCTTAAATATAAACTCCAACTCTTGGAACATCTCATATGCTCCCTGACGTTCAAAACGTCTTTGAAGTCCCGGTTCTAAGCCATATAATATTGCATATTGAACTATTGAGTAATCTCCAGCACGTATCTCCCAAGCGTTCTTAATATCTTCGGATGACAGGTCAGCGGGACGGTCACTAAGCGGTGCATCAAGGACATATGCCTTCTGGGAAGCTGTGAGGATAATCCTCAGATTATGGGCCCAGTCCACAAAGTTATTTCCATCATCTTTCAACTTAGCTTTCTCTAGGAACGCATTAAAATTCGGGGGTGCTACTGCGCGAGTCATTGATCTACAACATAAATATGTAAATGTTACTTAGACTATTGTTCAAGATAATAAGTTTAGTTAATCAAATTACTAAAGCTCCCACTCAAATTGACATCCCTCGGGTCATCTGAGTGATACATGATCCAAATTCACCAACTCAAGTCCGATCATTACGTGAGTTGAGGTGGTTTCAATGGTGAACGTCATCATGTTGATCATATCTACTATATGACTCATTTCGACCTTCAGGTCTCTTGTGTTATGAGGCCATATCTGTACATGCTAGGCTCGTCAAGTTTAACCTGAGTGTTCTGCATGTGCAACAGTGGCTTGCACCCGTTGTATGTGAACAAAGAGTCTATCACACCCGATGATCGCGTGGTGTCTCTGTTGGGAGACGTAGTAGTAAATCAAATTTTTTCCTACGATCACCAAGATCTATCAATGGAGAAACCAGCAACAAGTGGGGAGAGATTGCATCTTCATACCTTTGAAGATCGCTAAGCGGAAGCGTTACAAGAACACGGTTGGTGGGGTCGTACTCGCAGCGATTCAGATCGTGATGGACTCCGATCTCAGCGCCGAACAACGGTGCCTCCACGTTCAACACATGTGCAGCCTGGTGACGTCTCCTACGCCTTGATCCAGCAAGGAGGAAGGAGAGGTTGGGGAAGGGCTCCAACAGCAGCACGACAGCGTGGTGGTGGTGGAGTAGCAAGGTATTCCGGCAGGGCTCGCCTAAGCACTGCGGAGGACGAAGAAGAGAGGTAGGGCTTCGCCGTGAGAGAGAGAGAGAGAAATCAGATCTGTTCTCAAAAAGGCCAAAACTTCAAGTATATATAGGAGGAGGGAGAGGAAGGGCTGCCTTGGCCCCTCCTCCAAGGAGGAGAGGTTCAGCCGAAGGTGGGGAGGAGTCCACCTCGCACAAGGGAGGTGGATCTCCTCTTTTAAAATCCTTTTGCCCTTATCTCTTGATCCCTATGCGCATGGGCCATTAGCAAAAGTCTTTACCAGCCCAATAAGGGCTGGCACACTTTATCTAACAGCCCATGAAGTCCTCTGGTCGTCACACCCCTCCCGGGTGTCCTGTGGAACCCTCCAAGCACTCCCGGTACACTACCGATGAGCCCGAAAACTTTCCGTTGACCAAAACTGGACTTCCTATATATCAATCTTTACCTGCGGACCATTCCGGAGCTCCTCGTGACGTCCAGATCTCATCCGGGACTCCAAACAACCTTTGGTAATCATGTATACAATTTCCCTATAACCCTAGCGTCATCGAACCTTAAGTGTGTAGACCCTACGGGTTTGGGAGACACGTGGACATGATCGAGACACTTCTCCGACCAATAACCAACAACGGGATCTAGATACCCATGTTGGTTCCCGAATGCTCCACGATGATCTCATCGGATGAACCACAATGTCAGGGATTCAATCAATCCCGTATACAATTCCCTTCGTCTATCGGTATGATACTTGTTCGAGATTCGATCGTCGGTATCCCTATACCTTGTTCAATCTCGTTACCGGAAAGTCTCTTTACTCGTTCTGTAATACATCATCCCGTGACTAACTCCTTAGTCACACTGAGCTCATTATGATGATTTCTTACCAAGTGGGCCCAGAGATACCTCTTCGTCACACGGAGTGACAAATCCCAGTCTCGATTCGTGCCAACCCAACAGACACTTTTGGAGATACCCATAGTGCACCTTTATAGCCACCCAGTTACGTTGTGACGTTTGGCACACCCAAAGCATTCCTACGGTATCCGAGTTTTGCACAATCTCATGGTCTAAGGAAACGATACTTGACATTGAAAAGCTTTAGCAAACGAACTACACAATCTTGTGCTATGCTTAGGATTGGGTCTTGTCCATCACATCATTCTCCCAATGATGTGATCCCGTTATCAATGACAACCAATGTCCATGTTCATGAAACCGTGACCATCTATTGATCTACGAGCTAGTCAACTAGAGGCTCAGTAGGGACATACTGTGGTCTATGTGTTCACACATGCATTACGGTTTTCGGTTAACACAATTATAGCATGAACAATAGACAATTATCATGAACAAGGAAATGCAATAATAACCATTTTATTACTGCCTCTAGGGCATATTTCCAACAGTCTCCCACTTGCACTAGAGTCAATAATCTAGTTACATTGTGATGAATCGAACACCCATAGCATTCCGGTGTTGATCATGTTTTGCTTGTGAGAGAGGTTTTAGTTAATGGATCTACGACATTCAGATCCGTATGCACTTTACAAATATCTATATCTCCCTCCTGAATGTAATCACGGATAGAGTTGAAGCGGTGCTTGATGTGTCTTGTGTTGTTGTGAAACCTGGGCTCCTTCGCAAGGGCAATAGCTCCAGTGTTGTCACAGAATAGAGTCATCGGGCCCGACGCATTGGGAATCACTCCTAGGTCGGTGATGAACTCCTTCATCCAGACTCCTTCTTTTGCTGCTTCTGAAGCAGCTATGTACTCCACTTAACATGTAGATGCCGCCACGACGCTTTGCTTGCTGCTGCACCAGCTGACTGCCCCTCCGTTCAAAATATACACGTATCCGGTTTGCGACTTGGAGTCGTCCGGATCTGTGTCGAAGCTAGCATCAACGTAACCCTTTACGACGAGCTCTTTAGCACCTCCATATACGAAAAACATGTCCTTTGTCCTTTTCAGGTACTTTAGGATATTCTTGATCGCTGTCCAGTCTTCCGCTCTGGGATCACTTTGGTACCTCCCTACCAAACTTATGGCAAGGTTCACATCAGGTTTGGTACACAGCATGGCATACATAATAGAGCCTATGACTGAAGCATAGGGCATGACACTCATCTCTTCTCTATCTGTTGCCGTGGTCGCGCATTTAGTCGTACACAATCTCACACCTTGTAACGCACGCAAGAACCCCTTCTTGGACTGATCCATATTGAACTTCTTCAATATCTTTTCAAGGTATGTGCTTTGTGAAAGACTTATGAGGCGTCTTGATCTATCTCTATAGATCTTAATACCTAATATGTAAGCAGCTTCTCCAAGGTCCTTCATTGAAAAACACTTATTCAACTAGGCCTTTACACTTTCTAAGAGTTCTATATCATTTCCCATTATCAGTATGTCATCGACATATAATATAAGAAATGCTACAGAGCTCCCACTCACTTTCTTGTAAATACAGGGTTCTCAATAAACCTATACAAACCGAAATGCTTTAATCACCTCATTAATGCGAATGTTCCAACTCTGAGATGCTTGCACCAGCCCATAGATGGAGCACCGGAGCTTGCATACTTTGTTAGCATATTTAGGATCGACAAAACCTTCCGGCTGCATCATATGCAGTTCTTCCTTGAGGAAGCCATTAAGGAATACGTCCATTTGCCAGATCTCATAATCATAAAATGCGGCAATTTCTAACATGATTCGGACAAACTTCAGAATCGCTACGGGTGAGGAAGTCTCATTGTAGTCAACTCCTTGAACTTGTCGATAACCCTTAGCGACAAGCCGAGCCTAATAGACGGTCACATTACCGTCCGCGCCAATCTTCTTCTTCAAGATCCATTTATTTTCAATGGCTCTCTTATCATCAAGCAAGTCCACCAAAGTCAATAATTTGTTCTCATCCATGGATCCTATCTCGGATTTCATGGCCTCAAGCCATTTATTGGAATCCGGGCACGCCATCGCTTCTTCATAGCTTGAAGATTCACCGTTGTCCAACAACATGATCATACCACTCCGGTGCGGAACGTGTCCTAGTGGACCTTCAACGTTCAATAGTAACTTGATCTGAAGTTTCATGATCATCATCATTAACTTCCTCTCCAGCCGGTGTAGGCTCCATAGAAACAACTTCCTATGCTGCGCTACTCTCCAGTTCAAGTGGAGGTACGATTACCTCATCAAGTTCTATTTTCCTCCCACTTACTTCTTTCGAGAGAAACTCCTTCTCGAGAAAGGATCCATTCTTGGCAACAAAGACTTTGCCCTCGGATCGCAGGTAGATGGTATACCCAATAGTCTCTTCGGGATATCCTATGAAGACGCACTTTTCCGCTTTGGGTTTGAACTTCTTAGGTTGAAGTTTCTTCACATAAGCATCGCATCCCCAAACTTTTAGAAACGACAGCTTAGGTTTCTTTTCAAACCATAATTCATACGGTGTCATCTCAAAGGATTTTGACGGTGCCCTATGTAAAGTGAATGCGGCAGTCTGTAATGCATATCCCCAAATGATAGCGGTAAGTCGGTAAGAGACGTCATAGATCGCACCATATCCAATAGAGTGCGATTACGACGTTCATACACACCATTTCCCTGAGGTGTGCCGGGCGGCGTGAGTTGTGAAAAAATTCCATATTTCCGTAGGTGTGTGCCAAACTCATGACTTAAATATTCTCCACCACGATCAGATCATATGCACTTTATTTTCCTATCACGTTGATTCTCTACCTCACGCTGAAATTCCTTGAACCTTTCAAAGGTTTCAGACTTATGTTTCATTAAGTAGACATACCCATATCTGCTCAAGTCATCAGTGAGGGTGAGAACATAACGGTAACCACCACTAGCCTCGACGCTCATTGGACCGCATACATCGATATGTATTATATACAATAAGTCAGTTGCTCGCGCCATTGTTCCGGAGAACGGAGTCTTGGTCATCTTGCCCATGAGGCATGGTTCACACGTGTCAAATGATTCGAAATCAAGAGACTCCAAAAGTCCATTAGCATGGAGCTTCTTCATGCGTTAGACACCAATATGACCAAGGCGGCAGTGCCACATGTAAGTGGGACTATCGTTATCAACCTTACACTTTTTGGTACTCACACTATGGACATGTGTAGCATCATATTCGAGATTCATCAAAAATAAACCATTGACCAGCTTGGCATGACCATAAAACATTTCTCTCATATAAATAGAACAACCATTATTCTCAGATTTAAATGAGTAGCCATCTCACATCAATCGAGATCCAGATACAATGTTCATGCTCAAAGATGGTACTAAATAAAAATTATTAAGGTTCAAAACTAATCCCGAAGGTAGATGTAGAGGTAGCGTGCCGACGGCGATCACATCGACCTTGGAACCCTTCCCGACGCGCATCGTCACCTCGTCCTTTGCCAGCCTCCGCTTATTCCTCAGCTCCTGCTTGGAGTTACAAATGTGAGCAACTGCACCGGTATCAAATACCCAGAAGCTATTACAAGCGCTGGTTAAGTACACATCAATAACAAGTATATCAAATATACCTTTAACGTTGCCGTCCTTCTTATCCGCTAAGTACTTGGGGCAGTTCCGCTTCGAGTGACCGGTACCCTTGCAATAAAAGCACTCAGTCTTAGGCTTGGGTCCATTCTTTTTCTTCTTCTTCCCGGCAACTTGCTTACCGGGCACGGCAACAGCTTTGCCGTCCTTCTTGAAGTTCTTCTTACCATTGCCTTTCTTGAAACTAGTGCTTTTATTCACCATCAACACTGGATGCTCCTTTTTGATCTCGACCTCTGCTGATTTCAGCATCCAGTACAACTCAGGAATGGACTTCTCCATACCCTGCATTTTTTAGTTCATCACAAAGCTATTGTAGCTAGGTGGAAGTGACTGGAGGATTCTATCAATGACCGAGTCATCCGGGAGATTAACTCCCAGCTGAGTCAAGCGGTTGTGTAGCCCAGACATCTTGAGGATGTGCTCACTGATAGAACTGTTCTCCTCCATCTTACAACTAAAGAACTTGTCAGAGATTTCATATCTCTCGACCCGGGCATGAGCTTGGAAAACCTGTTTTAGCTCTTGGAACATCTCATATGCTCTGTGTTGCTCAAAACGCTTTTGGAGCCCCGATTCTAAACTATAAAGCATGTCACACTGAACAAGGGAGTAATCATCGCAGCACAACTGCCAAGCGTTCGTAACATATTGGTCCGCTGGAAAATTGGTGGGTCACCTAGCGGTGCATCAAGGACATACAATCTCTTCAAATCTATGAGGATGATCCTCAAGCCACGGACCTAGTCCGCATAGTTGCTTCCAATAACTTTCAACTTGGTTTTCTCTAGGAACGCGTTGAATTTAAGGGTGACATTCGCGTTGGCCATTGGATTTACAATACAGATTGTAAAGACAATTTTGGACTAAGTTCGTGATAATTAAGTTTAGATAATAATTTAATGAACTCCCACTTAGATAGACATCTCTCTAGTCATCTAAGTGACACATCATCCATGTCAACTAGCCCATGTCCGATCATCACGTGAGACAGACTAGTCATCCATGGTGAACAACTCCATGTTGATCGTATCTTCTATACGACTCATGTTCGACCTTTTGGTCTTCCGTGTTCCGAGGACATGTCTGTACATGCTAGGCTCGTCAAGTCAACCTAAGTGTTTCGCCTGTGTAAATCTAGCATACACCCATTGCATGCGAACGTTAGAACCTATCACACCCGATCATCAGTGGTGCTTCGGAACAACGATCCTTAGCAACAGTGCACAGTTAGGGTGAACACATCTTTTGAAATTTTATTGAGAGATCATCTTACTCGTTCTAAGCAAATAAGATGTAAACATGATAAACATCACATGCAATCAATATAGTGACATGACATGGCCAATATCATCTTGCTCCTTTGATCTCCATCTTCGGGGCACCATGATCATCACTGTCACCGGCACGACACCATGATCTCCATCATCATGATCTCCATCATCGTGTCTTCAAGAAGTTGTCTCGCCAACTATTACTTCTACTACTATGGCTAACGTTTAGCAATAAAGTAAAGTAATTGCATGGCATTTATGATTGACACGCAGGTCATACAATAAAATAAGACAACTCCTATGGCTCCTGTCGGTTGTCATACTCATCAACATGCAAGTCGTGAATCCTATTACAAGAACATGATCAATCTCATACATCACAATAAATCACATCACATCCTTTTGGCCATATCACATCAGAAGGCATATGTTTTAAAAACAAGTTAGACATCCTCTAATTTGTAGTTGCAAGTTTTTACGTGGCTGCTATAGGTTTCTAGCAAGAACGTTTCTTACCTACACCAAAACCACAACGTGATATGCCAATTACTATTTACCCTTCATAAGGACCCTTTTCATCGAATCCAATCTGACTAAGGTGGGAGAGACAAACACCCGCTAGCCACCTTATGCAACTAGTGCATGTCAGGCTATGGAACCGGTCTCACGTAAGCGTACGTGTAAAGGTCATCCGAGCCGCTTATGTTGGAAATATGCCCTAGAGGCAATAATAAATTAGTTATTATCATATTTCCTTGTTCATGATAATCGTTTATTATCCATGCTATAATTGTATTGATCGGAGACTTAAATGCATGTGTGGATACATAGACAAAACCATGTCCCTAGTATGCCTCTAATGGACTAGCTCGTTGATCAAAGGATGGTTAAGGTTTCCTAGCCATGGACATGAGATGTCATTTGATAACGGGATCACATCATTGGGAGAATGATGTGATGGATAAGACCCAAACTACAAACATAGCATATGATCATGTCAGTTTATTGCTACTGTTTTCTGCATGTCAAGTATATGTTCCTATGACCATGAGATCATGCAAATCACAGATATCGGAGGAGTGCCTTGTGTGTATCAAACGTCGCAACGTAACTGGGTGACTATAAAGGTGCTCTACAGGTATCTCCGATGGTGTCTGTTGAGTTGGCATGGATCGAGACTGGGATTTGTTACTCCGTGTAACGGAGAGGTATCTCGGGGCCCACTCGGTAATGCAACATCACAATAAGCCTTGCAAGCAATGTGACTAATTGTTAGTTGCGGGATCTTGTATTACGGAACGAGTAAAGAGACTTGCCGGTAACGAGGTTGAACTAGGTACGGAGATACCGACGATCGAATCTCGGGCAAGTAACATACCGAAGAACAAAGGGAACGATATACGGGATTAACTGAATCCTTGACATAGAGGTTCGACCGATAAAGATCTTCGTAGAATATGTAGGAACCAATGTGGACGTCCAGGTCCCGCCATTGGTTATTGACCGTAGAGGTGTCTCGGTCATGTCTACATAGTTCTCGAACCCGCAGGGTCTGCACACTTAAGGTTCGGTGACGTTTCGGTAGTGTAGAGTTATGTATGGTGGTGACCGAATGTTGTTTGGAGTCCCGGATGAGATCCCGGACGTCACGAGGAGCTCCAGAATGGTCCAGAGGTAAAGATTCATATATAGGAAGTCCCAGTTTGGTTTCCGGAAAAGTTTCGGGCTCATCGGTAGTGTACCGGGAGTATCGGTATTGTACCGGGAGTGCCGGTAGTGTACCGGAGGACCTCCGGGAGGGGTATTTCGACCCCAAGAGGTCCACGGGCTGTGGGATAATAATAACCAGCCCTTAGTGGTCTGGGAAAACAGCCACAAAGTCCCATGGCGCAGGAGAGAAAGTCCTAAAGCAAAAAGTGGAAAATCAGCCAATAGGAGGCAATCCTACTCCAACTAGGATTGGAGGTGAAGTAGGATTGCTCCCACCTCCTATTTCGGCCGACCCAAAGGCCTTGGCTGCCTCTCCTCTCCTCTCCTCCTATATATACTAGTGGATTGGGTGGTTTTTGGACGGCCACGTGCTACCCGTTTCACCGGTGCACAGTTTCTCCTCTAGATCGGTTTTCCGCAGCGCTTAGGCGAAGCCCTGCCGGAATCACTCCACCACCATCACCGGAGCGCCGTCACGCTGCCGGTGAACTCTCTCTCCTCTCCACCTCCTCTCGCTGGATCGAGACAGTGGAGATCGTCATCAAGCTGCACGTGTGCTGAACGCGGAGGTGCCGTCCGTTCGGCGCTAGATCGGAAGCACCGTGATCGAGATCGCGAGACAGTTCATGATGAGATCGCGGAACAGATCATGATAGGTTCGCGGGACAGATAGTGATCAAGATCGTGAGACGGATCATGATGAGATCGCGGGACGGATCGTGATGAGTTCACGGGACGGATCATGATTGGATCGCGGGACGGATCGTGATGAGATCGCGGGACGCTCGGCGATTTGGATCGCGAAGATGTTCGACTACACCAACCGTGTTTCTTAATGCTTCCCGCTTAGCGGTCTACAAGGGTATGTAGATCCACTCTCCCTCTCGTAGATGCTCATCACCATGGATAGGTTTGCGTGTGCGTAGGAAATTTTTTGTTTCCCATGCGACGTTCCCCTACCGTGGCATAATGAGCTAGGTTGATGGTTCGATGAGATCTCGAGTAGAACACAAAAGGTTTGTGGGCGTTGATGCTTAGATTGCTTCCTCCCTTGGTCGTATTTTGGTTCAGCGGGATTGTGAGATGAAGCGGCCCGGACCAACATTACTCGTACGCTTACGAGAGACCGGTTCCCTCGACGCAACTTGTTGCCTAGATGGCTTGCGGGTGACAGTTTCTCTCACTTTAGTTGGATCGGATTCGACAAAGGCGGTCCTTGAGAAGGTTGAAAAGCAAACTAGTGTATCACCGTTGTGGTTTATGCGTAGGTGAGAATCGTTCTTGCTAGATACCCATAGCAGCCACGTAAAATATGCAACAACAATTAGAGGACGTATAACTTGTTTTTGCAGGGTATGTTGTGATGTGATATGGCCAATTACATGATGAGATATATGTGATGTATGAGATGATCATGTGATGTATAGATTATCACGACTTGCATGTCGATGAGTACGGCAACCGGCAGGAGCCATGGGGTTGTCTTTAATTATTGTATGACCTGCATGTCAATCATTAAGCGCTATGTAATGCTTTACTTTATCGCTACGGTAGCAATAGTAGTAGACGCATGCAGGGCGTGACAACCCCAATGGCAACACATTGATGGAGATCAAGATGATGGAGATCATGGTGTTGTGCCGGTGATGATGGAGATCTTAAACACAAGTTCATGGCCATATCATGTCACTTATGAATTGCATGAGATGTTAATCCTTTTATGCACCTTGTTTTGCTTAGTACGGCGGTAGCATTATAAGGTGATCCCTCACTTGAATTTCAAGATGAACTGTGTTCTCCCCGAGTGTGCACCGTTGCGAAAGTTCGTCGTGTTGAGACACCACGTGATGATCGGGTGTGATAGACTCTACGTTCACATACAACGGGTGCAAGCCCGATTTGCACGCGCAAAACACTCGGGTTAAACTTGACGAGCCTAGCATGTACAGACATGGCCTCAGAACACGAGAGACCGAAAGATCGAACATGAGTCATATAGTAGATATGATCAACATAATGATGCTCACCATTGCAGCCACCTCAACTCACGTGATGATCGGACTTGAGTTGGTGAATTTGGATCATGTATCACTCGAATGATCGGAGGGATGTCAATTTGAGTGGGAGTTCTTAAGTAATATGATTAATTGAACTCATTATAATGAACATAGTCAAAGTGTCTTTGCAAATTATGTTGTAGATTACTAGCTCCCGATGTAGCTCCCTTGTATTTTTATATGTTCCTAGAGAAATAGAATTGAAAGATGTTGGTAGCAAAATTGCGGACTGGGTCCGTGATCTGAGGATTGTCCTCATTGCTGCACAGAAGGCTTATGTCCTTAATGCACCGCTCGGTGCGCCACCCCCTCTAGCGTCGTCTATAGATGTTGTGAACATCTAACAGGCACGTTTCGATGACTACTTGATAGTTTAGTGTGTCATGCATTACGGTTTAGAATTGAGGCTCCAAAACGTTTTGAACGTCACGGAACATATGAGATGTTCTAGGAGCAGACATTGTGATCTCAGGCTCGTGCCTTTGTTGCGAGATATGAGATCTCCAACAAGATTCTTTGCTTGTAAGATGAAGGAGAATAGCTCAATCGTTGAGCATGTACTCAGATTGTCTGGGTACTACAATCGCTTGAATCAAGTGGGAGTTGATCTTCCAGATAAGATAGTGATTGATATAGTTCTCCAAGTCACTGTCACTAAAGCTACTAGAACTTAGTGATGAACTATAATACACCAGGGATAGAAGTATTGATCCCTGAGTTGTTCGTGATGTTTGACACCGGGAAGGTAGAAATCAAGAAGGAGCGTCAAGTGTTGATGGTTAATCAAACCACTAGTTTCTATTAGGGCAAGAGCAAGGAGGGAAACTTCATGGATAGCAAGTCAGTTGCTGCTCCAGTGAAGCAACCCAAAGTTGAACTCAAACCCGAGACTAAGTGCTTCTATTATGAGGTGAGAGGTCGTTGAAGCGGAACAACCCTAGATACTTGGTAGATAAGAAGGCTGGCAACATCGACAGAAGTATATTTGATATACGAGTTATTGATGTGTACCTTGCTAGTACTCCTAGTAGCACCTGGGTATTGGATACCGGTTCGGTTGCTAAATGTTAGTAACTCGAAATAAAAGCTACGGAATAAACGGAGAACTAGCTAAGGGTGAGGTGACGATGTGTGTTGGAAATGTTTCCAAGGTTGATGTGATCAACATCGCACGCTCTCTCTACCTTCAGGATTAGTGACGAACCTAAATAAATGTTGTTTGGTGTTTTGGGTTGAGCATGAACATGATTAGATCATGTTTGTTGCAATACGGTTATTCATTTAAGTCAGAGAATAATAGTTATTCTGGTTACATGAATAATACCTTCAATGGTCATGCACCCAGTGAGAATGGTTTGTTGAAATCTTGATCGTAGTAGTACACATGTTCATAACATTGATGTCAAAAGATACAAAGTTAATAATGATAGTACCACATACTTGTGGCACTGCCGCTAAATGTCATATTGGTATAAAGCGCATGTAGAAACTCCATGCTGATGGATATTTGGACTCATCGATTTCGAATCGGTTGAGACATGCGAACCATGCCTCTTGGGCAAGATGACTAAAGGACCCCGTTGGATGGAGCGGGCAAGTGATTCATTGGAAATGATACATGTTGATGTATGCAATCTAGTGAGTCTTGTAGCATGCAGTGGATATCGTTATTTTCTTACCTTCACTGATGATTTGAGTAGATATAGTGTATATTTACTTAATGAAACACAAGTCTGAATCGTTTGAAAGGTTCAAGCAAATTCAGAGTGAAGTTTAAAGACCATCGTGACAAGAAGATAAAAATGAACGGGATATGATCGTGGAGGTGAATATCTGAGTTACGAGTTTGGCATACAACTTAAGACAACGTGAAATTTGTTTCACAACTAACGCCACCTGGAACACCATGGTGCGATGGTGTGTCCGAACATCATAGTCATGCTCTATTGATATAGTGCATACTGTGATGTCTCTTATCGTTTTACTACTATAATTTTTGGGGTTATGCATTAGAGACAACTACATTCACTTTAAATAGGGCATCATCTAAATCCGTTGAGATGACACCGTGTGAATTATGGTTTGATAGAAACCTAAGCTATCATTTCTTAATGTTTGGGGATGCGATGCTTGTGTGGAAAATGTTTTCACATAATAAGCTAGAACCCAAAGCGGACAAATGTATCTTCATAGAATACCCTAAGAACAGATGGGTATGCCTTCTATCTCAGATCCGAGTGCAAAGTGTTTGTTGCTAGAACTGGGTCCTTTCTCGAGAAAAAGTTTCTCTCGAAAGAATTGAGTGGGAGGAAGATAGAACTTGATGAGGTTGTTAAACCTTTGTTCAACCAAAGAGTAGCGCAGCGCAGAAAGATGTTACTGTGAAGCCTACGTTAGTTGAAGAGGAAGTTAATGATGATGATCATGAAGCTTCAGGATCAAGTTACTATCAAACTTCGTAGGTCGACAAGGATGTGTACTGCTCCTAAGTGGTACGACAACTCGGTCTTGGAGGTCATGTTGTTGGACAACGATGAACCTACGAGCTATGGAGAAGCGATGATGGGCCCGGATTCCGACAAATGGTTGGAGGCCATGAAATCCGAGATAGGATCCATGTATTAAAACCAAGTGTAGACTTTGGTAGACTTGCTCGTTGGACGGCAGGTTGTTGAGTACAAATGGATCTTTAAAATGAAGACAGACATTGATGGTGAATGTCACTATTTGTAAAGCTCGACTTGTTGCAAAGATGTTTGTGACAAGTTCAAGGAGTTGACTACGATGAGTCTTTCTCACTCGTAGCGATGCTAAAAGTCTGTTGGAATTATGTTAGCAGTTGCTGTGTTTTCAATTATGAAATCTGGCAGATGGATGTCAAAACATCGTTTCCTTAATGGTTTACTTGAGGAAAGGTTGTATGTGATACAACCAGAAGGTTTTGTCAGGCCTAAGGATGCTAAAAGGTGTGCAAGCTTCGGTGATCCTTCCATGGACTGAAGCAAGCATCTCAGAGTTGGAATATACGCTTTGATGAGGTGATCAAAGTTTTGTTGTTTATACAAAGTTTATGAGAAACTTGTATTTGCAATAAAGTGAGTGGGAGCACTATAGAATTTCTGATAAGTATATGTGGATGACATATTGTTGTTCAGAAATAATGTAGAGTTTCTGGAAAGCATAAAACGGTTATTTGGAAAGTGATTTTCAAAGGAAGACCTGGATAAAGCTACCTAATTGTTGAGCATCAAAATCTATAGAGATAGATCAAGATGCTTGATGAGACTTTCAATGAGTGCATACCTTCACAAGATTCTGACAGAGTTCAAAATGGATCAGCCAGAGAAACAGTTCTCGTCTGATTTGTAAGGTGTGAAGTTGAGTGAGACTCAAAGCTCGACAACGGCAGAAGAAAGAGAAAGGACGAACATCGTCCCCTATGCCTTAGCCATAGGCTCTATATTATGCCATGCTGTGTACCGCACCTATGTGTGCCTTGCCATGAGTCTGTCAAGGGGTACAAGAGTGGTCCAGGAGTGGATCACTGGACAGCGGTCGGAAATATCCTTAGTAACCAGAGGACTAAGGAAATGTTTCTTGATTATGGAGGTGATAAAGAGTTCGATGTAAAGAGTTACGTCGATGCAAGCTTTAACACCTATCTGGATGACTAGTAGTAGCAATCTGGATACGTATAGTGGTGCACTCATTTGGAAATAGTACCAAGTGGAGTGTGGTAGCAGTGTTTACGGTTTGACATAGAGATATGAAAAGTACACACGGATCTGAGTATCGCAGACCCGTTGACTATAAGACCTCTCTCACATGCAAAGCATGATCGAGCCCCAGAACTCATTGGGTGTTAGATTCATAACAATGCGAATCACATGGTGATGTGAACTAGATTATTGACTCTAGTGCAAGTGGGAGACTGTTGGAAATATGCCCTAGAGGCAATAATAAATTTGTTATTATCATATTTCCTTGTTCATGATAATCGTTTATTATCCATGCTATAATTGTATTGATCGGAGACTTAAATGCATGTGTGGATACATAGACAAAACCATGTCCCTAGTATGCCTCTAATGGACTAGCTCGTTGATCAAAGGATGGTTAAGGTTTCCTAGCCATGGACATGAGATGTCATTTGATAACGGGATCACATCATTAGGAGAATGATGTGATGGATAAGACCCAAAATACAAACATAGCATATGATCATGTCAGTTTATTGCTACTGTTTTCTGCATGTCAAGTATATGTTCCTATGACCATGAGATCATGCAAATCACGGATATCGGAGGAGTGCCTTGTGTGTATCAAACGTCGCAACGTAACTGGGTGACTATAAAGGTGCTCTACAGGTATCTCCGATGGTGTCTGTTGAGTTGGCATGGATCGAGACTGGGATTTGTTACTCCGTGTAACGGAGAGGTATCTCGGGGCCCACTCGGTAATGCAACATCACAATAAGCCTTGCAAGCAATGTGACTAATTGTTAGTTGCGGGATCTTGTATTACGGAACGAGTAAAGATACTTGCCGGTAACGAGGTTGAACTAGGTATGGAGATACCGACGATCGAATCTCGGGCAAGTAACATACCGAAGAACAAAGGGAACGATATACGGGATTAACTGAATCCTTGACATAGAGGTTCGACCGATAAAGATCTTTGTAGAATATGTAGGAACCGATGTGGACGTCCAGGTCCCGCCATTGGTTATTGACCGTACAGGTGTCTCGGTCATGTCTACATAGTTCTCGAACCCGCAGGGTCTGCACACTTAAGGTTCGGTGACGTTTCGGTAGTGTAGAGTTATGTATGGTGGTGACCGAATGTTGTTCGGAGTCCCGGATGAGATCCCGGACGTCACGAGGAGCTCCGGAATGGTCCAGAGGTAAAGATTCATATATAGGAAGTCCCAGTTTGGTTTCCGGAAAAGTTTCGGGCTCATCGGTAGTGTACCGGGAGTATCGGTATTGTACCGGGAGTGCCGGTAGTGTACCGGAGGACCTCCGGGAGGGGTATTTCGACCCCAAGAGGTCCACGGGCTGTGGGATAATAATAACCAGCCCTTGGTGGGCTGGGAAAACAGCCACAAAGGCCCATGGCGCAGGAGAGAAAGTCCTAAATCAAAAAGTGGAAAATCAGCCAATAGGAGGCAATCCTACTCCAACTAGGATTGGAGGTGAAGTAGGATTGCTCCCACCTCCTATTTCGGCCGACCCAAAGTCCTTGGCTGCCTCTCCTCTCCTCTCCTCCTATATATACTAGTGGATTGGGTGGTTTTTGGACAGAATTTCCGGCCACGTGCTCCCCGTTTCACGGGTTCACAGTTTCTCCTCTAGATCGGTTTTCCGCAGCGCTTAGGCGAAGCCCTGCCGGAATCACTCCACCACCATCACCGGAGCGCCGTCACGCTGCCGGTGAACTCTCTCTCCTCTCCACCTCCTCTCGCTGGATCGAGACGGTGGAGATCGTCATCAAGCTGCACGTGTGCTGAACGCGGAGGTGCCGTCCGTTCGGCGCTAGATCGGAAGGACCGTGATCGAGATCGCGAGACAGTTCATGATGAGATCGCGGAACAGATCGTGATGAGTTCGCGGGACAGATCGTGATCAAGATCGTGAGACGGATCGTGATGAGATCGCGGGACGGATCGTGATGAGTTCACGGGACGGATCGTGATTGGATCGCGGGACGGATCGTGATGAGATCGCGGGACGCTCGGCGATTTGGATCGCAAAGATGTTCGACTACACCAACCGCGTTTCTTAACGCTTCCCGCTTAGCGATCTACAAGGGTATGTAGATCCACTCTCCCTCTCGTAGATGCTCATCACCATGGATAGGTTTGCGTGTGCGTAGGAAAAATTTTGTTTCCCATGCGACGTTCCCCTACAACTTCATCCCACAATTCCGCCGAATCTGTTGAGAGACGTAGTAGTAAATCAAATTTTTTCCTACGATCACCAAGATCTATCCATGGAGAAACCAGCAACGAGTGGGAGAGATCGCATCTTCATACCTTTGAAGATCGCTAAGCGGAAGCGTTACAAGAACGCGGTTGGTGGAGTAGTACTCGCAGCGATTCAGATCGCGGTGGACTCCGATCTCAGCGCCGAACACCGGCGCTTCTGCATTGAACACACGTGCAGCCCGATGACGTCTCCTATGCCTTGATCATGCAAGGAGGAAGGAGAGGTTGGGGAAGAGCTCCAACAGTAGCACGACGGCGTGGTGGTGGTGGAGTAGCTAGTTATTCCAGCAGGGCTTCCACAAAGCACTGCGGAGGAGGAAGAAGAGAGGTAGGGCTTCGCCGTGAGAGAGAGATCAGATCTTGTGTCAAAAGGCCAAAATTGTTGGGGAACGTCGCATGGGAAACAAAGTGAGAGAAACTGTCACCCGCAAGCCATCTATGCAACAAGTTGCGGTTAAGGGAACCGGTCTCTCGTAAGCGTACGAGTAATGTTGGTCCGGGCCGCTTCATCTCACAATACCGCTGAACCAAAATCCGACCAAGGGAGGAAGCAATCTAAGCATCAACACCCACAAACCTTTTGTGTTCTACTCGAGATCTCATCTACACATAGACCTAGCTCATGATGCCACTATTGGGGAACGTCGCATGGGAAACAAGAAATTTCCTACGCACACGCAGATCTATCCATGGTGATGAGCATCTACGAGAGGGAGAATGGATCTACATACCCTTGTAGATCGCTAAGCGGGAAGCGTTAAGAAACGCGGTTGGTGTAGTCGAAAATCTTCGCGATCCAAATCATCAAGCGTCCCGCGATCTCATCACGATCCGTCCCGCAATCCAATCACGATCCATTCCATGAACACATCACAATCCGTCCCGCGATCTCATCATGATTCATATCACGATCTTGATCACGATCTGTCCCGCGAACTCATCACAATCTGTTCCGCGAACTCATCACGAACCGTCTCGCGATCTCGATCACGGTCCTTCTGATCTAGCGCCGAACGGACGACACCTCTGCGTTCCGCACACGTGCACCTTGATGAAGATCTCCGTCGTCTAGATCTAGCAAGAGGAGGTGGAGAGGATAGAGAGTTCACCGGCAGCGTGACGGCGCTCCGGTGATGGTGGTGTAGCAATCCGGCAGGGCCTCGCCTAAGCACTGCAGAAAACCGACCTAGAGGAGCACCGGTGAAACGGGTAGCAGGTGGCCGTAAATTCTGTGTAAATCCCTTCTATTCCACCAGTATATATAGGAGGAGAGGATCGGCTGCCTTGGCGCAAGGGAAAAGACCTCTAGGAGCCGGCCGAGCCAAGGAGGACAAGTCCTACTTCTCCTCCACTCCTAGTAGGAGAAGGACTCTCCCTTTTTTGCATTTTTTCCACTCTTTTTCCTGGGATTCTTCCCTCAGCCGCATGGGCCTTGTTTGGCTATTCCACCAGCCAAATAAGGGCTGGTTAATACTCTACCACATCCCATGAATCCTCTTGGGAAGAATACCCCTCTCGGAGGTCTCCTGGTACACTCCCGGCACTCCCGGTACACTACCGATGAGCCCGAAACTTTTCCGGCGACCAAACTGGGACTTCCTATATATGAATCTTTACCTCCGGACCATTTTGGAGCTCCTCATGACATTCGGGATCTCATCCGGGACTCCGAACAACCTTCGGTCACCACCATACATAACTCTACACTCCCGGAACGTCACCGAACCTTAAGTGTGCAGACCCTGCGGGTTCGAGAACTATGTAGACATGACCGAGACACCTCTCCGGTCAATAACCAATGGCGGGACCTGGACGTCCACATTCGTTCCTACATACTCTACGAAGATCTTTATCGGTCGAACCTCTATGTCAAGGATTCAGTTAATCTCGTATAACGTTCCCTTTGTTCTTCGGCATGTTACTTGCCCGAGATTCGATCGTCGGTATCTCCATACCTAGTTCAACCTCGTTACCGGCAAGACCCTTTACTCGTTCCGTAATAAAGATTCCGCAACTAACAATTAGTCACATTGCTTGCAAGGCTCATTGTGATGTTGTATTACCGAGTGGGCCCCGAGATACCTCTTCGTCACACGGAGTAACAAATCCCAGTCTCATTCCATGCCACCTCAACGGACACCATCAGAGATACCTGTAGAGCACCTTTATAGTCACCCAGTTACGTTGCGACGTTTGATACACACAAGGCACTCGTCCGATATCCATGAGTCCCATGATCTCATGGTCATAGGAACATATACTTGACATGCAGAAAGCAGTAGCAGTAAACTGACACGATCATATGCTACGTTTGTAGTTTGGGTCTTGTCCATCACATCATTCTCCTAATGATGTGATCCCGTTATCAAATGACATCTCATGTCCATGGCTAGGAAACCTTAACCATCTTTTGATCAACGAGCTAATCTATTAGAGGCATACTAGGGGCATGATTTTGTCTATGTATCCACACATGCATCTAAGTCTCCAATCAATACAATTATAGCATGGATAATAAACGATTATCATGAACAAGGAAATATGATAATAACTAATTTATTATTGCCTCTAGGGCATATTTCCAACAGTCTCCCACTTGCACTAGAGTCAATAATCTAGTTCACATCACCATGTGATTCGCATTGTTATAAATCTAACACCCAATGAGTTATGGGGCTCGATCATGCTTTGCATGTGAGAGAGGTCTTATAGTCAACGGGTCTGCGATATTCAGATCCGTGTGTACTTCGCAAATCTCTATGTCAAACCGAAAACACTGCTACCACACTCCACTTGGTACTACTTCCAGATGGCTGCTCCACTATATGTATCCATATTGCTACTACTAGTCATCCGGATTGGTGCTAAAGCTTGCATCGACGTAACTCTTTACGACGAACTCTTTATCACCTCCAAAATCGAGAAACATCTCCTTTAGTCTTTTAGTCACTAAGGATAATGTTGACCGATGTCCAGTGATCCACTCCTGGTTCACTCTTGTACCCCTTGATGGACTCATGGCAAGGCACACACAAGTGCGGTACACAACATGTCATACTATATAGAGCCTATGGCTAGGGCATAGGGGACGACGTTCGTCCTTTCTCTTTCTTCTGTCATTGTCGAGCTTTGAGTCTCACTCAACTTCACACCTTACAAATCAGACGAGAACTATTTCTCTGGCTGATCCATTTTGAACTCTTTCAAAATCTTGTCAAGGTATGCACTCATTGAAAGTCTCATCAAGCATCTTGATCTATCTCTATAGATTTTGATGCTCAACAATTAGGTATCTTTATCCAGGTCTTCCTTTGAAAATCACTTTTCAAACAACCATTTATGCTTTCCAGAAATCCTACATTATTTCCGATCAACAATATGTCATCCACATATAGTTATTAGAAATTCTATAGTGCTCCCACTCACTTTATTGTAAATACAAGTTTCTCGTAAACTTTGTATAAACATCAAAACTTTGATCACCTCATCAAAGCGTACATTCCTACTCCGCGATGCTTGCTTCAGTCCATAGAAGGATCACTAAAGCTTGTACACCTTTTAGCATCCTTAGGACTGACAAAACCTTCTGGTTGTATCACATACAACCTTTCCTCAAGTAAACCGTTAATGAAATGATGTTTTGACATCCATCTGCCAGATTTCATAATTGAAAATGCAGCAACTGCTAACATAATTCCAACAGACTTCAGCATCGCTACGAGTGAGAAAGTCTCATCACAGTCAACTCCTTGAACTTGTCATAAACATCTTTGCAACAAGCCGAGCTTAACAAATGGTGACAATTACCATCAGCGTCTGTCTTAATTTTAAAGATCCATTTGTACTCAACGACATGCCGTCCAACGAGTAAGTCTACCAAAGTCTATACTTGGTTTTCATACATGGATCCTATCTTGGATTTCATGGCCTCCAACCATTTGTCGGAATCCGGTCCCATCATCGCTTCTCCATAGCTCATAGGTTCATCGTTGTCCAACAACATGACCTCAAAGACAGGGTTGTCGTATCGCTTAGGAGCAGTACACATCCTTGTCGACCTACGAAGTTCGATAGTAACTTGATCCTGAAGCTTCATGATCATCATCATTAACTTCCTCTTCATCCAACGTAGGCTTCACAGAAACATCTTTCCGTGCCGCACTACTCTCTGGTTGAACAAAGGTTTAACAACCTCATCAAGTTCTATCTTCCTCCCACTCAATTCTTTCGAGAGAAACTTTTCCTCGAGAAAGGATCTGTTTTAGCAACAAACACTTTGCACTTGGATCTGAGATAGAAGGTTCACCCAACTGTTCTTAGGGTATTCTATGAAGATGCACTTGTCCGCCTTGGATTCGACCTCATTAGGTGAAAACATTTTCCACACAAGTGTCGCAGCCCCAAACATTAAGAAATGACAGCTTTCTATCAAACCATAATTCACACGATGTCAGCTCAACGGATTTAGATGGTGCCCTATTTAAAGTGAATGTAGTTGTCTCTAATGCATAACCCCAAAATTATAGTAGTAAAATGATAAGAGACATCATAGCACGCACCATATCCAATAGAGCATGACTATGATGTTCGGACACACCATCACACTATGGTGTTCCAGGTAGCGTTAGTTGTGAAACAAATTTCACATTGTCTTAAGTTGTATGCCAAACTCGTAACTCAGATATTCACCTCCACGATCATATCGTAGTCATTTTTATCTTTTGTCACGATGATCTTAAACTTCACTCTGAATTTGCTTGAACCTTTCAAATGATTCAGACTTGTGTTTCATTAAGTAAATATACACTATATCTACTTAAACTATCAATGAAGGTAAGAAAATAACGATATCCACTGCACTCTACAAGACTCACTTGATTGCATACATCAACATGTATCATTTCCAATGAATCACTTGCCTGCTCCATCCAACGGAGTCCTTCAGTCATCTTGCCCAAGAGGCATGGTTCACATGTCTCAACCGATCCGAAATCGAATGAGTCCAAAGATCCATCAGCATGGAGTTTCTTCATGCGCTATATACCAATATGACATTTAGCGCAGTGCCACAAGTATGTGGTACTATCATTATTAACTTTGTACCTTTTGACATCAATGTTATGAACATGTGTATTACTACGATCAAGATTTCAACAAACAATTCTCACTGGGTGCATGACCATTGAAGGTATTATTCATGTAAACAGAATAACCATTATTCTCTAACTTAAATGAATAACCGTATTGCAATAAACATGATCTAATCATGTTCATGATCAACGCAAAACACCAAATAACATTTATTTAGGTTCGTCACTAATCCTGAAGGTAGAGAGAGCATGCGATGTTGATCACATCAACCTTGGAAACATTTCTAACACATATCGTCACCTCACCCTTAGCTAGTTCTCCATTTATTCCGTAGCTTTTATTTCAAGTTACTAGCATTTAGCAACCGAACCGGTATCCAATACCCAGGTGCTACCAGGAGTACTAGCAAGGTACACATCAATAACTTGTATATCAAATATACTTCTGTCGATGTTGCCAGCCTTCTTATCTACCAAGTATCTAGGGTTGTTCCGCTTCAGCGACCGCTCACCTCATAACAGAGAAGCACTTAGTCTCGGGTTTGGGTTCAACCTTGGGTTGCCTCACTGGAGCAGCAACTGACTTGCCATCCATGAAGTTTCCCTCCTTGCCCTTGCCCTTCTCGAAACTAGTGGTTTTACTAACCATCAACACTTGATGCTCCTTCTTGATTTCTACCTTTGTGGTGTCAAACATCACGAATAGCTCAGGGATCATAATTTCTATCCCTGGCATTTCATAGTTCATCACGAAGCTCTAGTAGCCTAGTGATAGTGACTTGGAGAACTATACCAATCACTATCTTATCTGGAAGATCAACTCCCACTTGATTCAAGCGATTGCAGCACCCAGACAATCTAAGTACATGCTCAACGATTGAGCTATTCTCTTTCTTCTTGCAGGCAAAGAATCTTGTTGGAGATCTCATATCTCGCAACACGGGCACGCTAGAGATCCTAATTTCAGCTCTTAGAAACATCTCATATGTTCCATGACGTTCAAAATGTTTTGGAGCCTCAATTCTAATTCGTAACGAATGACACACTAAACTATCAAGTAGTCATCAGAACGTGTCTGTCAGATGTTCACAACATCTACAGACGACGCTAGAGGGGTTGGCGCACCGAGCGGTGCATTAAGGACATAAGCCTTCTGTGCAGCAAAGAGGACAATCCTCAGATCACGGACCCAGTCCGCAAAATTGCTACCATCATATTTCAACTCTATTTCTCTAGGAAGATATAAAAAATTAAGGGAGCTACAACGCGAGCTAGTAATCTACAACATAATTTGCAAAGACACTATTGACTATGTTCATGATAATGAGTTCAATTAATCATATTACTTAAGAACTCCCACTGAAATTGACATCCCTCCGATCATTCGAGTGATAAATGATCCAAATTCACCAACTCAAGTCCGATCATCACGTGAGTTGAGGTGGCTGCAATGGTGAACATCATTATGTTGATCATATCTACTATATGACTCATGTTTGACCTTTCGGTCTCTTGTGTTCCGAGGCCATGTCTGTACATGCTAGGCTCGTCAAGTTTAACCCGAGTGTTCTGCACGTGCAAATCTGGCTTGCACCCGTTGTATGTGAACATAGAGTCTATCACACCCGATCATCACGTTGTGTCTCAACACGACGAACTTTCGCAATGGTGCACACTTGGGGAGAACACAATTTATCTTGAAATTAAGTGAGGGATCACGTTATAATGCTACCGTCTTCCTAAGCAAAAAAAAGGTGCCTTAAAAGGATTAACATCACATGCAAATCATAAGTGACATGATATGCCCATGAACTTGTGCTTTTGATCTCCATCTAGAAAGCACCAGCATGACACCATGATCTCCATCATCTTGATCTCCATCAACATGTCGCCATCCGGGTTGTCATGCCCTGCATGCTTCTACTACTATTGCTACCGTTTAGCGATAAAGTAAAGCATTACATAGCGCTTAATGATTGACACGCAGGTCATACAATAATTAAAGACAACCCTATGGCTCCTGCCGGTTGCCGTATTCATCAACATGCAAGTCGTGATAATCTATACATCACATGATCATCTCATACATCACATATATCACATCATGTAATTGGCCATATCATATCACAACATACCCTGCAAAAACAAGTTAGACGTCCTCTAATTGTTGTTGCATGTTTTACGTGGTTGCTACGGGTATCTAGCAAGAACAAATCTCACCTATGCAAAAACCACAATGGTGATACACTAGTTGCTTTTCAACCTTCTCAAGGACCGCCTTTGTCGAATCTGATCCAAATAAAGTGAGAGAAACTGGCACCCGCTAGCCATCTATGCAACAAGTTGCGGTTGAGGGAACCGGTCTGTCGTAAGCGTACGAGTAATGTTGGTCCATGCCGCTTCATCTCACAATACCGCTGAACCAAAATCCGACCAAGGGAGGAAGCAATATAAGCATCAACGCCCACAAACCTTTTGTGTTCTACTCGAGATCTCATCTACACATAGGCCTAGCTCATGATGCCACTGTTGGGGAACGTCGCACGGGAAACAAAAAATTTCCTACGCACACGCAGATCTATCCATGGTGATGAGCATCTATGAGAGGGAGAGTGGATCTACATACCCTTGTAGATTGCTAAGCGGGAAGCGTTAAGAAACGCGGTTGGTGTAGTCGAACATCTTCGCGATCCAACTCGTCGAGCGTCCCGCGATCTCATCATGATCCGTCCCGCGATCCAATCACGATCCGTTCCATGAACACATCACGATCCGTCCCGCGATCTCATCACGATCCGTCTCACGATATTGATCACGATCTGTCCCGCGAACTCATCACGATCTGTTCCGCGATCTCATCACGAACCGTCTCGCGATCTCGATCACGGTCCTTCCGATCTAGAGCCGAACGGACGGCACCTCCGCGTTCAGCACACGTGCAACTTGATGACGATCTTCGTTGTCTTGATCCAGCAAGAGGAGGTGGAGAGGAGAGAGAGTTCACCGGCAGCGTGACGGCGCACCGGTGATGGTGGTGTAGATATCCGGCAGGGCTTCGCCTAAGCATTGCAGAAAACCGATCTAGAGGAGCACCGGTGAAACGGGTAGCACGTGGCCGTAAATTCTGTGTAAATCCCTTCTATTCCACCAGTATATATAGGAGGAGAGGAGAGGCTGCCTTGGCGCAAGGGCAAAGCCCTCTAGGAGCTGGCCGAGCCAAGGAGGAGAAGTCCTACTTCTCCTCCACTCCTAGTAGGAGTAGGACTCTCCCTTTTTTGCCTTTTTTCCACTCTTTTTCCTTTGGCATTCTTCCCTCAGGCGCATGGACCTTGTGTGGCTATTCCACCGGCCCACTAAGGTCTGGTTAATACTATACCACAGCCCATGAAGCCTCTTGGGTCGAAATACCCCTCCCGGAGGTCTCCCGGTACACTACCGGCACTCCCGGTACACTACCGATGAGCCCGGAACTTTTCCGGCGACCAAACTGGGACTTCCTATATATGAATCTTTACCTCCGGACCATTCCAAAGCTCCTCGTGACATCCGGTATCTCATCCGGGACTCCGAACAACCTTCGGTCACCACCATACATAACTCTACACTCCCGAAACGTCATTGAACCTTAAGTGTCCAGACCCTGCGGGTTCGAGAACTATGTAGATATGACAGAGACACCTCTCCGGTCAATAACCAATGGCGGGACCTGGACGTCCACATTGGTTCCTACATACTCTACGAAGATCTTTATCGGTCGAACCTCTATGTCAAGGATTCAGTTAATCCCGTATAACATTCCCTTTGTTCTTCGGCATGTTACTTGCCCGAGATTCGATCGTCGGTATCTCCATACATAGTTCAACCTCGTTACCAGAAAGTTTCTTTACTCATTCCATAATACAAGATCCCGCAACTAACAATTAGTCACATTGCTTGCAAGGCTCATTGTGATGTTGTATTATCGAGTGGGCCCCGAGATACCTCTCCGTCACACGGAGTAACAAATCCTAGTCTCGATCCATTGCAACTCAACAGACACCATCGGAGATACCTGTAGAGCACCTTTATAGTCACCCAGTTACGTTGCGACGTTTGATACACACAAGGCACTCCTCCGATATCCTTGAGTTGCATCATACCTGTAGTTTGGGTCTTGTCCATCACATCATTCTCCTAATGATGGGATCCCATTATCGAATGACATCTCATGTCCATGGCTAGGAAATCTTAACCATCTTTTGATCAACGAGCTAGTCTATTAGAGGCATACTAGGGACATGATTTTGTCTATGTATCCACACATGCATCTAAGTCTCCAATCAAGAAAATTATACCATGGATAATAAACGATTATCATGAACAAGGAAATATGATAATAACTAATTTATTATTGCCTCTAGGGCATATTTCCAACAAAAAACTCAAGTATATATAGGAGGAGGGAGAGGGAGGGCTGCCTTGTCCCCTCCTCCAAGGAGGATAGGTTCGGCCGAAGGTGGGGAAGAGTCCACCTCCCACAAGGGAGGTGGATCTCCTTCCTTTCAAAACCCTTTTCCCTTATCTCTTGATCTCCAGCCGCATGGACCTTTCTAGAAGGTATTGGCCAGCCCAATAAGGGCTGGCACACCTCCTCTAAGGGCCCACGAAGTCCTATCGTCGTCACACCCCTCCCGGGGTCCTCTGGCACCCTCCCGGCACTCCCGGTACATTACCGATGAGCCCGAAAACTTTCCGGTGACCAAAACTAGACTTCCTATATATCAATCTTTACCTCTGGACCATTCCGGAGCTCCTCGTGACGTCTGGTATCTCATCCGAGACTCTAAACAACCTTTGGTAATCACGTATACCATTTCTCTATAACCCTAGCATCATCGAACCTTAAGTGTGTAGACCCTACGGGTTCGGGAGACACGTAGACATGACAAAGACAACTCTCCGGCCAATAACCAACAGCGGGATATGGCTACCCATGTTTGTTCCCACATGCTCCACAATGATCTCATCGTATGAACCATGATGTCAGGCATTCAATCAATCCCGTGTACAATTCCCTTTGTCTATCGGTATGATACTTGCCCGAGATTTGATCGTCGGTATCCCTATACCTTGTTCAATCTCGTTACCGGCAAGTCTCTTTTACTCGTTCCATAATACATCATCCCATGTCTAACTCCTTAGTCACATTGATCTCATTATGATGATGTCTTACCGAGTGGGCCCAAATGTTGGGGAACGCGACAGAAAACAAAAATTTCCGGTATAGCGAGCACGCCCAGGACCACTATGGAGACTGCATACAAGGTTTGATCTGATCCGTACCGACTCGAAGCGTAGCGGAAGTAGAGTCGATGACGAACGGCGGTGCAGATCCCTGCAGCTAGGATTTTACAACCTCCCAACCGTGAGGATGTATACCCTCATCTGCCCTGCGGACAGCCCTCCGGGAGGCGGTCGCATAGCCCCCCGGACGGTGTCGCGGACAGCCCTTCGGGAGGACCTCCGAAACTCGGACTGTCACTCGGACAGCCCTTTGGGAGGACCTCCAAAACTTGGACGGTCACACAGACAGCCCTTCGGGAGGCACTCTCGAACTAAGACCAAAACTACTATCTCTCTACAGAGTTGCACACATACGGTGTCATCTATCCGGCAGGGCTTCGCCGTCCAGAACTAGTTCCTGCCGGAACCCAGACAGCCTTTCGGCTCTACGAAACTATTTCGCTGGGAGGGAGAGAGAGAGCCAGATCATGCATGGCATTTGTATGAGAGTAAGAGATGAGTTTGTGGGCAGCCCACTCACCTCTATTTATAGGAAAACCAAGGGGTAGGATGGGACTTGGAATTACCAAAATGCCCATGAGGTGAGCACACCACAAGGGCATAAAGGGAAAGCCTCCAAATAGTGTTGCCTGCATCACCATGCCTACATCACCATGCCTGCATCATCTCCAAATAGTATTTGCAATAGTGTTTTCAATAAAGTAATCCAAAAAGCACTTTCACTATTCATGACGATATTTTTCAGCGTCCGTTCGAACTAAAAATATTTATGTGGGCTTAGAACATTTCCAGCACCCACTAAAATAATTTTCAATACGATCAGGAACAATTCCGGAATAGTGATTTTCATCTGCGAAAAGCATCTGAAGCGGTTCCGGCAGCTCCGGAACATTTCCGGTTATTCTTCCGGAAAATTCCCAGAAGTTTCCAGAATGATTCTGGCACCCTCCAAGAATTATCACGCATGTGCCAAAACCAATTTGACTTTATGGTATCCTCTGAAACAACTTTTCAGTTTCACCGAAACTGTTCCGGTGACCTGTCTGCGGAACATTTCCGCTGTCCGAAACTTTTCCGGTGTCCGAAACTTTTCGGTGATTTTCTCTCAGACTCCCTCTCTAGTATTCAACAGATAGATGACCCTTAAGCGTGTGACCCTATAGGTTCGGTGAAGCATAGACATGACCCGGAACCCCTTCCGATCAATGATCAACATCGGAGCCGTGGACACCCATATCGATCCCTATACCCACACGAATAAATATTCGAGTGAACCTCCAGTTGTCGTGTGCTATTCCTGTTGCTTCGCGATATGTTACAAATACCCAGGTGAGACATGTTGGCATCCCCATGGATCAACAACTTGTCCACTATGCCAGTTACCTCGTTATCGGTATTGTTCTCTTTTCTCGTTCCCGTGTTCCGGCATCCCCGTGATCAAATCGCAAAGTGTCTGGCCAAATGATGATGGATACCGTAACACCGAGAGGGCCCAGAGATATCTCTCCATCGTCGGAGGAGCAAATCCCAATCTTGAGCAATCAAGTTACTTCACTTACTTTTCCATGAACCCGTAAGCCGCCGTAATAGCCACCCATTTACGGATGACGTTTAACAAACCCCAAAGTTCATGAAGCAAGCATGAAGAAACTCAATACTCTCATGGTCTAAGGAATTATGCAAACATTAACTTCTCTGTGTTATTAACCATTAACTTATGACGAATGTATCTCATAGCATAACATTAATTTGGGTCGATTCAACACAAATGTTCTTCTAACATTGTGCCCTCAAAATTGCCGGCATAGCCATGCCCATGATCAGGAAAACAGGATCATCATGCAATACTTGAGCCAGTCTTAGAGGCCAGACTAGGAATACATTTTACCATTTATTATCCCACACGTGCACATGAGTTTCCCTCCAAGCCTCGTTTTATTTGTAGACTCGAGAATCATTGCAGTTATAACATGGAACATAAACATAATTATGAACAGGGAGATAATCAATAACATTTATTATTGCCTCTAGGGCATATCTCCTACAGACTCCCACTTGCACTAGAGTCAATAATCTAGTCAATGCTAATGCACTTTACACCTATGGCATACTGGTGTAAAATATGCTTCGCTTGTGGTATAGCCTGATGTCCAACGGATCTGACAACTTCAGCTCCGTGTGTAACTATGCATATCCTCGCGTTTTCACGCTATCACAAAATTCGTATTTTGTGTGAACTTGGCTTTTCATATGTGTGAATCATTGGTCGAAACCCGATTCCTGAGACTGAGCTATGGAGCAACTATCTGCAATAGTGTCTCATAGACCAAAACCATCTTGGAACCATACTAAGTTCATGAATGAACTATATGATTCAATAACTTCTTTGTCGCTTCCAAAGCGTCAACATACTTAGCCTTTGTTATAGAATTCGCCACAGTATCTTGTTTGGAACAATTTCCAACTACCGTGCCACCATATTGTGTATTACACAAAACCCTTAACTTAAATCGAAAATCGCATGGAGCATTGATTGAGACTGTATCGATGTAATTTCTTACAACGAGCACTTCATAATCTCTGCTTGCGAGAAACATGTCATCAGCACTACTCTAGTACTTAATGACATCTTTCACTATTGTCCCATGATCAGTGCTTTGATCACTTTGGTATCTATACTCGCAACAACTTGGGAGTATCGAACATATCTGGTTGCTTTACATACCATGGAATACATGATTAATCCAAACACAAGAGTGTGTGGAATCTCCATCATGTATTTCACTCATCGGTTTTTGGGACACTGAGTCTTGCAAAAACTCTTTCCATGTGACTTCGGCAAGAATCACTCCTTGGCATTTTAAATGCTAAAAGGTTTTAGCACCTTGTCAATATGTATTCATTGCTTAGCCCCATTAGGTAAATCTATCTCCATAGATCATCATGCCTAATATTGAGGCTATTTAGCCTAAGCACTTCATGGAAAAAACTATTTTCAAATGAAGTCCTAATTCGTGTCAAGAAATTTATTTCCAATTAACAATGTGTCAATTACACAAGGTTTTTAGAAATAGTATTATGCTCTCACTTACTTTCTTGAATCACAAGCATCTTCGATACCCATTTGATGAAGTCAAACCCCTTTGACCATTCCATCAAAAACGAAGATTCCAACTCCACTTTGCTCTCTTCTGTCCATCGTTGGAACTCTGAAGTTTGCATACTTACTAGCATCCTCTGGATCGACAAATTACTTTGGACTGTATCACATACAAGTCCTAGGTTTCATTTACATCAGATGGAAATTCTTTTGTCATCCATGTTTCATATCTCATGATTGATATATGTATTAATTGCTAGTTCAACCCGAACCGACCTTAAGCATCGCTACGATGAAACAACCTCATCGTAGCCAACTCCTTGAACTTGTTATTTCAACAAGTCGAGCTTTATGGATAAAACATTTTTATCCGTATCAGTTTTTAGTTCCATAAATATTCGTTAGACTATCTCAGATTGTATTGGCATTTAGCCAATCCCGGAGTCAGGGCCCATCAATGCTTCCTTGTGTATTGTAGGTATACTGTTGTCCAACAACAATATCTCCTTTGCGCACCTGATAGGTTTGCACGAGCTTTGCCTACGTGGTTCAGCTGCACGTTCGATGGAGCGTTGGAGCTTGCATACTTTGTTAGCATCTTTAGGATCGACAAAACCTTCCGACTGCATCATATACAGTTCTTCCTTGAGGAAGCCATTAAGGAATGCCGTTTTGACGTCCATTTTCCAGATGTCATAATCATAAATTGCGGCAATTGCTAACATGACTCGGACAGACTTCAGGATCGCTACGGGTGAGAAAGTCTCATCATAGTCAACTCCTTGAACTTGTCGATAACCCTTAGAGACAAGCCAAGCCTTATAGACGGTCACATTACCGTCTGCGTAAGTCTTCTTCTTAAAGATCCATTTATTTTCAATGGCTCGCTTATCATCAAGCAAGTACACCAAAGTCCATACTTTGTTCTCATACATGGATCCTATCTCGGATTTCATGGCCTCAAGCCAGTTGTTGCAATCTGGGCCCGCCATCGCTTCTTCATAGTTTGGAGGTTCACCGTTGTCCAACAACATGATCTCTAGGACAAGGTTGTCGTACCACTCTGGTGCGTAACGTGTCCTAGTGGACCTTCGACGTTCAATAGTAACTTGATCTGAAGTTTCATGATCATCATCATTAACTTCCTCTCCAGCCGGTGTAGGCTCCACAGAAACAACTTCCTGTGCTATGCTACTCTCCAGTTCGAGTGGAGGTACGATTACCTCATCAAGTTCTATTTTCGTCCCACTTAGTTCTTTCGAGAGAAACTCTTTCTCGAGAAAGGATCCATTCTTGGCAACAAAGACTTTGCCCTCGGATCGTAGGTAGAAGGTATACCCAATAGTCTCTTTGGGATATCCTATGAAGACGCACTTTTCCGCTTTGGGTTCGAGCTTCTTAGGTTGAAGTTTCTTCACATAAGCATCGCATCCCCAAACTTTTAGAAACGACAGCTTAGGTTTCTTTCCAAACCATAAATCATACGGTGTCGTCTCAACGGATTTTGATGGTGCCCTATTTAAAGTGAATGCAGCAGTCTCTAATGCATATCCCCAAAATGATAGCGGTAAGTCGGTAAGAGACATCATAGATCGCACCATATCCAATAGAGTGCGATTACGATGTTCAGACACACCATTTCGCTGAGGTGTGCCGGGCGGCGTGAGTTGTGAAACAATTCCATATTTCCTTAGGTGCATGCCAAACTCATGACTTAAATATTCTCCGCCACGATCAGATTGTAGGCACTTTATTTTCCTGTCACGTTGATTCTCTACCTCACTCTGAAATTCCTTGAACCTTTCAAAGGTTTTAGACTTATGTTTCATTAAGTAGACATACTCATATCTGCTCAAGTCATCAGTGAGGGTGAGAACATAACGGTAGCCACCGTGAGCCTCGACGCTCACTGGACCGCATACATCGATATGTATTATCTCCAATAAGTCAGTTGCTCGCTCCATTGTTCCGGAGAACGGAATCTTGGTCATCTTGCCCATGAGGCATGGTTCACACGTGTCAAATGATTCGAAATCAAGAGACTCCAAAAGTCCATCAGCATGGAGCTTCTTCATGCATTTGACACCAATATGACTTAGGCGGCAATGCCACATGTAAGTGGGACTATCGTTAGCAACCTTACACTTTTTGGTACTCACACTATGGACATGTGTAACATCATATTCGAGATTCATCAAAAATAAACCATTGACCAGCAGGGCATGACCATAAAACATTTCTCTCATATAAATAGAACAACCACTATTCTCAGATTTAAATGAGTAGCCATCTCACATCAAGCGAGATCCAGATACAATGTTCATGCTCAAAGATGGTACTAAATAAAAATTATTAAGGTTCAAAACTAATCCCGAAGGTAGATGTAGAGGTAGTGTGCCGACGGCGATCACATCGACCTTGGAACCATTCGTGACGCGCATCGTCACCTCGTCCTTTGCCAGCCTCCGCTTATTCCGCAGCTCATGCTTGGAGTTACAAATGTGAGCAACTACACCGGTATCAAATACCCAGGAGCTACTACGAGCGCTGGTTAGGTACACATCAATAAAAAGTATATCACATATACCTTTAATGTTGCCGTCCTTCTTATCCGCTAAGTACTTGGGACAGTTCCGCTTCCAGTGACCGGTACCCTTGCAATAAAAGCACTCAGTCTTAGGCTTGGGTACATTCTTGTTCTTCTTCTTCCCGGCAACTTGCTTACGGGCGTGGCAACATCTTTCACGTCCTTCTTGAAGTTCTTCTTACCCTTGACTTTCTTGAAACTAGTGGTATTATTTACCATCAACACTTGATGATCCTTTTTGATCTCGACCTCTACTGATTTCAGCATCGAGTACAACTCAGGAATGGACTTCTCCATACCCTCCATGTTGTAGTTCATCACAAAGCTTTTGTAGCTAGGTGGAAGCGACTGGAGGATTCTGTCAATGACCGAGTCACCCGGGAGATTAACTCCCAGCTGAGTCAAGCGGTTGTGTAGCCCAGACATCTTGAGGTTGTGGTCACTAACAGAACTATTCTCCTCCATCTTACAGCTGAATAACTTGTCGGAGACGTCATATCTCTTGACCCGGGCATGAGCTTGGAAAACTAGTTTCAGCTCTTGGAACAGCTCATATGCTCCGCGTTGCTCAAAACGCTTTTGGAGCCCCGGTTCTAAACTGTAAAGTATGCCGCACTGAACAAGGGAGTAATCATCGCAGCGCGACTGCCAAGCGTTCATAACGTCTTGGTCCACTGGGAAAATGGGTGGGTCACCTAGCGGTGCATCAAGGACATACAATCTTTTGGAAGCTATGAGGATGATCCTCAAGCCATGGACCCAGTCCGCATAGTTGCTTCCATCATCTTTCAGCTTGGTTTTCTTTAGGAATGCGTTGAAGTTGAGGGTGACATTCACGTTGGCCATTGGATCTACAATATAGATTGTAAAGACAATTTTAGACTATGTTCATGATGATTAAGTTCACATAATCAAATTGTTTAATGAACTCCCACTTAGATAGACATCTCTCTAGTCATCTAAGTGACACATCATCCATGTCAACTAGCCCATGTCCGATCATCACGTGAGACAGACTAGTCATCCATGGTGAACATCTCCATGTTGATCGTATCTTCTATACGACTCATGTTCGACCTTTTGGTCTTCCGTGTTCCGAGGACATGTCTGTACATGCTAGGCTCGTCAAGTCAACCAAAGTGGTTCGCCTATGTAAATCTCGCATACACCCGTTGTATGCGAACGTTAGAACCTATCACACCCGATCATCACATGGTGCTTCGAAACAATGATCCTTAGCAACGGTGCACAATTAGGGTGAACACATCTCTTGAAATTTTATTGAGAGATCATCTTATTTACTACCGTCGTTCTGAGCAAATAAGATATAAACATGATAAACATCACATGCAATCGATATAGTGACATGATATGGCCAATATCATCTTGCTCCTTTGATCTCCATCTTCGGGGCACCATGATCATCACTATCACTGGCGTGACACCATGATCTCCATCATCGTGTCTTCATGAAGTTGTCTCGCCAACTATTACTTCTACTACTATGTCTAATGTTTAGCAATAAAGTAAAGTAATTACATGGCATTTATGATTGACACGCAGGTCATACAATAAAATAAGACAACTCCTATGGCTCCTGCCGGTTGTCATACTTATCGACATGCAAGTCGTGAATCCTATTACAAGAACATGATCAATCTCATACATCACAATGCATCACATCACATCCTTTTGGCCATATCACATCACAAGGCATATGCTGCAAAAACAAGTTAGATGTCCTCTAATTTGTAGTTGCAAGTTTTTACGTGGCTGCTATAGGTTTTTACCAAGAACGTTTGTTACCTACGCCAAAAACACAACGTGATATGCCAATTGCTATTTACCCTTCATAAGGACCATTTTCATCGAATCCAATCCGACTAAGGTGGAAGAGACAGACACCCGCTAGCCACCTTATGCAACAAGTGCATGTCAGGCGGTGGAACCGGTCTCACGTAGGCGTACGTGTAAAGTTGGTCCGGGCCGCTTCATCCCACAATACCGCCGAACAAGATAATTCTAGTAGTGGTAAGAAAATTAACAAGATCGACGCCCACAACAAGTTTGTGTTCTACTCATGCATAGATTCTATGCATAGACCTAGCTCATGATGCCACTGTTGGGAGACGTAGTAGTAAATCAAAAAAAAATCCGATGATCACCAAGATCTATCCATGGAGAAACCAGCAACGAGTTGGGAGAGATTGCATATTCATATCTTTGAAGATCTCTAAGCATAAGCGTTACAAGAACGCGGTTGGTGGAGTCGTACTCGCAGCGATTCAGATCGCGGTGGACTCCGATCTCAGCGCCGAACAACGGCGCCTCCGCGTTCAACACACATCCAGCCCGGTGACGTCTCCTACGCCTTGATCCAGCAAGGAGGAAGGAGAGGTTGGGGATGGGCTCCAATAGTAGAACGACGGCATGGTGGTGGTGGAGTAGCTAGGTATTTCGGCAGGGCTTCGCCTAAGCACTGCGGAGGAGGAAGAAGAGAGGTAAGGCTTTGCCGTGAGAGAGAGAGAGAGATCAAATCTTGTCTCAAAAGGCCAAAACCTCAAGTATATATAGGAGGAGGGAGAGGGAGGGCTTCCTTGGCCCCTCCTCCAAGGAGGAGAGGTTCGGCCGAAGGTGGGGAAGAGCCCACCTCCCACAAGGGAGGTGGATCTCCTTCCTTTCAAAACCCTTTTGCCTTAGCTCTTGATATCCAGCCGCATGGGCCTTTCTAGAAGGTCTTGGCCAGCCCAATAAGGGCTGGCACACCTCATCTAAGGGCCCACGAAGTCCTATGGTCGTCACACCCCTCCTAGGGTCCTCCAGCACCCTCCCGGCACTCCCGGTACACTACCGATGAGCCTGAAAACTTTCCGATGACCAAAACTGGACTTCCTATATATCAATCTTTACCTCCGGACCATTCTGGAGATCCTCGTGATGTCTGGAATCTCATCTGGGACTCCGAACTACCTTTGATAATCACGTACACCATTTCCCTATAACCCTAGCGTCATCGAACCTTAAGTGTGTAGACCCTACAGGTTCGGGAGACACGTAGACATGACCGAGACAACTCTCTGGCCAATAACCAACAGCGGGATCTGGATACCCATGTTGGTTCCCACATGCTCCACGATGATCTCATTGGATGAACCACGATGTCGGGGATTCAATCAATCCCGTATACAATTCCCTTTGTCTATCGGTATGATACTTGCCCGAGATTTGATCGTTGGTATCCCTATACCTTGTTCAATCTCGTTACCGGAAAGTCTCTTTTGCTCGTTCCGTAATACACCATCCCGTGGCTAACTCCTTAGTCACATTGAGCTCATTATGATGATGTCTCACCGAGTGGGCCCAGAGATACCTCTCCGTCACACGGAGTGACAAATCCCAGTCTCGATTCGTGCCAACCCAACAGACACTTTCGGATACACCTGTAGTGCACCTTTATAGACACCCAGTTACATTGTGACTTTTGGCACACCCAAAGCATTCCTACGGTATCCGGGAGTTGCACAATCTCATGGTCTAAGGAAACGATACTTGACATTGAAAAGCTTGAGCAAACGAACTACACGATCTTGTGCTATGCTTAGGAATGGGTCTTGTCCATCAATCATTCTCCCAATGATGTGATCCCATTATCAATGACATCCAATGTCCATGGTCATGAAACCGTGACCATCTATTGATCAACGAGCTAGTAAACTAGAGGCTCACTAGGGACCTAATGTGGTCTATGTTTTCACACATGCCTTACGGTTTCCGGTTAACACAATTATAGCATGAACAATAGACAATTATCATGAACAAGGAAATGCAATAATAACCATTTTATTATTGCCTCTAGGTCATATTTCCAGTAGAATCAAGATAAGACTAGTAGTGGTAAGTAAATTAACAAAATTGACGCCCACAACTGCTTTGTGTTCTACTCGTGCATAGATTCTACGGATAGATCAGCTCATGATGCCACTGTTGGAAGACGTAGTAGTAAATGAAAAAAATTCCTACGATCACCAAGATCTATCCATGGAGAAACCAGCAACAAGTGGGGAGAGATTGCAGCTTCAATCTCGTTACCGGCAAGTCTCTTTACTCGTTCCGTAATACATCATCCCGTGACGAACTCCTTAGTCACATTGAGCTCATTATGATGATGTCTTACCGAGTGGGCCCAGAGATACCTCTCCGTCACACGGAGTGACAAATACCAGTCTCGATATGTGCCAACCCAACAGACACTTTCGGAGATACCTATAGTGCACCTTTATAGCCACCCAGTTACGTTTTGTCGTTTGGCACACCCAAATCATTCCTACGGTATCCGGGAGTTGCACAATCTCATGGTCTAAGGAAACGATACTTGACATTGAAAAGCTTTAGCAAACGAACTACACAATCTTGTGCTATGCTTAGGATTGGGTCTTGTCCATCACATCATTCTCCTAATGATGTGATCCCGTTATCATCGACATCCAATGTCCATGGACATGAAACCGTGACCATCTATTGATCAACGAGCTAGCCAACTATAGGCTCACTAGGGACTTTTTGTGGTCTATGTATTCACACATGCATTACGGTTTCCGGTTAACACAATTATAGCATGAACAATAGACAATTATCATGAACAAGGAAATAGAATAATAACCATTTTTATTGCCTCTAGGGCATATTTCCAACAGTCTCAACACGACAAACTTTTGCAACGGTGCACACTCGGGGAGAACACAATTTATCTTGAAATTTAAATGAGGGATCACCTTATAATCGTACCGCCGTCCTAAGTAAAACAAGGTGCATAAAAGGATTAACAGCACATGCAAATCATAAGTGACATGATATGGCCATGAACTTGTGCTTTTGATCTCCATCTCGAAAGCGCCGACATGATCTCCATCGTCACCGGCATGAAACCATGATCTCCATCATTTTGATGTCCTTCAACGTGTCGCCATCGGGGTTGTCGCTCCACCATGATCATACTACTATAGCTACCGTTTAGCGATAAAGTAAATCCTTACATAGCGCTTAATGATTGACACGCAGGTCATACAATAATTAAAGACAACCCTATGGCTCCTACCAGTTGTCGTACTCGTCGACATGCAAGTCGTGATATTCTATACAACACATGATCATCTCATACATCACATATATCTCATCATGTAATTGGCCATATCACATCACAACATACCCTGCAAAACCAAGTTAGACGTCCTCTAATGGTTGCTGCAAGTTTTATGTGGCTGCTATGGGTATATAGCAAGAGCGATTCTCACCTACGCAAAACCACAATGGTGATACATAAGTTACTTTTCAACCTTCATAAGGACCACCTTTGTCAAATCCGTACCAATTAAAGTAGGTGAGACAGACAACCGCCAGTCATCTTTGTGCAACGAAGTTACACGTCAGTCGATGGAACCGGTCACTCGTAAGCGTACGAGTAAGGTTCGTCCGGGCCGCTTCATCCCAATACCGCTGAACCAAAACATGACCAAGGGAGGAAACAATCTAAGCATCAACGCCCAGAAACTCTTTGTGTTCTCCTCGAGATCTCATCTACACATAGACCTAGCTCTGATACCACTATTGGCGACACAAAAAATTTCCTACGCGCACACAAGATCTATCCACGGTAATGAGCATCTACGAGAGGGAGAGTGAATCTACATACCCTTGTAGATCTCTAAGCGGGAAGCATTAAGAAGCACGGTTGATGTAGTCGAACGTCTTCGCGATCCAAATTGCCGAGAATCCCGCGATCCAATCAGGATCCGTCCTGATCTAACACCGAACGGACGACACCTGCGCATTCAACACACATACGGCTCGATGATGATCTTGCCTTCTTGATATAGCAAGAGGGAGCGGGGAGGTAGAAGAGTTCTCCGGCAGTGCGACGGCGTTGCGGCGATGGTGGTGGAGCTATTCCAGTAGGGCTTCGCCTAAGCACCGCTGAAACTGATCTAGAGGAGAAACTACGATCTAGAGGAGAGGGTCGCATGTGGCTGAAAATCTATGTGCAAAAATATATAGGAGGAGAGGAGGAGGAGGCTTGGCCACCAAGGGGCCAGCCCTAGGCTTCGGCCGAAGTGGAGGGAGGAGTCCTCCTCCACTCCTAGTCGGATTAGGACTCCTTCCTTATTTTATCCTTTTTGCCTTTTCCCACCTTTTTCTCCTTGGGCTTTTCTTCCCAGCCGCATGGGCCCTTTGTGGGAATTCAACCAGTCCACTAAGGGCTGGTATTCATCCTCCCACGGTCCATGTAGCCTCTTGGGTCGAAATACCCCTCCCGATGGTCCCCAATACCTTCCCGACACTCCCGGTACACTACTGATGAGCTCGAAACTTTTCCGGTGACCAAAACAGGACTTCCTATATATCAATATTTACCTTTGGACCACTCTGGAACTCCTCGTGACATCCAGGATCTCACCCGGGACTCCGAACAACCTTAGGTCACCACCATACATAACTCTATACTACCGGAACGTCACCGAACCTTAAGTGTGCAGATCCTGCAGGTTCAAGAACTATGCAGACATGACCGAGACACCTCTATGGTCAATAACCAACAGCAGGACCTGGATGCCCATATTGATTCCTACATATTCTACGAAGATCTTTATCGGTCCAACCTCTATGTCAAGGATTCAGTTAATCCCGTATGATGTTCCCTTGTTCATCGGTATGTTACTTGCCCGAGATTCGATCGTCGGTATCTCCATACCTATTTTAATTTCGTTGCCGGCAAGTCTCTTTACTCGTTCTGTAATACAAGATCCCGTGGCTAACACTTAGTCACATTGCTTTCAAGGCTTATTGTGATGTTGTATTAACGAGTGGGCCCTGAGATACCTCTCTGTCACACGGAGTAACAAATCCCAATGTTGATCTATGCCAACCCAGCAGACACCCTCGGAGATACCTGTAGAGTACCTTTATAGTCACCCAGTTACGTTGTGACATTTGATACATACAAGGCACTCCTCCGGTGTCCGTGAGTTGCATGATCTCATGGTCATAGGAACGTATACTTGACATGCAGAAAACTGTAGCAATAAACTGACATGATCATATGCTACGTTTATAGTTTGGGTCTTGTCCATCCCGTCATTCTCCTAATGATGTGATCCCGTTATCAAACGACATCTCATGTCAATGGCTAGGAAACCTTGACCATCTTTGATCAACGAGTTAGTCTACTAGAGGCATACTAGGGACATAGTTGTGTTTATATATCCACACATGCAACGTGTTTCCAATCAATACGATTATAGCATGGATAATGAACGATTATCATGAACAAGGAAATATAATAATAACTATTTTATTATTGCCTCTAGGGCATATTTCCAACACTCATCCCTCTCCACTATCTAACTCGTGTCGGCGCTCCCGCATCCCGCCTGGCCCTCCTCACGCGGCGGCCCTCCCCATCCTGGCCCTCCTCACGTGGCGACCCTCCCCGTCACAGCCCTCCCCATGAGGCAACCCTCCCCGTCACGGCCCTCCCCACGCTGCGGCCCTCCTCCATACCGGTCATCCACACAACAGTAACTCTCCCTTACTCCCCACGCGGATGCACTTAGATGAATGGATGGATGCATTTAGATGAATGGATGCACTTAGATGAATGGATGAATTCATGCATTTAAATGGATGGATGGATGAATTGATGCATTTAGATGAATGGATGCATTTAGATGAATGGATGGATGAATTGATGCATTTAGATGAATGGATGCATTTAGATGATTAGATGGCTGGATATATTTATGTATTTAGATGAATGGATGGATGCATTTAGATGAATGGGTGCACTTAGATTAATGGATGGATGCATTTAGATGAATGGATGCACTTAGATGAATGGATGCACTTAGATGAATGGATGAATTGATGCATTTAGATGAATGGATGGATGAATTGATGCATTTAGATGAATGGATGCATTTAATATGTCCATTGTTAAGAAAATATCATGCCAAATTTAGAGGGATTCAATGTCTCCTAGACGTTCTCGTGAACAGGAGTTGTTGTGGCGGAGGATGTTTGTGGCGCTGGGAAAAGGGATTGACGATGCAGTGTTCGGATGGAGAGATTATACGCAGGAGCTGAAAGAGGCAGAGAATATGTCCGGGAGACTCAGTGTAGTCACTGGGAGCACAAAGTCAATATGTGCAAGAGTTATGTCGAAACACAAGTAAAAGTTGTGGCAGCCGTCATCTTCGTGGAGGCCAGCGCTGCAGAGAATGCTCGGATCCCGCCTCAGAGTAGTCCCCACTTGGTTATGGAATGGGCGCTACACCAAGTGACATCTCCGTGCCCGGCTTAGAGAGCCCTATGGGGAAGTGTTGTCAGGATACTTCCGCCGAGAATGCCCCCACCACCATCAGAGATTGATTTGCACCAGATTCTTCTCATTAATAGTATTGTAGTAAGATTAAGCTCTAGTTTAAGGTTTAATAGTTTATCATTATTGGTCTCGGTCTAGCAGTTTGGTCTCGATTGTAAGGTTTTTGAAATCTAGTTATCTGTTTGAACTCAAGTCGTCATCAATAATGATATATATAAACACATCCACTTCTACTCACTAATGACACTGCTGCTACATGGGACCCACCAACAATACTGCTAGTTATGCTAGTGATGTCATTAGTAAACTAAAAAAAGACTAAAATTATTAGTAGTAGTGCTGGGCCCAGAATTACAAGCAGCGTGTGTATAATAGTAGCGCTGGCTTAAAAGCGCGCTAATGCTAAAAAGTAGTTGTAGCGCACCCAACAACACTACCAGTAACTAAAAACCCAGTGCTACTGGTAGGGTTTTCCCTATTAGTGTTAAAGCAAGATATTTCTATTTTAAAAAATCCATGCACATGCACATGTTTTTATTCATAGGAAAAATAGAGTACTCAATAAATTGATCATCTTGTTTTCTTTCCTTTTCTCAACACCAACACATACTTCCTTTGTTTCAAAATAAGTGACTCGACTTTGTACTAATTTAGTACAAAATTAAGTCATTTATTTTGGGACAGAGGGAGCACTACTTAGGAACATTCTAAAGCCAAAAATTGTGAACATAAATAAATGATTTTTTATAATTTTCTCTAGTCCTCAAGGGAGACTTGGTAGCTTCGTGTCTTGGTTTTTTTCGTCATCCCTTTCACCTTCGTCCATTTTATTTCATCTGGTTTTCTTTTAGCCCACGATATTTATAAACTGATTTTATCTGCCAATAAGATTATTTTTCAGTATATTTAGTAACTTTTGTATGGAAAGGAATAAATGTAGATGAATCTTTAATTAATTTTCGATATATTTGGTAACTTTCATATTCAAACTTTAATCAATTTTTGGTATAGTTGGTAACTTTTGTATGGAAAGGAATAAATCACGATCAAACTATAATTAATTTTCAGTATATTTGGCAACATTCATATTCCATATTTAATCAATTTTTGGTATATTTGGTAACTATTGTATGGAAAGGAATATAAATCATGATCAATCTTTAATTAATTTTTGGTATATATTTGGTAACTTTTATATTCAATATTTAATCAATTTTTGGTATATTTGACATCTTTTATATGGAAAGGAATGAATCACAAACAATTTCAATCAATTGTCGATATCTTTACTCCTAATCTCTACTCCTAAACCGAGTTTTCTACTATCATCACAGACCAATTTCTCCCATCTCCCGCACGCAGGAAAAAAACACCCGAGCGAGCGATCCGCTCCTCTCTTCCCTATTATCCTTGCGCCACTGCCACCCCGACCGCATAGGACTTCCTCCCACGGCAAGCACAACCTCCTCTTCGACGCCCCCACACGGCCCCTCACCGTCGCCATCGCCGCCTTGCGCATCTGCCTATACGACCTTGACGACCCCCCGTCCTCGCGGTCAAGCGCGCCGCTGGCGCATCAACGCCGGCATCAGCCGCGTCGAGGAGGACGAGGATCCCCTCGACTCGGCCCTCGCCCTCGCCTGCATCAACGACCCCGCCCATGTCCGAATCATCTGCGACGAGTATGGCGTATGGGGGACACTATGTCATTCGTCTGCCTTGGCGGGTTTTAGAACACATGTGGCGTGTATGGGCTCGAGTAGGGCGAGGGGCTCATGCTCGTCATGAAGGGCAACATGCTCCCCTGCTGTGGTATTGCTGAGAGGAAGACTATCAGGGAGATGGAACAAGACTTCCTCAAAGCCAAGTAGTACTCAGAGTCTCATTACATCTTCAGTGTGTTTCAGGTATTCTACTATTCCTAGAAAGCCATCATGTGGGAAGGGAGCATCGGTGTCATGCTAAGTACGCTGAATTACCAACCGATTGAGCAAATTATTGTTAACTTAACTACTGTTTAATTCGTCCATGTTCTAAGGCCCTGCCGATTAGAGGCTGTGTTGGAAGCCGAAATGGCCTACATCACCGGCAAACCCATCATGTCATGCCAAATTTGATGAGATCAAGCTCAGACTAAAGGTTAGACACTAACCTTTTCTTTCCAACTATTCAATATTCTCTATGAATGAGAAAAGGATAACATGGTAAAAAATATGTCAGACAAAGACAGTCTGATGATGAGGGTATTATGTGCATCCATGCATGTAACACATACATACATACATTTCTATGATGTTGCGGTAATTGAATTTTCCATTCGTGCCAACAACAAGATGGAAGTATTGCGACAAAGGTGCCCTAGGTGTGCACTACTATGTTCTTCATGTTGCGTGTTTACACGGGAGAATGGACTACTTAAAAGGATACAACAAGTAGCATTTTAAAATTTGAAGTGGTACAGTCCACTTCCATAAATTTGAAGTGGGTATGGTTTGTTTGCTGTTGTTAAAAACCTTTTAATATAGAATCTTGAGATTTACATATGTCTGACTTCTTCAATGGCCACGCACTAGGATGAACCTTTTGATCGACCTATTGACATATGATGGGAATTCCCAGAGATTTATGATTCATGCAACCATATGGAAATATTTTAGCCGCATCATAGCAAAAGGAATTTGAAAGAGAATCGTGGGCTATCATGATGTTAACTTTCTCATAAAAGATATCGCCAAAACAGTTGTGAACAAATAATATAATTGTCAATCATATATGTGCATATATCAATTCTTTGTTAGTTGGTTAACATATAAATTGATTCTTATTTGGTCAATCAATTCATGTGATGTTGCAAATGCATTGAATTAGTATTATGGTCGTGGTCTTGCAATGAAAACAAAAATTTTCTTTTAGCAAGTATTGGATCGCCCTCTCCATGAACAAATGTGAACAACTGGTAGTTTTGTGCATCACTATTTTCTTTTTTTTGGCAATAGTGGACATGATGTCTTCTGTTTAAACAACGCCAACATTGGTTAGTTGTATGTTTGTAGGGCTGTCTCAAATTGATACGTTCTGGAGTTGATATGATCTGGAGTTTTCTGATGTCTCTTAATATTTTGACTGCATGAGGTAATTAAGTTTTTAGAATTTTACCTAGCATATGTGCAGCTTAAGTAAGATATACAATTTGATTCTCTTCTTGTGAGTTGTTATATACTAATCAAACCATGTCTCAACGCATCTGCTCGTATTTTGTTTATTTCTCTAACTATGAGGTAATTAGTAGCATAGTTGTACCATAACTGGCATGTAATCTTTTGATTTTCTGGACAAGTGACAATAAGGCTTCTCTTGAATAGCTAGGATAATTTGGGTGATACACAAATTTGGTTTTTTATTCCTTCTTGAAAACCAAATTTGCTTTATTACTTTGTTCGATATTATTGAAGTGTTGTGCATGGTAGATTTATTGATGAGTATGATTCCTATAATGATTCCAATATATTATGAGGAATTTCCAATGGTGAGAACAATGTGCAATCATTAGTAATAAGGCGTCATCATGATGTGTTAAGGGTAGAAAGAGTGTGATCCATGCCCCAGCAAAGGTTATTGATTATTCATGATGCTCCAATTAGTTCAGGAGTTATTGCAGAAACAAATAAAACACTTGAAAATGATTCATCTTATATACGCCCCCGACATTCTAGAGCTTGATGTTCACACAATAACATTGTAACTTTAAGTGATCTTCTGAAGGGCGACCTCGTGCCAAATATGCATCACAAAAATTAGATTGGAAGGGTTGTAGGTGATGTTATTTTTTCCCAGTTTTTTGTAGGGCTTGATGTAAGCAGAAAATGTTGGGGAACGTTGCATGGGAAAAAAATCCTACGCGCACGCAAGATCTATGCATGGTGATGAGCATCTACGAGAGGGAGAGTGGATCCACATACCCTTGTAGATCGCTAAGCGGGAAGCGTTAAGAAATGCGATTGATGTAGTCGAACGTCTTCGCGATCCAAATCGCCGAGCATGCCGCAATCTCATCACGATCCATCCCACGATCCAATCACGAATCGTCTCGTGATCTTGATCACGGTCTTTCCGATCTAGCACCGAACGGACTGCACCTCCGCGTTCAACACACGTATAGCTTGATGACCATCTCCCTCTTCTTGATCCAGCAAGAGAGAGCGGAGAGGTAGATGAGTTCTTCGGTAGCGTGTTGGCATTGCGGTGATGATGGTGGAGTTATTCCAGCAAGGCTTTGCCTAAGCACCGCTGAAAACCGATCTAGAGGAGAAACTACGATCTGGAGGAGAGGCGGCACGTGACTGTTTTTCTGTGTCTCAAAACCCTCAAAACCTCTAGTATATATAGGATAAGGGAGGGAGGAGGCTGTCTCACCAAGGGCCAGCACTTTTCCCTTGGCGCAAGGAGGAGAGGAGGAATGCACCTCCAATCCTAGTAGGATTAGGATTCCTCCTTTCCTACTTGGAAACTCTTTCCACCTTGGCTTTTTTTCCTTCTCCTTCCACTCCAGCCGCATGGGCCTCTTGTGGGACTTAGTCCAGCCCACTAAGGGCTAGTATACCTCTTCCCACAGACCATGTAGCCTCTTGGGTCGAAATACCCCTCCCGATGGTCCACCGACACCCTCTCGGCACTCCCGATACACTACCGACGAGCCCGAAACTTTTCCGGTGACCAAAACAGGACTTCCTATATATCAATCTTTACCTCCGGACCATTCCGGAGCTCCTCATGACATCCGGTATATCATCTGGGACTCCTAAAAACCTTCGGTCACCACCATACATAACTCTATACTACCGAAACGTCACCGAACCTTAAGTGTGCAGACCCTGCAGGTTCGAGAACTATATAGACATGATTGAGACACCTCTACAGTCAATAACCAATAACAGGACCTGGATGCCCATATTGGTTCCTACATATTCTACGAAGATCTTCATCGGTCAAACCTCTATGTCAAGGATTCAGTTAATCCTGTATGATGTTCCCTTGGTTCATCGGTATGTTACTTGCCCGAGATTCGATCGTCGGTATCTCCATACCTAGTTCAACCTCGTTACTGGCAAATCTGTTTACTCGTTCCGTAATACAAGATCCCGTGACCAACACTTAGCCACATTGCTTGCAAGGCTTGTTGTGATGTTGTATTACCGAGTGGGCCCTGAGATACCTCTCCGTCACACGGTGTAACAAATCCCAGTCTTGATCCATGCCAACCCAACAACCACCCTCCGAGATACCTATAGACCACCTTTATAGTCACCCAGTTACGTTGCGACGTTTGATAAACAAAAGGCACTCCTCCGGTGTCAGTGAGTTGCATGATCTCATGGTCATAGGAACAGATACTTGACATGCAAAAAACTGTAGCAATAAACTGACACGATCACATGCTACGTTTATAGTTTTGGTCTTGTCCATCACATCATTCTCCTAATCATGTGATCCCGTTATCAAATGACATCTCATGCCCATGGCTAGGAAAGCTTAACCATCTTTGATCAACAAGCTAGTCCATCAGAGGCATACTAGGGACATGGTGTTGTCTATGTATCCACACATGTATCTGAGTTTCCGATCAATACAATTCTAGCATGGATAATAAACGATTATCATGAACAAGGAAATATGATAACAACTAATTTATTATTGCCTCTAGGGCAGATTTCCAATAGTCTCCCACTTGCACTAGAGTCAATAATCTAGTTCACATCACCATGTGATTCGCTTTGTTATGAATCTAACACACAATGAGTTCTGGGGCTCGATCATGCTTTGCATGTGAGAGATGTCTTTTAGTCAATGGGTCTGTGACATACAGATCCGTGTGTACTTTGCAAATCTCTATGTCTTACTATAGACACTACTACCACACTCCACTTAGAGCTATTCCAAATGGCTGCTCCACTATACGTATCCGGATTGCTACTAAGAGCCATCCGGATCAATGTTAAAGCTTGCATCAACGTAACTCTTTACGACGAACTCTTTATCACCTCCATAATTGAGAATCATATCTTTAGTCCTTTAGTCACTAAGTATAATCTTGACCACTGTCCAGTGATACACTCCTGGATCACTCTTGTACCCCTTGAGAGACTCATTACAAGGCACACACATGTGCGATACACAACATGGCATACTATACAGAGCCTATGGATAAGACATAGGGGACGACCTTCGTCCTTTCTCTTTCTTCTGCCGTGGTTGAGCTTTGAGTCTCACTCAACTCCACACCTTACAAATCAGGCAAGAACACTTTCTTTGGCTGATCCATTTTGAACTCTTTCAAAATCTTGTCAAGGTATGTACTCATTGAAAGTCTCATCAGGCATATTTATCTATCTCTATAGATCTTGATGCCCAACAATTAAGTAGCTTTATCCAGGTCTTCCATTGAAAAATTCTTTTCAAACAATCGTTCATGCTTTCCAGAAATTCTACATCATTTCCGATCAACAATATATCAACCATATATACTTATCAGAAATTCTATAGTGCTCCCACTCACTTTCTTGTAAATACAATTTTGTCGTAAACTTTGCATAGACTCAAAAACTTAGATCACCTCATCAAAGTGTACATTCCAACTCCGAAATGTTTCCTTCAGTCCATAGAAGGAACATAGAAGCTTGCACACCTTTTAGCATCCTTAGGACTAACAAAACCTTATGGTTGTATCTCATACAACCTTTCCTCAAGGAAGGAATCGATGTTTTGACATCCATCTGGCAGATTTCATAATATGAAAGTCGTAGCAACTGCTAACATAATTCTAACAGATTTTAGCATCGCTACGAGTGAGAAAGTCTCATCGTATCCAACTCCTTGAACTTGGTGAAAACTTCTTTGTGACAAGTCGACCTTTATCAATGGTGACATTCACCATTAGTGTCTGTCTTCATCTTAAAGATCCATTTGTACTCAACGACCTGCCGTCCAACGAGCAAGTCTACCAAAGTCTATACTTGGTTTTCATACATGGATCCTTTCTCATATTTCATGGGCTCTAACCATTTGTCGGAATCTGGGCCCATCATCGCTTCTCCACAGTTCGTAGGTTCATCGTTGTTCAACAACATGACCTCTAAGATAGGGTTGTCGTACCACTCAGGAGTAGTACGCGTCCTTGTCAACCTACGGGGTTCGATAGTAACTTGATCCGAAGTTTCATGGTCATCATCATTAAGTTCCTTTTCATTTAATGTAGTCTCCACAGAAACAATTTTCTGCGTTGTGCTAATCTCTAGTTGAAACAAAGGTTCAACAACCTCATCAAGTTCTATCTTCCTCCCACTCTATTCTTTCAAGAGAAACTTTTTCTCGAGAAACAACCCTTTTTAGCAGCAAACACTTTGTGCTCGGATCTGAGAAGGTATACCCAACTGTTCTTAGGGTATTCTAAGAAGATGCATTTATACGCTTTGGGTTCGAGCTCTTTAGGCAAAAACCTTTTTCACATAAGTGTCACGGCCCCAAACATTTAGCAATGACAACTTAGGTTTCTTCCAATCCAATGACTGTCATATCAACGGATTTACATGGTGCCCTATTTAAAGTGAATGTAGTTGTCTCTAATGCATAACCCAAAACGATAGTGGCAAAATGATAAGAGACATCATAATTCGCACCATGCATATCCAATAGAGCATGACTATGACGTTCGGACTCACCATCACACTATGGTGTTCCTGGTGGTGTGAGTTGTGAAACAACTTCCACATTGTCTAAAGTTGTATGCCAAACTCGTAACTCAGATATTCATCGCTACGATCATATCGTAGACATTTTTATCTTCTTGTCACAATGATCTTTAAACATCACACTAAATTTTGTTTGAACTATTTCAAATGATTCAGACTTGTGTTCATTAAGTAAATATACACAATATATACTCAAATCATCAGTGAAGGTAAGAAAACAACAATATCCACTACATGCCCCAGCACTCATTAAACCGTAAACATCAACATGTATCATTTCCAATAAGTTACTTGCCCCGCTCTATCATATTGAAAACGGTGTTTTAGTCATCTTGCCCACGAGGCATGTCCTACATGTCTCAACCGATTCGAAATCGAATGAGTCGAAAAAATCCATCAACATGGAGTTTCTCATAATAGAAGAAATTAGTCTCGGGTTTGGGTTCAACCTTGGGTTGCCTCACTACAGCAGCAACTGACTTGCCATCCATGAAGTTTCCCTCCTTGCCCTTGCCCTTCTCGAAACTAGTGGTTTTACTAACCATCAACACTTGATGCTCCTTCTTGATTTCTACCTTTGTGGTGTAAAACATCACGAATAGCTCAGGGATCATCATTTCTATCCCTAGCATTTCATAGTTCATCACGAAGCTCTAGTAGCCTAGTGACAGTGACTTGGAGAACTATACCAATCACTATCATATCTGGAAGATCAACTCCCACTCGATTCAAGCGATTGTAGTACCCAGACAATCTGAGCACATGCTCAATGATTGAGCTATTCTCTTTCATCTTGCAGGCAAAGAATCTTGTTGGAGATCTCATATCTCACAACACGGGCACGTGCCTGAGATCACAATTTCAGCTCTTAGAACATCTCATATGTACCGTGACGTTCAAAATGTTTTGAAGCCTCAATTCTAAGTTGTAAAGCATGACGCGCTAAACTATCATGTAGTCATCAGAACGTGCATGCCAGATGTTCACAACATCTACAAACGATGCTAGAGGGGTTGGCGCACCGAGCAGTGCATTAAGGACATAAGCCTTATGTGCAGCAATGAGGACAATCCTCAGATCACGGACCCAGTCTGCAATATTTCTACCATCATCTTTCAACTCTGTTTCTCTAGGAACATATAAAAATTCAAGGGAGCTACAGCGTGAGCTAGTAATCTACAACATAATTTGCAAAGACACTTTGACTATGTTCATGATAATGAGTTCAATTAATCATATTACCTAAGAACTCCCACTCTAATTGACATCCCTTCGGTCATTCGGGTGATACATGATTCAAATTCACCAACTCAAGTCTGATCATCATGTGATTTGAGGTGGTTTCAAATGGTGAACATCATCATGTTGATCATATCTACTATATGACTCATGTTCGACTTTTTGGTCTCTTGTGTTTCGAGGCCATGTCTATACATGCTAGGCTCGTCAAGTTTAAACCGAGTGTTCTGCATGTGCAACACTGGCTTGCACCCGTTGTATGTGAACGTAGAGTCTATCACACCCGATCATCACGTGGTATCTTGACACGACGAACTTCCACAACGGTGCACACTCGGGGAGAACACAACTGATCTTGAAATTTATGTGAGGGATCACATTATAATGCTACCGTCATCCTAAGCAAAACAAGGTGCATAAAAGGATAAACATCACATGCAAATCATAAGTGACATGATATGGCCATGAATTTGTGCTTTTGATCCCCATCTTGAAAGCACCGGCATGATTTCCATCGTCACTGACATGACACCATGATCTCCATCATCTTGATCTCCATCAAGGTGTCGCCATTGGAGTTGTCACGCCCGTTATGCTCATACTACTATAGCTATAGTTTAGCGATAAAGTAAAGCATTACATAGCACTTAATGATTGACATGCAGGTCATACAATAATTAAAGACAACCCTATGGCTCCTATCGGTTTCCGTACTCATCAACATGCAAGTCGTGATATTCTATACAACACATGATCATCTCATACATCACATATGTCTCATCTTGTAATTGGCCATATCACATCACAACATACCCTACAAAAACAAGTTAGATGTCCTCTAATTGTTGTTGCAAGTTTTACGTGGATGCTACGGGTATCTAGCAAGAACGATTCTCACCTACGCAAAACCACAACGGTGATACCTAAGTTGCTTTTCAACCTTCCCAAGGACCTCCTTTGTCGAATCCGATCCAACTAAAGTAGGAGAGACAGACACCCGCCAGCCATCTTTGTGCAACAAAGTCACAAGTCCGTCGATGGAACCAGTCTCTCATAATCGTAGGAGTAATGTTGGTCCGGGCCGCTTCATCCCACAATACCGCTGAACCAAAACACTACCAAGGGAGGAAGAAATCTAAGCATCAACGCCCACAAACTCTTTGTGTTCTACTCGAGCTCTTATCTACACATAGACCTAGCTCATGATGCCACTGTTGGGGAACGTTGCATGGGAAACAAAAAAATTCCTACGCGCATGCCAGATCTATCCATGGTGATGAGCATCTACAAGAGGGAGAGTGGATCTACATACCCTTGTAGATCGCTAAGCGGGAAGCGTTAAGAAACACGGTTGATGTAGTCGAACGTCTTCACGATCCAAATTGCCGAGCGTCTTGCGATCCCATCACAATCCGTCCTGCGATCTAATCAGGATCCGTACCGCGTTCTCATCATGATCCGTCCCGCGATATCATCACGATCCGTCCCGCGATCTAATCATGAATCGTCTTGGGATCTTGATCACGGTCCTTCCTATCTAGCACCGAACGGACAGCACCTACGCGTTCAGCACACGTATAGCTCGATGACGATCTTCGCCTTCTTGATCCATCAAGAGGGAGCGGACAGGTAGATGAGTTCTCCGGCAGCGCGTTGGTGTTGCCGCGATGGTGGTGGAGTTGGAAACAAAAAAATTCCTACGCACACACAGATCTATCCATGGTGATGAGCATCTACGAGAGGGAGAGTGGATCTACGTACCCTTGTAGATCGCTAAGCGGGAAGCGTTAAGAAACGCGATTGGTGTAGTTGAACGTCTTCACGATCCAAATCGCCGAGCCTCCCTCGATCTAATCATGAACCGTCCTCACGATCCGTCCCGATCAAGCACCGAACGGACGACACCTCCGCGTTCAGCACACGTATAACTTGTTGACGATCTCCGCCTTCTTGATCCAGCAAGAGGGAGCGGAGAGGAAGAAGAGTTCTCCGGCAGCGTGACGACGCTCCGGCGATGGTGGTCGAGCTATTCCAGCAGGGCTTCGCCTAAGCTCTGCAGAAATCCGATCTAGAGGAGAAACTATGCACTAGAGGAACGGGTTGCACGTGGCTGAAAATCAAGTGCAAAAACCCTAAAACCCTCTAGTATATATAGGAGGAGAGTAGGAGAGGAGGCAGCCTTGGCTTCCAAGCCAATCTGGTTCGGCCGAACTAGGAGGGAGGAGTCCTCCTCCTCCACTCCTAGTAGGATTAGGACTCCTTCCTTATTTTGCCTTTTTTGCCTTTTTCCACCTTTTTCCTTTTGGCCTTTTCTTTCCAACCACATGGGCCTTGTGTGGGACTTGATCCATGCCAACCCAGCAGACACCCTCGAAGATACCTGTAGAGCACCTTTATAGTCACTCAGTTACGTTGCAACATTTTATACACACAAGCTAATCCTCCGGTGTCAGTGAGTTGTATGATCTTCATGCACAACCAAGGAGGAAGGTTATAGATACATAGAGTCACAAGCTATGTGCTATGATTGTTGTTCTGCTCCCCAAAAGGATTAATGTCATCTGCACTTAAACCAAACCATACGTTCCTTGCATCCTTTGCAAAGTCCTTCCACTTTCTCTCGATTTTTCTCCACTACAACCCGTCAGTGGGCACTCTCAACTTCCCATCTTTCTTATGGTCTTCGTTGTGCCATCGCATCAACTTGGCATGCTCTTTGTTTTGTAACAAACGTTTCAACCGTGGTATTATAGGAGCATACCACATCACCTTTGTAGGAATCTTTTTCCTAGGGTGCTCGCCGTCAACATCACCAGGGTCATCGTGGACGATCTTATAGCGTAATGCATATCATACCGGGCATGCATTCAAATCCTCGTACTCATCGCGGTAGAGGATGCAGTCATTAGGGCATGCATGTATCTTCTCGACCTCTAATCCTAGAGGGCAGATAGCCTTCTTTGCTTCGTACGTACTCTCTGGCAATTCGTTGTCCTTTGGTAGCTTCTTCTTTAACATTATTAGCAACTTTTGAAATGCCTTGTCAGATACACCATTCTCTGTCTTCCATTTTAGCAATTCCAGTGTGGTACCCAGCTTTTTATTGTCATCTTCGCAATTTGGGTACAACCCTTTTTTGTGATCCTCTAACATGCGCTGCAACTTCAGCTTCTCCTTTTCACTTGCGCAGTTTCTCTTTGCATCGGCAATGGCCCGACCAAGATCATCAGCGGGCTCATCTGATGCCTCTTCTTCAGCTCCTTCCCACATTGTCGGCTCAGCTTCTTCCCCCATTGTTGTACCTTCGTATTCATGGAACCCATGGCCAGGATAGTTGTCGTCATCCCCTTCTTCTTCATTCTCTTCCATTAGGACTCCTCTTTCTCCGTGCTTGGTCCAACAGTTATAGCCGGACATGAAACCAGACTCAAACAGGTGGACGTGAATGGTTCTTGAGTTAGAGTAATATCGATCATTCTTACAGCCAGCACATGGACAATACATAAAACCATCCGGCCGCTTGTTTGCCTTAGCCGCAACAAGAAAAGTATTCATGCCATTAATGAACTGGGGAGAGCATCGGTCCTCGTACATCCATTGCCGGCTCATCTTCATTACACAACACCGAAAAGACCAAATTAATACAAGTTCGTACATAAAGTTCATACACACTTGTTCTCATAAAACAACATACAAACTCTCTAGCTAAAGCATTTAAATGCAACAATAAATGCGATCAACATCGCAACTAAGGTAACAATTGATCCAACAATATAGTGATACCAAGCCTCACTATCAATGGCATATCTTTTAAATTTTCTAATCTTCAAGAGCATTGCACCCCTCTTGATCTTGTGATCATCGACGACATCGGCAACATATAACTCCAGTTTCATCTTCTCTTCAACTCTTTTCAATTTTTCTTTCAAATACTCGTTTTCTTTTTCAACTAAATTTAACTTCTTGACAAGAATATCTATGTTAGTTAGAATCTCCGGTTCACATACCTCCTAGATAAAAATATCTATGTCAACTTGATTGGCATAATTATCATAAACACGAAATGCAACAGAGAGTTATAAAAGAGAGTATATACCACATCCGCATCATAAACCGGATGAGGGCCGACGGGGACGGATTTCAAAACCATGCCACTATGTATAACAAACAACCATATAGGTAAGAAAACTATACAAGTAACTAACTAAATCTTACAAACATGTTTTTTTTATAAAAAGGATAAGAACAAGAAGCTCACCAAGGTGGTGCCGGTGATAGGACGGTGCAGGCGATCGATGGTGATTAGGACGAGGATGGGAAGACACTAAGTAAACCACACCTACAAATGCAAAGTAAGAATTTAATCTGAGCTCAAATTGCATAAATCAAATAAACTTCCACATAGAAACTAAAACCCACAAATTACTATACTTATAGAGCATTGCAAGAGCTAATCTTGCAATGAGAGATGAAAGGACAAAGTTGCTAACCTTTGTGAACACTTGGAAGGATGGGATGCCTCCAAATCTTGACAAATTTTGGCAAAAATGGAGGATGAGCTCCAAGAAGAGAGGAAGAACAGAGAGGAGGGGAATGGGGAAGAACATAGGACTCTGCTCGGGCTGGCGCCGAATGGTTTCAATATAGGGGGACCGTTAGTCCCGGTTGGTGGCTCCAACCGTGACTAAAGGTTAGCCTATAGTCGCGGTTGGAGCCACCAACCGGGACTAAAGGTTCCCGTGGGGTCCCAGGATGATGCCAGCCTGTCACCACACCTTTAGTGTCGGTTCGTGGCACGAACCGGAACTAAAGGTCTGAAATGAAAACCGACACTAATGATTCCTGTCACGAATCGGCTCTAATGATCACGTTAGTGCCGGTTCAAATGCCAACCGCGACTAATGAGGCTGACGAAAGGTCTGTTTTCTACTAGTGAATAAATTGTTTTCTAAAACAGAGACTTCTTAAAATTGGTATGCCTCCTTTTTTTCATTTGTTTTGAGGGGAACCACATGCTTTGAAAAGTACAAATAATCCAGTACCACCATGTCCAAGAGCTGCTACCACAACCATCACCGTCCATTCCCGTCTATACTACCTCATAGTGTCCATGCTCCTTCGACACCCCTGGTTGTTGAGGTATTATTTTCAGTTTTTTCGCGTCGATCCAATGGTATAATACTTAAAACCGAGCCAATTTGTTAAGCTTAGTAGAAGATGATGTTGATGTAATTGATTTATTATTTGGGGCAATGGTTGAAAAAGCTATTTGCTTGTACCTTTGATAAATAAACACCAACAAAAACGAACGAGATGAACAACAAGCCATGCATGATTGTTACTCCCATCGATTATCCTTCTGACTACGACACACAAGACCGAACATAGTGGAACTACAAGTTGCGTTTTCAAAGGTGGTGGACTGATTGTTGATTCTGCCTAATTTTTTTTGAGTACTTCAAGAAATAAGATAATAAATACTCCCTCCATTTATTGAATATAAGACCTATGAGAGATTTCACTATAGACTAGATACAGAAAAAAAATGAGTGAATTTACACTCTAAAATATGACTGCATACACCCTCTTGTACTAGATATCATTACGATGAATGAACAGTAAAGTTATTGCACTATGTGGCTCACTTAGGTTCGAAATTCATATTGCGTGTAGAGCCTCCCATTTTTCATGTACTATCCAGTTGTTATCATGATTTTTCTAAATATAGATCTTAGCATTGGTGACATGTGCTATATTTATTTTCATGTTCATCGCCGTTGCTCAGAGCTAGAAACAGAAGGACATAATTAAACTACCTAAATGCAAATGTAATCCTTCAAGTAGATACAAAATCTGATTGTTTGCCATGAGTAGTGATGTAACCACCACGTCACAACTTACTAGGTCACGTCGTTGGTTTTAAATTTTGTAGCATGTGACCTACCAAAGGACAAAAGCTCATAAGAAAGTGTTCTTAACTATTGTTCTACCAGAGCACTAACTACGCCCAAAGTCTCTTAAAAATAGTGTGGCTTCCATAAGCAACGGATAACATCTTATTCCTGATTTTATTTTTCCGTCTTAGAATTATCCAACACCATATTGCTGCACTATCTGTTGTGTGTATGTATACTAGTGATTCATATTTGAGACGAATAGGCATGGAAGACACCAGAAACTACCAATGTATAACAGTAATACATAATTCAATCAATCCAGTAGACGTACGTCATGCATCTCCCTCCTGCTGCAATGCCTAGATGGGAAGACCATGGTATGCATCGTCAAGTCTCCTCACGCTACGTCTTTCTCCTACTGGATACGAGTTGAATGATGACTGCACCTACAAGGATAGGTTGTTGTATGAGGTGGATATAAAGGAGAAATATATGCCTTCGATCTTAGTGGTCCTGTTGTACAATGAAGATTATTACAAGGGTGGACAAGGATTTTGATCCCAATGAGAAACTGAGTCAAAACCTAGCCCTCTAACGATTTGCACATTTCTAAAAATTCATTTGTGCAATTTATACCATCGCAGTTGTCAAATCAGTTGCCGGTTTAATTTCAGGCACCAGTGCATGTTTTATTTACTTGTATCACTGTATTAGAGGGTTGCTACTCCAGGAATAAATCGGAGCCCTATATCGTTAACTGCGCCTTTTCGTGTACAATTAGTTTCATCCCGCAATCGTTACACATGAAAGGGATTCACCCGGAAAAAATGGCTGGCAGGTTCGCATGGTCGCAGTCCTCTGTGGTGGTGGCTGATGGCTAGGAGCAATGACTCCATGGCAACCGCGCCCGTGTCCGGCTGACGGATATCACCTCTTGATTGGGGGCTGAGGGGGTCAGTAGTTATGGCCCTAGATAGATGAGCCTGCAGAGGAAACGCAAGCAATATGGTCGCGGCATCATGGTCACGTCCTTAACCACACGCAAGTGCAGATGAGACAAACCGTATTCGGTGAAGCACATCATACGGTTTAATTTGAGGGAGATAATAATTCTTTAGTTTCTAGAGGCATTCATGAAGGGTCATGTGGTGGAAATAAATTGAGATGTGCCTTAATGGTTTACTTGTTTTCCTAGCCTCATGTGGATGCAGTATATATGCTACTCACATTAGTGTTGTCTGCAGTAGTCGATTCGGTCGTTGGGTGAGGCTAAGCGATTCGGGCCTAGGTCAAGGAGGAGTGGTGACGTATGACACGTGCAACGGCCGGCAAGAGGAAGCCTGAAGCACTGACCAAGGACAATGTGGGGATGCTTGCTAGCGGTAGCCATATGTAGCAGATCAACGACTGGACAACGACACTACGATAGGGCATGTCGAAGTTCGTCCTCTTAAATATCATGGAAGGAATTAGGTAAACTCCGAAGTGTCGTCGTATTTGTTCTGCGCTTGTCCATTTGGATGGAAGCAGACGAAAACACCGTCCCAACTTGCTAACGCAAACCCAAATGTTGTCTTTTCCATTTTTTAATTTGGCTTGCTTTTCTTTTTTTTTAGGTTTAGTTCTTGTCATTTCCCTTCTTTTCTTTTCTTTTGTTAATTCCCAATTAGTTTCAAGTTTGTGAAATTTTTATAGTTTGCAAACTCTGTTTAGATTCCCAAGTGTTAACAAATCAAACCAAATGCTCGCTTTAGTTCACCAAAAAGTGGCATCTAGATATAACATCATTCACATTCTACAAAACATGGAACCAGTGACAATGTTGCTTATGTATACTAAAGATATCACAATAAAATATATGCATTATTATCAAATCTAATATTTAGAATATTACAATTTACCTGGCTTCATACATATATTAGAACCAATAATAGTGGTCAAAATTGCAGTGAAAGACCATGTCAACTTGTAAAGCGATATTCTCCTATGAACTCGAAGGGAACAATTGTAGAGACACATGGAACATAGAGTGGAAGGTTGTTTCATTTTATAATAATACATCTAACATATTATAATACTCCCTCTAATCAATATTAATTGTCATAGAAAAGGATGTATATAGAGGTATTTCAGTGCTAGATACATCTGTTTAAGCAACAACTAACATGGATAGGAGGCAAGAAAAAATTGTTTTCTAAAATAGAGACTTCTTAAAATTGGTATGCCTCCTTTTTTCATTTGTTTTGAGGGGAATCACATGCTTTGAAAAGTACAAATAATCCTAGAGCAGCTGCCACCACCATCACCGTCCATTCCCATCTATACTACCTCATAGTGCCCATGCTCCTTCGACAACCCTGGTTCTTGTGGTATGCTTTTCAGTTTTTTTGCGTCGATCGAATGGTTCAATACTTAGAACCAAGCCAATTTGTTAAGCTTCGTAGAAGATGATGTTGATGTAATTGATTTTTTATTTGGGCAATGGTTGAAAAAGCTATTTACTTGTACCTTCCCTAAATAAACACCAACAAAAATGAACGAGATGAACAACAAGCCATGCATGGTTGTTGCTCTCATCGGTTATACTTCCGACTGCAACACACGAGACCAAGCATAGTGGAACTACATGTTGCATTTTCAAAGGTGGTGGACTGACTGTTGATTTTGCCTAATTTTTTTCAGTACTTCAAAAATAACATAATAAATACTCCCTCCATTTATTGTATATAAGACCTTTTAGAGATTTCATTATAGACTAGATACAGAGCAAAATGATCGACACTCTAAAATATGACTTCATACATCCTCTTGTACTAGATATCATTACGATGAATGAATAGTAAAGTTATTGCACTATGTGGCTCACTCAGGTTCAAAATTCATATTGCATGTAGGGCCTCCTATTTTTCATGTACTATCCAGGTGTTCTCATAATTTTTCTGAATATAGATGTTAGCATTGGTGACCTGTGCTATATTTTTTTCTTGTTCATCGCTGTTGCTCGTAGCTAGAAATAGATGGACATAATTAAACTACCTAAATGCAAATGTAATCCTTCAAGTAGCTACAAAATCTGATTGTTTGCCACGAGTAGTGATGTAACCACCACGTCATAAATTTTTAGGTCACGTCGTTGGTTTGCAATTTTGTATCCTGTGACCTACCAAAGGACAAAAGCTCATAAGAAAGTTTTCTCAACTATTGATCTACCAGAGCACTAACTACGCCCAAAGTCTCTTATAAAGAGTGTGGCTTCCATAAGCAACGGATAACATCTTATTCATGATTTTATTTCTCCGACACCATATTGTTGCACTATCTGTTGTGTGTATGCATACTAGTGATTCATATTTGACAGGAATAGGCATGGGAGACACCAGAAACTACCAATGCATAACAGTAATTACATGATTCAATCAATCCAGTAGACATACGTCATGCATCTCCCTCCTGCTGCGATGCCTAGACGGGACGACCGTGGTATGCATCGTCAAGTCTCCTCACGCTACGTCTTTCTCCTACTGGATATGAGTTGAATGATGACTGCACCTACAAGGATAGGTTGTTGTATGCGGTGGATATAAAAGGAGAAATCCATGCCTTCGATCTTAGTGGTCCTGCTGTACAATGAAGCTTATTATAGGGTTAGACAAGGATTTTGATCCCAATGACAAAGTGAGTCAAAACCTAGCCCTCCAACGATTTGAAGATTTCTAACAATCCATTTGTGCAATTTATACCATCGGAGTTGTCAGATCAGTTGCCGGTTTAATTTCAGGCACCAGTGCATGTTTTATTTACTGGTCTCACTGTATTAAAGGGTTGCTACTCCACGCGATAAATTGGAGCCCTATATGGTTAACTGCACCTATTTCATGTACAATTAGTTTCATCCCGCAATCGTTACACAAGAAAGGGCTTCACCCAAAAAAAATTGCAGGCGGGTTCGCATGGTCGCAGTCCTCTGTGGTGGTGGCCGATGGCTAGGAGCAATGACTCAATGGCAACCGCGCCGGTGTCTGGATGGCGGATATCACCTCTCGATCGGGGGTGAGGGGGTCAGTTGTTATGGCCCTAGATAAATGAGCCGGCATTGAAACGCAAGAGATATGGTTGCGGCATCGTGGTCGCCTCCTTAACCACACGCAAATGCAGTTGAGACAAACCGTATTCGGTGAAGCATATCGTATGGTTTAATTTGAGGGAGATAATAATTCTTTAGTTTCTAGAGGCATTCATGAAGGTTATGTGGTGGAAATAAATTGAGATGTGCCTTAATGGTTTACCTATTTTACTAGCCTCATGTGGATGCAGTACATATGCTCCTCACATTAGCGTTGTCTGCAGTAGTCGATTCGGTAGTTGGGTGAGGCTAAACGATTCGGGCTTAGGTCAAGGAGGAGTGGTGACATATGACACGTGCACCGGCCGGCAAGAGGAAGCCTGAAGCACCGACCAAGGACAATGTGGTGATAGTTGCTAGCGGTAGCCATATCTAGCAGATCAACGACTGGACAACGACACTATGATAGGGCATGTCCAAGTTCGCCCTCTTAAATATCATGGAAGGAATTAGTTAAACTCCGAGGTGTCGTCGCATTTGTTCTGCGCTTGTCCATTTGGATGGAACCAGACCAGAACATCGGCACAACTTGCTAACAGAAACCCAAATGTTGTCTGTTCGCCGTCCTTAACACAAATATTGTCTTTTCCATTTTTTTATTTGGCTTGTTTTTCTTGTTTTTTTAGGTTTAGTTCTTGTCATTTCCCTTCTTTTCTTTTCTTTTCTTAATTCCCAATTAGTTTCAAGTTTGTGAAATTTTTATAGTTTGCAAACTCTGTTTAGATTCCCCAGTGTTAAAAAATTAAACCAAATGCTCGCTTTAGTTCACCAAAAAGTGGCATCTAGATATAACATCATTCACATTCTACAAAACATGGAACAAGTGACAATGTTGTTTATGTATACTAAAGATGTCACAATAAAATATATGCGTTATTATCAAATCAAATATTTAGAATATTACAATTTACCTCGCTTCATACATATATTCGAACGAATAATAGTGGTCAAAATTGCAGTGAAAGACCATGTCAACTTGTAAAGCGATATTCTCCTATGAACTCGAAGGGAACAATTGTAGAGACACATGGAACATAGAGTGGAAGGTTGTTTCAATTTGTAATAATACATCTAAAATATTCTAATACTCCCTCTAATCAATATTAATTGTCATAGAAAAGGATGTATATAGAGGTATTTCAGTGCTAGATATATCTGTTTAAGCAACAATTAATATGGATAGGAGGCAATAATAAATTGTTTTCTAAAATAGAGACTTCTTAAAATCTGTATGCCTCCTTTTTTTTCATTCGTTTTGAGGGGAATCACATGCTTTGAAAAGTACAAATAATCCAGTACCACCATGTCCTAGAGCTGCTGCCACCACCATCACCGGCCATTCCCATCTATACTACCTCATAGTGTCCATGCTCCTTCGACAACCCTTGTTCTTGAGGTACGCTTTTCAGTTTTTTTTTTTGCACCGATTGAATGGTTCAATACTTAGAACCAAGCCAATTTGTTAAGCTTCGTAGAAGATGATGTTGATGTAATTGATTTATTATTTGGGGCAATGGTTGAAAAAGCTATTTACTTGTACCTTCCCTAAATAAACACCAACAAAGATGAACGAGATGAACAACAAGCCATGCATGGTTGTTGCTCCCATCGATTATACTTCCGACTGCAACACACGAGACCAAGCATAGTGGAACTACATGTTGCATTTTCAAAGGTGGTGGACTGACTGTTGATTCTGCCTAATTTTTTTCAGTACTTCAAAAATAACATAATAAATACTCCCTCCATTTCTTGAATATAAGACCTTTTAGAGATTTCATTATAGACTAGATACAGAGCAAAATGATCGACACTCTAAAATATGACTTCATACATCCTCTTGTACTAGATATCATTACGATGAATGAATAGTAAAGTTATTGCACTATGTGGCTCACTCAGGTTCAAAATTCACATTCTACAAAAAGTGGCATCTAGATATAACATCATTCACATTCTACAAAACATGGAACCAGTGACAATGTTGTTTATGTATACTAAAGATGTCACAATAAAATATATGCGTTATTATCAAATCAAATATTTAGAATATTACAATTTACCTCGCTTCATACATATATTAGAACGAATAATAGTGGTCAAAATTGCAGTGAAAGACCATGTCAACTTGTAAAGCGATATTCTCTTATGAACTCGAAGGGAACAATTGTAGAGACACATGGAACATAGAGTGGAAGGTTGTTTCAATTTATAATAATACCTAGAATATTCTAATACTCCCTCTAATCAATATTAATTGTCATAGAAAAGGATGTATATAGAGGTATTTCAGTGCTAGATATATCTGTTTAAGCAACAATTAATATGGATAGGAGGCAATAATAAATTGTTTTCTAAAACAGAGACTTCTTAAAATCTGTATGCCTCCTTTTTTTCATTCGTTTTGAGGGGAATCACATGCTTTGAAAAGTACAAATAATCCAGTACCACCATGTCCTTGAGCTGCTACCACCACCATCACCAGCCATTCCCATCTATACTACCTCATAGTGTCCATGCTCCTTCGACAACCCTTGTTCTTGAGGTACGCTTTTCAGTTTTTTTTTGCGCCGATTGAATGGTTCAATACTTAGAACCAAGCCAATTTGTTAAGCTTCGTAGAAGATGATGTTGATGTAATTGATTTATTATTTGGGGCAATGGTTGAAAAAGCTATTTACTTGTACCTTCCCTAAATAAACACCAACAAAGATGAACGAGATGAACAACAAGCCATGCATGGTTGTTGCTCCCATCGATTATACTTCCGACTGCAACACACAAGACCAAGCATAGTGGAACTACATGTTGCCTTTTCAAAGGTGGTGGACTGACTGTTGATTCTGCCTAATTTTTTCAGTACTTCAAAAATAACATAATAAATACTCCCTCCATTTATTGAATATAAGACCTTTTAGAGATTCCATTATAGACTAGATACGGAGCAAAATGATCGACACTCTAAAATATGACTGCATACATCCTCTTGTACTAGATATCATTACGATGAATGAATAGTAAAGTTATTGCACTATGTGGCTCACTCAGGTTCAAAATTCATATTGCGTGTAGGGCCTCCTTTTTTTCATGTACTATCCGGGTGTTCTCATGATTTTTCTGAATATAGATCTTAGCATTGGTGACCTATGCTATATTTATTTTCATGTTCATCGCTGTTGCTTGTAGCTAGAAATAGAAGAACCTAATTAAACTACCTAAATGCAAATGTAATCCTTCAAGTAGCTACAAAATCTGATTGTTTGCCACGAGTAGTGATATAACCACCACGTCATAACTTTTTAGGTCACATTGTTGGTTTGAAATTTTCTAGCCTGCGACCTACCAAAGGACAAAAGCTCATAAGAAAGTTTTCTCAACTATTGATCTACCAGAGCACTAACTACGCCCAAAGTCTCTTATAAAGAGTGTGGCTTCCATAAGCAACGGATAACATCTTATTCCTGATTTTATTTCTCCGTCTTAGAATTATCCAACACCATATTGTTGCACTATCTGTTGTGTGTATGCATGCTAGTGATTCATATTTTATAGGAATAGGCATTGGAGACACCGGAATCTACCAATGTATAACAGTAATTACATGATTCAATCAATGCACTAGACGTACGTCATGCATCTCCCTCCTGCTGCGATGCCTAGACGGGACGACCGTGGTATGCATCGTCAAGTCTCCTTACGCTACGTCTTTCTCCTACTGGATATGAGTTGGATGATGACTGGACCTACAAGGATAGGTTGTTGTATGCGGTGGATATAAAAGGAGAAATCCATGCCTTCGATCTTAGTGGTCCTGCTGTACAATGAAGATTATTATAGGGTTGGACAAGGATTTTGATCCCAATGACAAACTGTTGGAAATATGCCCTAGAGGCAATAAATAAAGTGTTTATTATTATATTTTCTTGTTCATGATAATCGTTTATTATCCATGCTACAATTGTATTGATTGGAAACACATTGCATGTGTGGGTAAATAGACAACACTGTGTCCCTAGTATGCTCTAGTGAACTAGCTCGTTAATCAAAGATGGTCAGGGTTTCCTAGCCATTGATAATGGGATCACGTCATTAGGAGAATGATGTGATGGACAAGACCCAAACTACAAACATAGCATATGATCGTGTCAGTTTATTGCTACTGTTTTCTGCATGTCAAGTATATGTTCCTATGACCATGAGATCATGCAACTCACGGATATCGGAGGAGTGCCTTGTGTGTATGAAACGTCACAACGTAACTGGGTCACTATAAAGTGTTGGAAATATGCCCTAGAGGCAATAATAAAATGGTTATTATTGTATTTCCTGGTTCATGATAATTGTCTATTGTTCATGCTATAATTGTGTTAACCGGAAACCGTAATACATGTGTGAATACATAGACCACAACGTGTCCCTAGTGAGCCTCTAGTTGGCTAGCTCGTTGATCAATAGATGGTCTCGGTTTCATGACCATGGACATTGGATGTCGTTGATAACGGGATCACATCATTAGGAGAATGATGTGATGGACAAGACCCAATCCTAAGCATAGCACAAGATCGTGTAGTTCGTTTGCTAAAGCTTTTCAATGTCAAGTGTCATTTCCTTAGACCATGAGATTGTGTAACTCCCGGATACCGTAGGAATGCTTTGGGTGTGCCAAACGTCACAACGTAACTGGGTGGCTATAAAGGTACGCTACGGGTATCTCCGAAAGTGTCTGTTGGGTTGACACGAATCGAGACTGGGATTTGTCACTCCGTGTGACGGAGAGGTATCTCTGGGCCCACTCGGTAAGACATCATCATTATGAGCTCAATGTGACTAAGGAGTTAGTCACGGGATGATGTATTACGGAACGAGTAAAGAGACTTGCCGGTAACGAGATTGAACAAGGTATGGGGATACCGACGATCGAATCTCGGGCAAGTACCATACCGATAGACAAAGGGAATTGTATACGGGATTGATTGAATCCCTGACATCGTGGTTCATCCGATGAGATCATCGTGGAGTACGTGGGAGCCAACATGGGTATCCAGATCCCGCTGTTGGTTATTGGCCGGAGAGGTGTCTCGGTCATGTCTACGTGTCTCCCGAACCCGTAGGGTCTACACACTTAAGGTTCGATGACGCTAGGGTTATAGGGAAAAGGTATACGTGATTACCGAAGGTTGTTCGGAGTCCCGGATGAGATCCCGGACGTCACGAGGAGCTCCGGAATGGTCCGGAGGTAAAGATTGATATATAGGAAGTCCAGTTTTGGTCACCGGAAAGTTTTCGGGCTCATCGGTATTGTACCAGGAGTGCCGGGAGGGTGCCGGAGGACCCCCGGGAGGGGTGTGACGACCAGAGGACTTAGTGGGACTTTAGAGGAGGTGTGCCAGCCCATATTGGGCCAGCCAAGACCTCCTAGAAGGGCCCATGCGGCTGGGATCTAGAGATAAGGGCAAAAGGGGTTTGAAAGGAGGAGATCCACCTCCCTTGTGGGAGGTGGACTCCTCCCCCACTTCGGCCGAACCTCTCCTCCTTGGAGGAGGGGCCAAGCCAGCCCTCCCTCACCCTCCTACTATATATACTTGAGGTTTTGGCCCTTTGAGAACAGGATTTGATCTCTCTCTCTCACGACGAAGCCCTACCTCTCTTCTTCCTCCTCCGCAGCGCTTAGGCGAAGCCCTGTCGGGATACCTTGCTACTCCACCACCACCACGCCGTCGTGCTGCTGTTGGAGCCCTTCCCCAACCTCTCCTTCCTCCTTGCTGGATCAAGGTGTTGGAGACGTCACCGGGCTGCACGTGTGTTGAACGCGGAGGTGCCGTCCGTTCGGCACTTGATCGGATCTACCGCGATCTGAATCGCTGCGAGTATGACTCCATCAACCGCGTTCTTGTAACGCTTCCGCTTAGCGATCTTCAAAGGTATGAAGATGCAATCTCTCCCCTCTCGTTGCTGGTTTCTCCATAGATAGATCTTGGTGACACGTAGGAAAATTTTGATTTACTACTACGTCTCCCAACATAAAGGTGCTCTACAGGTATCTCCGATGGTGTCTGGTGAGTTGGCTTGGATCGAGACTGGGATTTGTTACTCCGTGTGACGGAGAGGTATCTCAGGGCCCGCTCGTTAATACAACATCACAATGAGCCTTGCAAGAAATGTGACTAATTGTTAGTTGTGGGATCTTGTATTACGGAACAAGTAAAGAGACTTGCTGGTAACGAGATTGAACTAGGTATGGAGATACCGACGATCGAATCTCGGGCAAGTAACATACCGAAGAACAAAGGGAACATGATACGGGATTAACTGAATCCTTGACATAGAGGTTCGACCGATAAAGATCTTCATAGAATATGTAGGAACCAATGTGGACATCCAGGTCCCGCCATTGGTTATTGACCGTAGAGGTGTCCCGGTCATGTCTACATAGTTCTCGAACCCGCAGGGTCTGCACACTTAAGGTTTGGTGACGTTTCGGTAGTATAGAGTTATGTATGGTGGTGACCGAAGATTGTTCGGAGTCCCGAATGAGATCCCAGACGTCACGAGGAGCTCCGGAATGGTCCAGAGGTAAAGATTCATATATAGGAAGTCATGTTTTGGTCGCCAGAAAAGTTCCGGGCTTATCGGTAGTGTACCGGGAGTGCCGGTAGTGTACCGGGAGACCTCCGGGAGGGGTATTTCGACCCAAGAGGCCTCATGGGCTATGCAGAAGTATTAACCAGCCCTTAGTGTTCTGGTGGAATAGCCTCAATAGGCCCATGCGGCTAGGGGAAGAGTCCCAAAGAGAAAAGGGTAGAAAAAAGGCAAAAAGGGAGAATCCTACTTCTACTAGGATTGGAGGAGGAGTAGGATTCCTCCTCCTTGGCTTCGGCCGACTCAAGGAGGGGCTCAGCCCTGCACCAAGGCCTCCTCTCCCTCCATCCTATATATACTAGTCGAATAGAGGGATTTTGCACAATTTACGGCCACGTGCTACCCGTTCCACCGGTGCATAGTTTCTCCTCTAGATCGTTTTTCCGCAGTGCTTAGGCGAAGCCCTGCCGGAATTGCTCCACCACCATTGCCGGAGCACCGTCATGCTGCCGGCGAACTCTTCTACCTCTCTGATCTCTCTTGCTAGATCAAGACGGCGGAGATCGTCATCAAGCTATACGTGTGCTGAACAAGGAGGTGCCGTCCGTTCGGCGCTAGATCGGAAGGATCGTGATTAAGTTCGTGGGACGGATCGTGATCAAGTTTGCGGAATGGATCATGATTAGATCGTAGGATGGATCGTGATTGGATCGCGGGATGCATGACGATTTGGCTCGCGAAGACGTTCGACTACACCAACCGCGTTACTTAACGCTTCCCGCTTAGCTATCTACAAGGGTACGTAGATCCACTCTCCCTCTTGTAGATGCTCATCACCATGGATAGATCTGCGTGTGCGTAGGAATTATTTTTTCCATGCAACGTTCCCCAACAGTGGCATCATGAGCTAGGTCTATGTGTCGATGAGATCTCGAGTAGAACACAAAAGGTTTGTGGGCGTTGATGCTTAGATTGCTTCCTCCCTTGGTCGGATTTTAATTTAGCGATATTGTGAGTTGAAGCGACCCAGGCCAACATTACTCGTACGCTTACGAGAGACCGGTTCCCTCAACCGCAACTTTTTGCATAGATGGCTTGTGGGTGACAGTTTCTCTCGCTTTAGTTGGATTGGATCCGACAAAGGCAGTCCTTGAGAAGGTTGAAAAGTAACTAGTGTATCACCGTTGTGGTTTTTGCGTAGATGAGAATTGTTCTTGCTAGATACCCATAGCAGCCACGTAAAACATGCAACAACAATTAGAGGACGTCTAACTTGTTTTTGCAGGGTATGTTGTGATATGATATGGCCAATTACATGATGTGATATATGTGATGTATGAGATGATCATGTGATGTATAGATTATCATGACTTGCAAGTCGATGAGTACAGCAACGGGCAGGAGCCATAGGGTTGTCTTTAAGTATTGTATGACCTGCATGTCAATCATTAAGCGCTATGTAATGCTTTACTTTATCACTACGATAGTAATAGTAGTAGAAGCATGTTGGGCGCGATAACCCCGATGGCGACACGTTGATGGAGATCAAGATGATGGAGATCATGGTGTCATGCCGGTGATGATGGAGATCATTCCGGTGTTTTCATGATGGAGATCAAAAGCACAACATCATGGCCATATCATGTCACTTATGATTTGCATGTGATGTTAATCTTTTTATGCACCTTGTTTTGCTTAGAACGATGGTAGCATTATAAGGTTATCCTGTTGGAAATATGCCCTAGAGGCAATAAATAAATTAGTTATTATCATATTTCCTTGTTCATGATAATCGTTTATTATCCATGCTATAATTGTATTGATTGGAGACTTAGATGCATGTGTGGATACATAGACAAAATCATGTCCCTAGTATGCCTCTAATAGACTAGCTCGTTGATCAAAAGATGGTTAAGGTTTCCTAGCCATGGACATGAGATGTCATTTGATAACGGGATCACATCATTACGAAAATGATGTGACGTACAAGACCCAAACTACAAACGTAGCATATGATCGTGTCAGTTTACTGCTACTGTTTTCTGCATGTTAAGTATATGTTCCTATGACCATGAGATCATGCAACCCACGGATATCGGAGGAGTGCCTTGTGTGTATTAAACATCGCAACATAACTGGGTGACTATAAAGGTGCTCTACAGGTATCTCCGATGGTGTCTGTTGAGTTGGCATGGATCGAGACTGGGATTTGTTACTCCGTGTGACGGAGAGGTATCTCAGGGCCCACTCGGTAATACAACATCACAACAAGCCTTGCAAGCAATGTGACTAATTGTTAGTTGTGGGATCTTGTATTACAAAACAAGTAAAGAGACTTTCCGGTAACGAGGTTGAACTAGGTATGGAGATGCCGACGATCGAATCTTGGGCAAGCAACATACTGAAGAACAAAGGGAACGTTATACGGGATTAACTGAATCCTTGACATAGAGGTTCGACCGATGCAGATCTTCATAGAATATGTAGGAACCAATGTGGACGTCCAGGTCCAGCCATTGGTTATTGTCCGTAGAGGTGTCTCGGTCATGTCTACATAGTTCTCGAACCCGCAGGGTCTGCACACTTAAGGTTTGGTGACGTTTCGGTAGTGTAGAGTTATGTATGGTGGTTACCGAAGGTTGTTCGGAGTCCCGGATGAGATCCCAGACGTCACAAGGAGCTCCGGAATGGTCCAGAGGTAAAGATTCATATATAGGAAGTCCCAGTTTGGTCGCCGAAAAAGTTTCGGGGTCATCGGTAGTGTACCAGGAGTGCCGGTAGTGTATCGGGAGACCTCCTGGAGGGGTATTTCGACCCAAGAGGCTTCATGGGCTGTGGGAGAGTATTAACCAGCCCTTAGTGGGCTTGTAGAATAGTCACACAAGGCCCATGTGGCTGAAGGAATAATCCCAAAGGAAAAAGAGTGGAAAAAAGGCAAAAAAAGGAAGAGTCCAACTCCTACTAGGAGTGGAGGAGGAGTAGGACACCTCCACCTTGGCCGGCCAACTCCTACAGGCCAAGAGCCTTGCACCAAGGGCTGCCTCTCCTCTCCTCCTATATATACTGGTGGAATAGAAGGGTTTTTCGCAGATTTTACGGCCACGTGCTACCCGTTTCACCGGTGCTCCTCTAGATCGGTTTTCTGCAGTGCTTAGGCGAAGCCCTGCCGAAATTGCCACACCACCATCACCGGAGCGCCGTCATGCTGCCGGTGAACTCTCTCTCCTCTCCACCTCCTCTTGCTAGATCAAGACGGCGGAGATCGTCATCAAGCTGCACGTGTGCTGAACGCAGAGGTGTCGTCCGTTCGGCGCTAGATCGGAAGATCGTGATCAAGATCGTGAGATGGATCATGATGAGATCGCGGGACGGATCGTGATGAGTTTGCGGGACGGATCGTGATGAGTTCGTGGGACGGATCGTGATGAGTTCACGGGACAGATCGTGATTGGATCGCGGTACGGATCGTGATGAGATCGTGGGATGCTCGGCGATTTGGATCGCGAAGATGTTCGACTACACCAACCGCGTTTCTTAACGCTTCCCGCTTAGCGATCTACAAGGGTACGTAGATCCACTCTCCCTCTCATAGATGCTCATCACCATGGATAGGTTTGCGTGTGCGTAGGAAATTTTTTGTTTCCCATGCGACATTCCCCAACAGTGGCATCATGAGCTAGGTTGATGGTTCGATGAGATCTCGAGTAGAACACAAAAGGTTTGTGGGCGTTGATGCTTAGATTGCTTCCTCCCTTGGTCGGATTTTGATTTAGTGGTATTGTGAGATGAATCAACCCGGACCAACATTACTCGTATGCTTACGAGAGACTGGTTCCCTCAACCGCAACTTGTTTCATAGATGGCTTGCGGGTGTCGGTTTCTCTCACTTTAGTTGGATCGGATCCGACAAAGGTGGTCCTTGAGAAGGTTGAAAAGCAAACTAGTGTAGCACCGTTGTGGTTTATGCGTAGGTGAGAATTGTTCTTGCTAGATACCCGTAGCAGCCACGTAAAACTTGCAACAACAATTAGAGGACGTGTAACTTGTTTTTGCAGGGTATATTGTGATGTTATATGGCCAATTACATGATGTGATATATGTGATGTATGAGATGATCATGTGATGTATAGAATTTCATGACTTGCACGTCGATGAGTATGGCAACCGGCAGGAGCCATAGGGTTGTCTTTCATTATTGTATGACCTGCGTATCAATCATTAAGCGCTATGTAATGCTTTACTTTATCGCTAAGCGGTAGCAATAGAAGTAGAAGCAGGGCTGGCGCCACAACCCCAATGGCAGCACATTGATGGAGATCAAGATGATGGAGATCATGGTGTTGTGCCGGTGACGATGGAGATCATGCTGGTGTTTTTGAAGATGGAGATCTTAAACACAAGTTCCTGGCCATATCATGTCACTTATGAATTGCATGAGATGTTAATCCTTTTATGCACCTTGTTTTACTTAGTACGGCGGTAGCATTATAAGGTGATCCCTCACTTAAATTTCAAGATAAAACCGTGTTCTCCCCGAGTGTGCACCGTTGTGAAAGTTCGTCGTGTCGAGACACCACGTGATGATCGGGTGTGATAGACTCTACGTTCACATACAACGGGTGCAAGCCAGATTTGCACGTGCAGAACACTCGGGTTAAACTTGACAAGCCTAGCATGTACAGACATGGCCTCGGAACACAAGAGACCGAAAGGTCAAACATGAGTCATATAGTAGATATGATCAACATAATGATGTTCATCATTGAAGCCACCTCAACTCACGTGATGATCGGACTTGAGTTGGTGAATTTGGATCATGTGTCACTCAGATGACCTGAGGGATGTCAATTTGAGTGGGAGTTCTTAGGTAATATGATTAATTGAGCTCATTATCATGAACATTTTCAAAGTGTCTTTGCAAATTATGTTGTAGATTACTAGCTCATGTTGTAGCTCCCTTGTATTGTTATATGTTCCTAAAGAAATAGAGTTGAAAGATAATGGTAGCAATATTGCAGACTTGGGTCCGTGATCTGAGGATTGTCCTCATTGCTGCACAGAAGGGTTATGTCATTAATGCACCGCTCGGTGCGCCAACCCCTCTGGCATCGTCTGTAGATGTTGTGAACATCTGATAGGCACATTCTGATGACTACTTGATAGTTTAGTGTGTCATGCATTACGACTTAGAATGGAGGCTCCAAAACGTTTTGAACGTCACGAAACATATGAGATGTTTCTAAAGAGATGAAATTAGGATCTTAGGCTCGTGCCCGTGTTGCGAGATATGAGATCTCCAACAAGATTCTTTGCTTGCATGATGATGGAGAATAGCTCAATAGTTGAGCATGTGCTCAGATTGTCTGGGTGCTACAATCGCTTGAATTGAGTGGGCGTTGATCTTCTAGATAAGATAGTGATTGATACAGTTCTCCAAGTCACTGTCACTAAAAGAACTTGGTGATGAACTATAAAACGCTAGGGATAGAAATAATGATCCCTGAGATGTTCGTGATGTTTGACACCGCGAAGGTAGAAATCAAGAAGGAGCGTCAAGTGTTGATGGTTAATCAAACCACTAGTTTCGAGAATGGCAAGATCAAGGAGGGAAACTTCATGGATAGCAAGTCAGTTGCTGCTCCAGTGAACCAACCCAAAGTTGAACTCAAACCCGAGACTAAGTGCTTCTGTTATGAGGTGAGCGGTCGCTGAAACGGAACAACCCTAGATACTTGGTAGATAAAAAGGTTGGCAACATCGAAAGAAGTATATTTGATATATGAGTTATAGATGTGTACCTTGCTAGTACTCTTAGTAGCACCTGGGTATTGGATACCGGTTCGGTTGCTAAATGTTAGTAACTCGAAATAAAATCTACGGAATAAACGGAGAACTAGCTAAGGGTGAGGTGACGATATGTGTTGGAAATGTTTCTAAGGTTGATGTGATCGACATCGCACGCTCTCTCTACCTTCAGGATTAGTGACGAACCTAAATAAATGTTATTTGGTGTTTTGCGTTGAGCATGGACATGATTAGATCATGTTTATTGCAAATACGGTTATTCATTTAAGTTAGAGATTAATGGTTATTCTGCTTACATGAATAATACCTTCAATGGTCATGCACCCAGTGAGAATGGTTTGTTGAAATCTTGATCGTAGTAATACACATGTTCATGACATTGATGTCAAAAGATACAAAGTTAAATAATGATAGTACCACATACTTGTGGCACTGCCACAAAATGTCATATTGGTATAAAGCGCATGAAGAAACTCCATGCTAATGGATATTTGGACTCATTCGATTTCGAATCGGTTGAGACATGCGAACCATGCCTCTTGGGCAAGATGACTAAAGGGCCCTGTTGGATGGAGCGGGCAAGTGATTCATTGGAAATGATACATGTTGATGTATGCAATCTAGTGAGTCTTGTAGCGTGCAGTGGATATCGTTATTTTCTTACCTTCACTGATGATTTGAGTAGATATAGTGTGTATTTACTTAATGAAACACAAGTCTGAATTGTTTGAAAGGTTCAAGCAAATTCACAGTGAAGTCTAAGATCATCGTGACAAGAAGATAAAAATGACTGTGATATGATCGTGGAGGTGAATATCTGAGTTACGAGTTTGGCATACAACTTAAAACAATGTGAAATTTGTTTCACAACTAAACGCCACCTGGAACACCATAGTGTGATGGAGTGTCCGAACATCATAGTCATGCTCTATTGGATATGGTGCGTGCGATGATGTCTCTTATCGTTTTACTACTATAATTTTGGGGTTATGCATTAGAGACAACTACATTCACTTTAAATAGGGCACCATCTAAATCCGTTGAGATGACACCGTGTGAATTATGGTTTGATAGAAACCTAAGCTGTCATTTCTTAATGTTTGGGGCTGCGACACATGTGTGGAAAATGTTTTCACCTAATGAGGTCGAACCCAAGGCGGACAAATACATCTTCATAGAATACCCTAAGATCAGTTGGATGAACCTTCTATCTCAGATCCAAGTGCAAAGCGTTTGTTGCTTATACGAATCCTTTCTCGAGGAAATGTTTATCTCGAAAGAATTGAGTGGGAGGAAGATAGAACTTGATGAGGTTGTTAAACCTTTGTTCACCAGAGAGTAGCGCAGCGCATAAAGATGTTTCTGTGAAGCCTATGTTAGTTGAAGAGGAAGTTGTTTCTCCTAAACGGTACGACAACCCTGTCTTGGAGGTCATGTTGTTGGACAACGATGAACCTACAAGCTATGGAGAAGTGATGATGGGCCCAGATTCCGACAAATGGTTGGAGGCCATGAAATCCGAGATAGGATCCATGTATGAAAACCAAGTATAGACTTTGGTAGACTTGCTCGTTGGACGTCAATTCGTTGAGTACAAATGGATCTTTAAAATGAAGACAGACGTTGATGGTAATTGTCACCATTTGTAAAGCTTGACTTGTTGCAAAGATGTTTATGACAAGTTCAAGGAGTTGACTGCGATGAGACTTTCTCACTCGTAGCGATGCTAAAGTCTGTTGGAATTATGTTAGTAGTTGCTGCATTTTCAATTATGAAATCTGGCAGATGGATGTCAAAACATCGTTTCCTTAACGGTTTACTTGAGGAAAGGTTCTATGTGATACAACCAGAAGGTTTTTGTCAGTCCTAAGGATGCTAAAAGGTGTGCAAGCTTCAGTGGTCCTTCTATGGACTGAAGCAAGCATCTCGGAGTAGGAATGTACACTTTGATCAGGTGATCAAAGTTTTGATGTTTATACAAAGTTTATGAGAAACTTGTATTTGCAATAAAGTGAGTGGGAGCAATATAGAATTTCTGATAAGTATATGTGGATGACATATTGTTAATCAGAAATAATGTAGGATTTCTGGAAAGCATAAATGGTTGTTTGAAAAGTGATTTTCAACGGAAGACCTGGATAAAGCTACCTAATTATTGAGCATCAAAATCTATAGAGATAGATCAAGATGCTTGATGAGACTTTCAATGAGTGCATACCTTGACAAGATTTTGAAAAAGTTCAAAATGGATCAGCCAGAGAAATAGTTCTCGTCTGATTTGTAAGGTGTGAAGTTGAGTGAGACTCAAAGCTCGACAATGGCAGAAGAAAGAGAAAGGACGAACGTCGTCCCCTATGCCTTAGCCATAGGCTCTGTACAGTATGCCATGTTGTGTACCGCACATGTGTGTGCCTTGGCATGAGTTCGTCAGGGGGTACAAGAGTGAACCAGGAGTGGATCACTGGACAGCGATCAAGATTATCCTCAGTAACTAAAATACTGAGGAGATGTTTCTCGATTATGGAGGTGATAAAGAGTTCGTCGTAAAGAGTTACGTTAATGCAAGCTTTAGCACCAATCCGGATGACTAGTAGTAGCAATCTGGATACATATAGTGGAGCAGCCATTTGGAAGTAGTACCAAGTGGAGTGTGGTAGCAGTGTTTACGGTTTGACATAGAGATTTGCAAAGTACACACGGATCCGAATATCGTAGACCCATTGACTATAAGACCTCTCTCACATGCAAAGCATGATCCAGCCCCAGAAGTCATTGGGTGTTAGATTCATAACAATGCGAATCACATGGTGATGTGAACTAGATTATTGACTCTAGTGCAAGTGGGAGACTATTGCAAATATGCCCTAGAAGCAATAAATAAATTAGTTATTATCATATTTTCTTGTTCATGATAATCGTTCATTATCCATGCTATAATTGTATTGATTGGAGACTTAGATGCATGTGTGGATACATAGACAAAATCATGTCCCTAGTATGCCTCTAATAGACTAGCTCGTTGATCAAAAGATGGTTAAGGTTTCCTAGCCAGGGATATGAGTTGTCATTTGATAACGGGATCACATCATTAGGAGAATGATGTGATGGACAAGACCCAAACTACAAACGTAGCATATGATCATGTCAGTTTACTGCTACTGTTTTCTGCATGTCAAGTATATGTTCCTATGACCATGAGATCATGCAACTCACGGATATCAGAGGAGTGCCTTATGTGTATCAAACATCGCAACGTAACTTGGTGACTATAAAGGTGCTCTAGAGGTATCTCCGATGGTGTCTGTTGAGTTGGCATGGATCGAGACTGGGATTTGTTACTCCGTGCGACGGAGAGGTATCTCGGGGCCCACTCAGTAATACAACATCACAACAAGCCTTGCAAGCAATGTGACTAATTGTTAGTTGCGAGATATTGTATTACAGAACGAGTAAAGAGACTTGCCGATAACGAGGTTGAACTAGGTATGGAGATACCGACGATCGAATCTTGGGCAAGTAACATACCGAAGAACAAAGGGAACGTTATACGGGATAAACTGAATCCTTGACATAGAGATTCGACCGATGAAGATCTTCGTAGAATATTTAGGAACCAATGTGGACGTCCAGGTCCTGCCATTGGTTATTGGTCGTAGAGTTCTCTCGGTCATGTCTACACAGTTCTCAAACCCGCAGGGTCTGCACACTTAAGGTTCGGTGACATTTCGGTAGTGTAGAGTTATGTATGGTGGTGATAGAAGGTTGTTCGGAGTCCCGGATGAGATCCCGGACATCACGAGGAGCTCTGGAATGGTCCAGAGGTAAAGATTCATATATAGGAAGTCCCAGTTTGGTCGCCGGAAAAGTTTCGGGCTCATCGGTAGTGTACCGGGAGTGCCGGTAGTGTACCGGGAGACCTCCGGGAGGGGTATTTCGACCCAAGAGGATTCATGGGCTGTGGGAGAGTATTAACCAGCCCTTAGTGGGCTGGTGGAATAGCCACACAAGGCCCATGCGGCTGAAGGAAGAATCCCAAAGGAAAAAGAGTGGAAAAAAGGCAAAAAAGGAAGAGTCCTACTCCTACTAGGAGTGGAGGAGGAGTAGGACACCTCCACCTTGGCCGGCCAACTCCTAGAGGCCAAGAGCCTTGCGCCAAGGGCTGCCTCTCCTCTCCTCCTATATATACTGGTGGAATAGAAGGGTTTTGCACAGATTTTACGACCACGTGCTACCCGTTTCACCGGTGCTCCTCTAGATCGGTTTTCTGCAGTGCTTAGGCGAAGCCCTGCCAGAATTGCCACACCACCATCACCGGAGCGCCGTCACGCTGCCGGTGAACTCTCTCTCCTCTCCACCTCCTCTTGCTGGATCAAGATGGCGGAGATCGTCATCAAGCTGCACGTGTGCTGAACACGGAGGTGTCATCCGTTTGGCGCTAGATCGAAAGATCGTGAGACGGATCGTGATGAGATTGCGGGACGGATCGTGATGAGTTCACGGGACGGATCGTGATAAGTTTGCGAGACGGATCGTGATGAGTTCACGCGACGGATCGTGATTGGATCGCGGGACGGATCGTGATGAGATCGTGGGACACTCGGCGATTTGGATCGCGAAGATGTTCGACTACACCAACCACATTTCTTAACGCTTCCCGCTTAGCAATCTACAAGTACGTAGATCCACTCTCCCTCTCGTAGATGCTCATCACCATGGATAGGTTTGCGTGTGCGTAGGAAATTTTTTGTTTCCCATGCAACGTTCCCCAACAGATCCCTCACTTAATTTCAAGATAAATTGTGTTCTCCCTGAGTGTGCACCGTTGCGAAAGTTCGTCGTGTCGAGACACCACGTGATGATCGGGTGTGATAGACTCTATGTTCACATACAACGGGTGCAAGCCAGATTTTCACGTGCAGAACACTCGGGTTAAACTTGACGATCCTAGCATGTACAGACATGGCCTCAGAACACAAGAGACCTAAAGGTCGATCATGAGTCATATAGTAGATATGATCAACATTATGATGTTCACCATTGAAACCACCTCGACTCACGTGATGATCGGACTTGAGTTGGTGAATTTGGATCATGTGACACTCAGATGACCCGAGGGATGTCAATTTGAGTGGGAGATTTAGTAATTTGATTAACTAAACTCATTATCTTGAACAATAGCCTAAGTAACCTTTGCATTTTTATGTTGTAGATCAATGGCTCACGCAGTAGCACCCTTGAATTTTAATGCGTTCCTACAGAAAGCTAAGTTGAAAGATGATGGAAGTAACTTTGTTGATTGGGCCCGTAATCTGAGGATTTATCCTCACGATTTCCCAGAAACAATATGTCCTTGATGCACCACTTGGTGACCAACCAGAAGACATGACCTCCGAAGACGTTAAGAACGCTTGGGAGGCTCGTGCTGGAGACTACTCAATAGTTCAGTGTGCAATATTGTATGGCTTAGAACAGGGACTTCAAAGAAGTTTTGAACGTCATGGAGCATATGAGATGTTCCAGGAGTTGAAGTTTATCTTTCAGAAGAATGCCCGGATCGAGAGGTATGAGACCTCCGATAAATTCTATGCTTCCAAGATGGAGGAGAACGGGTCTATCAGTGAGCACATACTCAGAATGTCTGGGTATTCAAATCGTCTAGCGGAGTTGGGAATTACCCTTTCGCCAGAGGCAATCACTGACAGAGTTCTTCAATCACTGCCACGTAGTTACAAGAGCTTTGTAATGAACTATTGTTGGGGAACGTCGCATGGGAAACAAAAATTTTCCTACGCACACGCAAACCTATCCATGGTGATGAGCATCTACGAGAGGGAGAGTGGATCTACATACCCTTGTAGATCACTAAGCGGGAAGCATTAAGAAACGCGGTTGGTGTAGTCGAACATCTTCGCGATCCAAATCGCCGAGCATCCCGCGATCTCATCACGATCCGTCCCGCGATCCAATCATGATCCGTCCCGTGAACTCATCACGATCCGTCCCGTGATCTCATCACAATCCGTCTCACGATCTTGATCACGATCTGTCCCGCGAACTCATCACGATCCGTTCCGCGATCTCATCACGAACTGTCTCGCGATCTCGATCACGGTCCTTCCGATCTAGCGCCGAACGGACGGCACCTCCGCGTTCAGCACACGTGCAGCTTGATGACAATCTCCACCATCTCGATCCAGCGAGAGGAGGTGGAGAGGAGAGAGAGTTCACCGGCAGTGTGACGGCGCTCCGGTGATGGTGGTGGAGTGATTCCGGCAGGGCTTCGCCTAAGCGCTGCGGAAAACCGATCTAGAGGAGAAACTGTGCACCGGTGAAACGGGTAGCACGTGGCCGGAAATTCTGTTCGAAAACCACCCAATCCACTAGTATATATAGGAGGAGAGGAGAGGATAGGCAGCCAAGGCCTTTGGGTCGGCCGAAATAGGAGGTGGGAGCAATCCTACTTCACCTCCAATCCTAGTTGGAGTAGGATTGCCTCCTATTGGCTGATTTTCCACTTTTTGCTTTAGGACTTTCTCTCCTGCGCCATGGGCCTTTGTGGCTGTTTTCCCAGCCCACTAAGGGCTGGTTATTATTCTCCCACAGCCCATGAACCTCTTGGGGTCGAAATACCCCTCCCGGAGGTCCTCCGGTACACTACCGGCACTCCCGGTACAATACCGATACTCCCGGTACACTATCGATGAGCCCGAAACTTTTCCAGAAACCAAACTGGGACTTCCTATATATGAATCTTTACCTCCGGACCATTCCGGAGCTCCTCGTAATGTCCGGGATCTCATCCGGGACTCCGAACAACCTTCGGTCACCACCATACATAACTCTACACTACCGAAACGTCACCGAACCTTAAGTGTGCAGACCCTGCGGGTTCGAGAACTATGTAGACATGACCGAGACACCTCTACGGTCAATAACCAATGGCGGGACCTAGACGTCCACATTGGTTCCTACATATTCTACGAAGATCTTTATCGGTCGAACCTCTATGTCAAGGATTCAGTTAATCCCGTATAACGTTCCCTTTGTTCTTCGGTATGTTACTTGCCCGAGATTCGATCGTCGGTATCTCCATACCTAGTTCAACCTCGTTACCGGCAAGTCTCTTTACTCGTTCCATAATACAAGATCCCGCAACTAACAATTAGTCACATTGCTTGCAAGGCTCATTGTGATGTTGTATTACAGAGTGGGCCCTGAGATACCTCTCCGTCACACGGAGTAACAAATCCCAGTCTCGATCCATGCCAACTCAACAGACACCATCGGAGATACCTGTAGAGCACCTTTATATTCACCCAGTTACGTTGCGACGTTTGATACACACAAGGCACTCCTCCGATATCCCTGAGTTGCATGATCTCATGGTCATAGGAACATATACTTGACATGCAGAAAACAGTAGCAATAAACTGACACGATCATATGCTATGTTTGTAGTTTGGGTCTTATCCATCACATCATTCTCCTAATGATGTGATCCCATTATCAAATGACATCTCATGTCCATGGCTAGGAAACCTTAACCATCCTTTGATCAACGAGCTAGTCCATTAGAGGCATACTAGGGACATGGTTTTGTCTATGTATCCACACATGCATTTAAGTCTCCGATCAATACAATTATAGCATGGATAATAAACGATTATCATGAACAAGGAAATATGATAATAACTAATTTATTATTGCCTCTAGGGCATATTTCCAACAGTCTCCCACTTGCACTAGAGTCAATAATCTAGTTCACATCACCATGTGATTCGCATTGTTATGAATCTAACACCCAATGAGTTCTGGGGCTCGATCATGCTTTGCATGTGAGAGAGGTCTTATAGTCAACAGGTCTGCGATATTCAGATCCGTGTGTACTTTGCAAATCTCTATGTCAAACCGTAAACACTGCTACCACACTCCACTTGGTACTATTTCCAAATGGCTGCTCCACTATACGTATCCAGATTGCTACTACTAGTCATCCGGATAGGTGTTAAAGCTTGCATCGACGTAACTCTTTACGACGAACTCTTTATCACCTCCATAATCAAGAAACATTTCCTTAGTCCTCTGGTTACTAAGGATAATTCCGACCGCTTTCCAGTGATCCACTCCTGGACCACTCTTGTACCCCTTGACAGACTCATGGCAAGGCACACATAGGTGCGGTACACAGCATGTCATAATATAGAGCCTATGGCTAAGGCATAGGGGACGACGTTCGTCCTTTCTCTTTCTTCTGCCGTTGTCGAGCTTTGAGTCCCACTCAACTTCACACCTTACAAATCAGACGAGAACTATTTCTCTGGCTGATCCATTTTGAACTCTTTCAAAATCTTGTGAAGGTATGCATTCATTGAAAGTCTCATCAAGCATCTTGATCTATCTCTATAGATTTTGATGCTCAACAATTAGGTAGCTTTATCCAGGTCTTCCTTTGAAAATCACTTTCCAAATAACCGTTTTATGCTTTCCAGAAACTCTACATTATTTCTGAACAACAATATGTCATCCACATATACTTATCAGAAATTCTATAGTGCTCCCACTCACTTTATTGCAAATACAAGTTTCTCATAAACTTTGTATAAACATCAAAACTTTGATCACCTCATCAAAGCGTATATTCCAACTCTGAGATGCTTGCTTCAGTCCATGGAAGGATCACCGAAGCTTGCACACCTTTTAGCATCCTTAGGCCTGACAAAACCTTCTGGTTGTATCACATACAACCTTTCCTCAAGTAAACCATTAAGGAAACGATGTTTTGACATCCATCTGCCAGATTTCATAATTGAAAACACAGCAACTGCTAACATAATTCCAACAGACTTTTAGCATCGCTACGAGTGAGAAAGTCTCATCGTAGTCAACTCCTTGAACTTGTCACAAACATCTTTGCAACAAGTCGAGCTTTACAAATAGTGACATTCACCATCAATGTATGTCTTCATTTTAAAGATCCATTTGTACTCAACGACCTGCCGTCCAACGAGCAAGTCTACCAAAGTCTACACTTGGTTTTAATACATGGATCCTATCTCGGATTTCATGGCCTCCAACCATTTGTCGGAATCCGGGCCCATCATCGCTTCTCCATAGCTCGTAGGTTCATCGTTGTCCAACAACATGACCTCCAAGACAGAGTTGTCGTACCACTTAGGAGCAGTACGCATCCTTGTCGACCTACGAAGTTTGATAGTAACTTGATCCTGAAGCTTCATGATCATCATCATTAACTTCCTCTTCAACTAACGTAGGCTTCACAGTAACATCTTTCTGCGCTGCGCTACTCTCTGGTTGAACAAAGGTTTAACAATCTCATCAAGTTCTATCTTCCTCCCACTCAATTGTTTCGAGAGAAACTGTTTCTCGAGAAAGGACCCAGTTCTAGCAACAAACACTTTGCACTCGGATCTGAGATAGAAGGCATACCCATCTGTTCTTAGGGTATTCTATGAAGATACATTTGTCTGCTTTGGGTTCTAGCTTATTATGTGAAACATTTTCCACACAAGCATCGCAGCCCCAAACATTAAGAAATGACAGCTTAGGTTTCTATCAAACCATAATTCACGCGGTGTCATCTCAACGGATTTAGATGATGCCCTATTTAAAGTGAATGTAGTTGTCTCTAATGCATAACCCCAAAAATTATAGTAGTAAAACGATAAGAGACATCACAGTATGCACTATATCAATAGAGCATGACTATGATGTTCGGACACACCATCACACCATGGTGTTCCAGGTGGCGTTAGTTGTGAAACAAATTTCACGTTGTCTTAAGTTGTATGCCAAACTCGTAACTCAGATATTCACCTCCACGATCATATCGCGGTCATTTTTATCTTCTTGTCACGATGATCTTTAAACTTCACTCTGAATTTGCTTGAACCTTTCAAATGATTCAGACTTGTGTTTCATTAAGTAAATATACACTATATCTACTCAAATCATCAGTGAAGGTAAGAAAATAACGATATCCACTGCACGCTACAAGACTCACTAGATTGCATACATCAACATGTATCATTTCCAATGAATCACTTGCCCGCTCCATCCAACGGGGTCCTTTAGTCATCTTGCCCAAGAGGCATGGTTCGCATGTCTCAACCGATTCGAAATCGATGAGTCCAAATATCCATCAGCATGGAGTTTCTACATGCGCTTTATACCAATATGACATTTAGCGACAGTGCCACAAGTATGTGGTACTATCATTATTAACTTTGTATCTTTTGACATCAATGTTATGAACATGTGTACTACTACGATCAAGATTTCAACAAACCATTCTCACTGGGTGCATGACCATTGAAGGTATTATTCATGTAACTAGAATAACTATTATTCTCTGACTTAAATGAATAACCATATTGCAACAAACATGATCTAATCATGTTCATGCTCAACGCAAAACACCAAATAACATTTATTTAGGTTCGTCACTAATCCTGAAGGTAGAGAGAGCGTGCGATGTTGATCACATAAACCTTGGAAACATTTCCAACACACATCGTCACCTCACCCTTAGCTAGTTCTCCGTTTATTCCGTAGCTTTTATTTCGAATTACTAACATTTAGCAACCGAACCGGTATCCAATACCCAGGTGCTACTAGGAGTACTAGCAAGGTACACATCAATAACTCGTATATCAAATATACTTCTGTTGATGTTGCCAGCCTTCTTATCTACCAAGTATCTAGGGTTGTTCCGCTTCAGCGACCTCTCACCTCATAATAGAAGCACTTAGTCTCGGGTTTGAGTTCAACTTTGGGTTGCTTCACTGGAGCAGCAACTGACTTGCTATCCATGAAGTTTCCCTCCTTGCTCTTGCCCTTTTCGAAACTAGTGGTTTGATTAACCATCAACACTTGACGCTCCTTCTTGATTTCTACCATCGCGGTGTCAAACATCGCGAACAGCTCAGGGATCAATACTTCTATCCCTGGTGTATTATAGTTCATCACTAAGTTCTAGTAGCTTTAGTGAAAGTGACTTGGAGAACTATATCAATCACTATCTTATCTGGAAGATCAACTCCCACTTGATTCAAGCGATTGTAGTACCCAGACAATCTGAGTACATGCTCAACGATTGAGCTATTCTCCTTCATCTTACAAGCAAAGAATCTTGTTGGAGATCTCATATCTCGCAACAAAGGCACGAGCCTGAGATCACAATCTCTGCTCCTAGAACATCTCATATGTTCCGTGACGTTCAAAACATTTTGCAGCCTCAATTCTAAGCCGTAATGCATGACGCACTAAACTATCAAGTAGTCATCGAAACGTGCCTGTTAGATGTTCACAACATCTATAGACGACGCTAGAGGGGGTGGCGCACCGAGCGGTGCATTAAGGACATAAGCCTTCTGTGCAGCAATGAGGACAATCCTCAGATCACGGACCCAGTCCGCAATTTTGCTACCAACATCTTTCAATTCTATTTCTCTAGGAACATATAAAAATACAAGGGAGCTACAGCGCGAGCTAGTAATCTACAACATAATTTGCAAAGACACTTTGACTATGTTCATGATAATGAGTTCAATTAATCATATTACTTAAGAACTCCCACTCAAATTGACATCCCTCCGATCATTCGAGTGATACATGATCCAAATTCACCAACTCAAGTCCGATCATCACGTGAGTTGAGGTGGCTGCAATGGTGAACATCATTATGTTGATCATATCTACTATATGACTCATGTTCGACCTTTCGGTCTCTCATGTTCCGAGGCCATGTCTGTACATGCTAGGCTCGTCAAGTTTAACCCAAGTGTTCTGCGCGTGCAAATCTGGCTTGCACCCGTTGTATGTGAACGTAGAGTCTATCACACCCGATCATCACGTGGTGTCTCAACACGACGAACTTTCGCAATGGTGCACACTCGGGGAGAACACAATTTATCTTGAAGTTAAGTGAGGGATCACCTTATAATGCTACCGTCGTCCTAAGCAAAACAAGGTGCATAAAAAGGATTAACATCACATGCAAATCATAAGTGACATGATATGGCCATGAACTTGTGCTTTTGATCTCCATCTAGAAAGCACCGGCATGATCTCCATCGTCACCGCATGACACCATGATCTCCATCAACGTGTCGCCATCGGGGTTGTCACGCCCTGCATGCTTCTACTACTATTGCTACCGTAGTGATAAAGTAAAGCACTACATAGCGCTTAAGGATTGACACGCACGTCATACAATAATTAAAGACAACCCTATGGCTCCTGCTGGTTGCCATACTCATCGACATGCAAGTCGTGATAATATATACATCACATGATCATCTCATACATCAGATATATCACATCATGTAATTGGCCATATCGTATCACAACATACCCTGCAAAAACAAGTTAGACGTCCTCTAATTGTTGTTGCAAGTTTTACGTGGCTGCTACGGGTATCTAGCAAGAACGATTCTCACCTACGCATAAACCACAACGGTGATACATAGATTGCTTTTCAACCTTCTCAAGGACCGCCTTTGTCGGATCCGATCCAACTAAAGTGAGAGAAACTGTCACCCGCAAGCCATCTAAGCAACAAGTTGCATCGAGGGAACCGGTCTCTCGTAAGCGTACGAGTAATGTTGGTCTGGGCCGCTTCATCTCACAATCCCGCTGAACCAAAATCCGACCAAGGGAGGAAGCAATCTAAGCATCAACGCCCACAAACCTTTTGTGTTCTACTCGAGATCTCATCGAACCATCAACCTAGCTCATGATGCCACTGTTGGGGAACGTCGCATGGGAAACAAAAAATTTCCTACGCACACGCAAACCTATCCATGGTGATGAGCATCTACGAGAGGGAGAGTGGATCTACATACCCTTGTAGATCACTAAGCGGGAAGCGTTAAGAAACGCGGTTGGTGTAGTCGAACATCTTCGCGATCCAAATCGCCGAGCGTCCCGCGATCTCATCACGATCCGTCCCGCGATCCAATCACGATCCGTCCCGTGAACTCATCACGATCCGTCCCGCGATCTCATCACAATCCGTCTCACGATCTTGATCACGATCTGTCCCGCGAACTCATCACGATCCGTTCCGCGATCTCATCACGAACTGTCTCGCGATCTCGATCACGGTCCTTCCGATCTAGCGCCGAACGGACGGCACCTCCGCGTTCAGCACATGTGCAGCTTGATGACGATCTCCACCGTCTCAATCCAGCGAGAGGAGGTGGAGAGGAGAGAGAGTTCACCGGCAGCGTGACGGCGCTCCGGTGATGGTGGTGGAGTGATTCCGGCAGGGCTTCGCCTAAGCGCTGCGGAAAACCGATCTAGAGGAGAAACTGTGCACCGGTGAAACGGGTAGCACGTGGCCGGAAATTCTGTCCAAAAACCACCCAATCCACTAGTATATATAGGAGGAGAGGAGAGGAGAGGCAGCCAAGGCCTTTGGGTCGGCCGAAATAGGAGGTGGGAGCAATCCTACTTCACCTCCAATCCTAGTTGGAGTAGGATTGCCTCCTATTGGCTGATTTTCCACTTTTTGCTTTAGGACTTTCTCTCCTGCGCCATGGGCCTTTGTGGCTGTTTTCCCAGCCCACTAAGGGCTGGTTATTATTCTCCCACAGCCCATGAACCTCTTGGGGTCGAAATACCCCTCCCGGAGGTCCTCCGGTACACTACCGGCACTCCCGGTACAATACCGATACTCCCGGTACACTACCGATGAGTCCGAAACTTTTCCGGAAACCAAACTGGGACTTCCTATATATGAATCTTTACCTCCGGACCATTCCGGAGCTCCTAGTAACGTCCGGGATCTCATCCGGGACTCCGAACAACCTTCGGTCACCACCATACATAACTCTACACTACCGAAACGTCACCGAACCTTAAGTGTGCAGACCCTGCGGGTTCGAGAACTATGTAGACATGACCGAGACACCTCTACGGTCAATAACCAATGGCGGGACCTGGACGTCCACATTGGTTCCTACATATTCTACGAAGATCTTTATCGGTCGAACCTCTATGTCAAGGATTCAGTTAATCCCGTATAACGTTCCCTTTGTTCTTCGGTATGTTACTTGCCCGAGATTCGATCGTCGGTATCTCCATACCTAGTTCAACCTCGTTACCAGCAAGTCTCTTTACTCGTTCCATAATACAAGATCCCGCAACTAACAATTAGTCACATTGCTTGCAAGGCTCATTGTGATGTTGTATTACAGAGTGGGCCCTGAGATACCTCTCCGTCACACGGAGTAACAAATCCCAGTCTCGATCCATGCCAACTCAACAGACACCATCGGAGATACCTGTAGAGCACCTTTATAGTCACCCAGTTACGTTGCGACGTTTGATACACACAAGGCACTCCTCCGATATCCCTGAGTTGCATGATCTCATGGTCATAGGAACATATACTTGATATGCAGAAAACAGTAGCAATAAACTGACACGATCATATGCTATGTTTGTAGTTTGGGTCTTATCCATCACATCATTCTCCTAATGATGTGATCCCGTTATCAAATGACATCTCATGTCCATGGCTAGGAAACCTTAACCATCCTTTGATCAACGAGCTAGTCCATTAGAGGCATACTAGGGACATGGATTTGTCTATGTATCCACACATGCATTTAAGTCTCCGATCAATACAATTATAGCATGGATAATAAACGATTATCATGAACAAGGAAATATGATAATAACTAATTTATTATTGCCTCTAGGGCATATTTCCAACAACTATAACATGCACGGGATGAACAAGTCAGTCGCCGAGCTGTTTGCGATGCTGAAAGTCGCCGAGTCTGAAATCCAGAAAGAACATCAAGTGTTGATGGTCAATAAAACCACTAGTTTCATGAAAAATTGCAAGGGCAAAGGCAAGAAGGGTAAAACCAAGAAGGATGGCAAAGCAGTTGCTACTCCTACAAAGAAGCCTAAGCATGGACCTAAGCCAGAAACTGAGTGCTTTCATTGCAAAGGAACTGGTCACTAGAAGCGGAACTGCCCCAAGTACCTGGCTGACAAGAAGGCGGCCAACGACAAACAAGGTATATATGATATACATGTTATTGATGTGTACCTTACTAGCTCTCGTAGTAGTGCCTGGGTATTTGATACCGGTTCGGTTGCTCATATTTGCAACTCAAAGCAGGAACTACGGAATGAACGAAGGCTGGCAAAGGACGAAGTGACAATGCGCGTGGGAAATGGTTCCAAGGTTGATGTGATCGCCGTCGGCACGCTCCCTCTTCAATTACCATCAGGATTAGTGATGAACCTGAATAATTGTTATTTAGTGCCTGCGTTAAGCATGAACATTATATCTGGATCTTGTTTATTGCGAGACGGTTACTCATTTAAATCAGAGAATAAAGGTTGTTCTATTTATATGAGTAATATCTTTCATGGTCATGCACCCAATGTTAGGGGTTTATTCATATTGAATCTTGATAGTGATGACACACATGTTCATAACATTGATGCCAAAAGATGTAGAGTTGATAATGATAGTACCACTTTCTTGTGGCACTGCCGTTTAGGTCATATTGGTGTAAAACGCATGAGGAAGCTCCATGCTGATGGACTTTTGGAGTCACTTGATTTTGAATCACTTGACACATGTGAACCATGCCTCATGGGCAAGATGACTAAAACGCCGTTCTCTGGAACAATGGAACGGGCAAGTGACTTATTGGAAATCATACATACTGATGTGTGCGGTCCAATGAATGTTGCAGCGCGCGGTGGATATCATTATTTTCTCACCTTCACTGATGACTTAAGTAGATATGGGTATATTTACTTAATGAAACACAAGTCTGAAACGTTTGAAAAGTTCAAGCAATTTCAGAGTGAAGTTGAGAATCATCGTAACAAGAAGATTAAATTTCTACGATCTGATCGAGGAGGTGAATATCTGAGTTATGAGTTTGGCAGTCACTTAAGACAATGTGGAATTGTTTCACAGTTGACACCGCCCGGAACACCACAGCGTAACGGTGTTTCCGAACGTCGTAATCGAACGTCATTAGATATGGTGCGTTCTATGATGTCTCTTGCCGATTTGCCACTATCGTTTTGGGGTTATGCATTAGAGACAGCTGCATTCACTCTAAATAGGGCACCATCGAAATCCGTTGAGACGATGCCATATGAACTGTGGTTTTGCAAAAGGCCAAAGTTGTCGTTTCTTCAAAGCTAGAACCCAAAGCGGAGAAATGCGTCTTCATAGGATACCCAAAAGAGACAGTTGGGTATACCTTCTATCTCAGATCCGAAGGCAAAGTATTTGTTGCTAAGAACGGAACATTTCTTCAGAAAGAGTTTCTCTCGAAAGAATTGAGTGGGAGGAAAATAGAGCTTGATGAGGTTATTGAACCTTTACTTCAACCAGAAAGTAGCGCAGCGCAGAAAGATGTTTCTGTGGAACCTACGACGGTAGAAGAGGAAGTTAATGATGATGATCATGAAGCTTCGGATCAAGCTACTATTGAACCTCGTAGGTCGACAAGGGAGCGTACTTCTCCTGAGTGGTACGGCAACCCTGTCTTGGAGGTCATGTTATTAGACAACAATGAACCTACGAGCTATGGAGGAGCAGTGATGGGCCCGAATTCTGAGAAATAGTTAGAGGCCATGAAATCCGAGATGGGATCCATGTATGAAAACAAAGTAGGGACTTTGGAAGTATTACCAGAAGGGCGAAAGGCCATTCAGAACAAATGGATCTTTAAGAAGAAGACGGACGTAGACGGTAATGTCACCGTCTATAAAGCTCGACTTGTGGCAAAGGGTTTTTCACAAGTTCAAGGAGTTGACTACGATGAGACTTTCTCACTCGTAGCGATGCTTAAGTCTGTCAGAATCATGTTGGCAATAGCCGCTTATTTTGACTATGAAATTTGGCAGATGGATGTCAAAACGGCGTTCCTCAATGGTTTCCTTGAGGAAGAGTTGTATATGATGCAACCCGAAGGTTTTGTCGATCCATAGAATGTTGACACAGTTTGAAAACTCCAGCGATCCATTTATGGACTGGTGCAAGCATCTCGGAGTTGGAATAAGCGCTTTGATGAGGTGATCAAAGCGTTTGAGTTTATACAAGTTTATGGAGAAGCTTGTATTTACAAGAAAGTGAGTGGGAGCTCTATAGCGTTTCTAGTATTATATGTGGATGACATATTGCTGATTGGAAACAATGTAGAAATGCTGTAAAGCGTGAAGGAATATTTGAATAAGAGTTTTTCAATGAAGGACCTAGGAGAAGCTGCTTTCATATTAGGCATTAAGATCTATAGAGATAGATCGAGACACTTAATAGCACTTTCACAGAGCACATACCTTGATAAAGTTTTGAAGAAGTTCAAAATGGATCAGTCCAAGAAGGGGTTCTTGCCTGTGTTACAAGGTGTGAAGTTGAGTAAGACTCAATGCCCAGTGATTGCAGAAGATAAAGAAAATATGAGCGTCATCCCTGATGCTTCAGCCATAGGCTCTATCATGTATGCAATGCTGTGCACAAGACCCGATGTCAGCCTTGCCAAAAGTATGGCCGGAAGGTTTCAAAGTGATCCTGGAATGGAGCACTGGCAAGCGGTCAAGAATATCCTTAAGTACCTGAAAAGGACTAAGGAAATGTTTCTCATTTATGAAGGTGATGAAGAGCTCATCGTAAAGGGTTACGTTGATGCAAGCTTTGACACTGATCCGAACGACTCTAAGTCGCAAACCAGATGTGTGTTTATTCTTAACGGCGGAGCGGTAAGCTGGTGCAGTTCCAAGCAAAGCATGGTAGCTGATTATACGTGCGAAGCGGAGTACATCGCAGCCTCGGAGGCGGCGAAGGAAGGTGTCTTGATGAAGCAGTTCATGACAGATCTTGGAGTAGTGCCTAGTGCACTGAATCCAATGAACCTGTTCTGTGACAACACTGGTGCCATTGCTCTAGCCAAGGAACCAACGTTTCACAAGAGGACCAGACACATAAAGCGACGCTTCAACTCCATCCGGTTCTACATCGAGGAGAAGGACATAAATATTTGCAAAGTGCACACGGATCTGAATGTTGCAGATCCATTGACTAAACCTCTTCCAAGGGCTAAACATGATCAACACCAGAACTGCATGGGTGTTCGATTCATTACCATGTAAATCACATAGTGATGTGAACTAGATTATTGACTCTAGTGCAAGTGGGAGACTTTTGGAAATATGCCCTAGAGGCAATAAATAAAGTGTTTATTATTATATTTCCTTGTTCATGATAATCGTTTATTATCCATGCTATAATTGTATTGATTGGAAACACATTGCATGTGTGGGTAAATAGACAACATTGTGTCCCTAGTATGCCTCTAGTGAACTAGCTCGTTAATCAAAGATGGTCAAGGTTTCCTAGCCATTGACATGTGATGTCATTTGATAACGGGATCACGTCATTAGGAGAATGATGTGATGGACAAGACCCAAACTACAAACATAGCATATGATCGTGTCAGTTTATTGCTACTGTTTTCTCCATGTCAAGTATATGTTCCTATGACCATGAGATCATGCAACTCACGGATATCGGAGGAGTGCCTTGTGTGTATCAAACATCACAACATAACTAGGTCACTATAAAGGTGCTCTACAGGTATCTCCGATGGTGTCTGTTGAGTTGGGATGGATCGAGACTGGGATTTGTTACTCCGTGTGACGGAGAGGTATCTCAGGGCCCACTCGGTAATACAACATCACAATGAGCCTTCCAAGCAATGTGACTAATTGTTAGTTGTGGGATCTTGTATTAAAGAACGAGTAAAGAGACTTTCTGGTAACAAGATTGAATTAGGTATGGAGATACCGACGATCGAATCTCGGGCAAGTAACATACCGAAGAACAAAGGGAACGTCATACGGGATTAACTGAATCCTTGACATAGAGGTTCGACCGATAAAGATCTTTGTAGAATATGTAGGAACCAATGTGGACATCCATGTCCCGCCATTGGTTATTGACCGTCAAGGTGTCTCGGTCATGTCTACATAGTTCTCGAACCCGCAGGGTCTGCACACTTAAGGTTTGGTGACGTTTCGGTAGTATAGAGTTATGTATGGTGGTGAACGAAGCTTGTTTGGAGGCCCGGATGAGATCCTGTATGTCACGAGGAGCTCCGGAATGGTCCGGAGGTAAAGATTCATATATAGGAAGTCCTGTTTTGGTCGCCAGAAAAGTTCTGGGCTTATCGGTAGTGTACCGGGAGTGTCGGTAGTGTACCGGGAGACCTTCGGGAGGGGTATTTCAACCCAAGAGGCTTCATGGGCTGTGGAGAAGTATTAACCAGACCTTAGTGGGCTGGTGGAATTGCCACAACAGGCCCATGCGGCTAGGGGAAGAGTCCCGAAGAGAAAAGGGTGGAAAAAAGGCAAAAAGGGAGAGTCCTACTCCTACTAGGATTGGAGGAGGAGTAGGATTCCTCCTCCTTGGCTTCGGCCGACTCAAGAAGGGGCTCAGCCCTACGCCAAGGCCTCCTCTCCCTCCCTCCTATATATACTAGTGGAATATAGGGATTTTGCACAGAATTTACGGCCACGTGCTACCCGGTTCACCGGTGCTTAGGCGAAGCCCTGCCGGAATTGCTCCACCACCATCGTCGGAGCGCCGTCACGATGCCGGCGAACTCTTCTACCTCTCCGCTCTCTCTTGCTGGATCAATACGGAGGAGATCGTCATCAAGTTGTACGTGTGCTGAACGCGGAGGTGCTGCCCGTTCGGCGCTTGATCGGAAGGATCGTGATCAAATTCGTGGGATGGATAATGATCAAGTTCGCGGGACGGATCGTGATTAGATCGCGGGACGGATGGTCATTGGATCGCGGGGCGCACGGTGATTTGGATCGCAAAGACGTTCCACTACACCAACCGCGTTACTTAACGCTTCCCGCTTAGCGATCTACAAGGGTATGTAGATCTACTCTCCCTCTCGTAGATGCTAATCACCATGGATAGATCTGCGTGTGCGTAGGAAATTTTTTGTTTCCATGCAACGTTCCCCAACACAAACTGAGTCAAAACCTAGCCCTCTAACGATTTGAACATTTCTAACATTCCATTTGGCAATTTATACTATCGTAGTTGTCAGATAAGTTGCCGGTTTAATTTTAGGCACTAGTGCATGTTTTATTTACTGGTCTCACTATATTAAAGGGTTGCTACTCCACGCCATAAATCGGAGCCCTATATGGTTAACTGCACCTTTTTCGTGTACAATTAGTTTCATCCTGCAATCGTTACACAAGAAAGGGCTTCACCTAGAAAAAAATGGCAGGCAGGTTCGCATGGTCGCGGTCCTCTGTGGTGGCGGCCGATGGCTAGGAGCAATGACTCCATGGCAACCGCGCCGGTGTCCGGCTAACGGATATCACCTCTCGATAGGGGGGTGAGGGGGTCAGTTGTTATGGGCCTAGATAGATGAGCCTGCAAAGGAAACGCAAGCGATATGATCGCGCCATCATGGTCGCCTCCTTAACCACACGCAAATGCAGTTGAGACAAACTGTATTCGGTGAAGCACATCGTATGGTTTAATTTGAGGGAGATAATAATTCTTTAGTTTCTAGAGGCATTCACGAAGGGTCATGTGGTGGAAATAAATTGAGATGTGCCTTAATGGTTTACCTGTTTTCCTAGCCTCATGTGGATGCAGTATATATGCTCCTCACATTAGCGTTGTCTACAGTAGTCGATCCGGTCGTTGGGTGAGGCTAAGCGATTCTAGCCTAGGTCAAGGAGGAGTGGTGACGTATGACACGTGCACCGGCCGGCAAGAGGAAGCCCGAAGCACCGACCAAGGACAATGTGGTGATGCTTGCTAGCGGTAGCCATATGTAGCAGATCAATGACTGGACAACGACACTATGATAGGGCATGTTGAAGTTCGCCCTTTTAAATATCATGGAAGGAATTATGTAAACTATGAGGTGTCGTCGCATTTGTTCTACGCTTCTCCATTTGGATGGAAACAGACGAAAACACCGGCCCAACTTGCTAACGCAAACCCAAATGTTGTCTTTTCACTGTTCTTAACCCAAATGTTGTCTTTTCCATTTTTTTGTTTGGCTTATTTTTCTTGTTTTTTTAGGTTTAGTTCTTGTCATTTCCCTTCTTTTCTTTTCTTTTCTTAATTCCCAATTAGTTTCAAGTTTGTGAAATTTTTATAGTTTGAAAACTCTGTTTAGATTCCCCAGTGTTAAAAAATCAAACCAAATGCTCGCTTTAGTTCACCAAAAAGTGGCATCTAGATATAACATCATTCACATTCTACAAAACATGGAACCAGAGACAATGTTGCTTATGTATACTAAAGATATCACAACAAAATATATGCATTATTATCAAATCTAATATTTCGAATCTTACAATTTACCTGGCTTCATATATATATTAGAACCAATAATAGTTGTCAAAATTGGAGTGAAAGACCATGTCAACATGTAAAGCGATATTCTCCTATGAACTCGAAGGGAACAATTGTAGAGACACATGGAACATAGAGTGGAAGGTTGTTACAATTTATAATAATACATCTAAAATATTCTAATACTCCCTCTAATCAATATTAATTGTGGCAGAAAAGGATGTATATAGAGGTATTTCAGTGCTAGTTACATCTTTAAGCAACAACTAATATGGATATGAGGCAACAATAAATTGTTTTCTAAAACAGAGACTTCTTTAAATCGGTATGCCTCCTTATTTTCATTTGTTTTGAGGGGAATCACATGCTTTGAAAAGTACAAATAATCCAGTACCACCATGTCCTAGAGCTGCTGCCACCACCATCACCGTCTATTCCCATCTATACTACCTCATAGTGTCCATGCTCCTTCGACAACCCTGGTTCTTGAGATACGCTTTTCAGTTTTTTCGCGTCGATCGAATGGTATAATAATTTAAACCAAGCCAATTTGTTAAGCTTCATAGAAGATGATGTTGATGTAATTGATTTATTATTTGGGGCAATGGTTGTAAAAGCTATTTAGTTGTACCTTTCATAAATAAACACCAACAAATATGAACTAGATGAACAATAAGCCATGCATGGTTGTTTCTCCCATTGATTATCCTTCAGACTGCAACACACAGATGAAGCATAGTGGAACTACATGTTGCATTTTCAAAGGTGGTGGACTGACTGTTGCTTCTGCCTAATTTTTTTTGAGTACTTCAAGAAATAAGATAATAAATACTCCCTCCATTTATTGAATATAAGACTTTTTAGAGATTTCACTATAGACTAGATACAGAACAAAATGAATGAATCTACACTCTAAAATATGAATGCATACATCCTCTTGTACTAGATATCATTACAATGAATGAACAATAAAGTTATTGCACTATGTGGCTCACTTAGGTTCGAAATTCATATTGCGTGTAGGGCCTCCCGTTTTTCATGTATTATCCAGTTATTCTCATGATTTTTCTGAATATAGATCTTAGCATTGGTGACCTGTGATATATTTATTTTCATGTTCATCGCTGTTGCTCGTAGCTAGAAACAGAAGGAGATAATTAAACTACTAAATTTAAATGTAATCCTTCAAGTAGCTACAAAATCTGATTGTTTGCCACGAGTAGTGATGTGACCACCACGTCATAAATTACTAGGTCATGTCGTTGGTTTTAAATTTTCAAGCATGTCACCTACCAAAGGACAAAAGCTCATAAGAAAAGTGTTCTCAACTATTGATCTACCAGAGCACTAACTACGCCCAGTCTTATAAAGAGTGTGGCTTCCATATGCAACGGATAACATCTTATTCCTGATTTTATTTCTCCGTCTTAGAATTATCCAACACCATATTTTTGCACTATTTGTTGTGTGTATGTATACTATTGATTCATATTTGATAGGAATAGGCATGGGAGACACCGGAAACTACCAATGTATGACAGTAATTACATGATTCAGTTAATCTAGTAGACATACGTCATGCATCTCCCTCCTGCTGTGATGCCTAGACCGGACGACCGTGGTATGCATCGTCAAGTCTCCTCACGCTACGTCTTTCTCCTACTCGATATGAGTTGAATGATGACTGTACCTACAAGGATGGGTTGTTGTATGCGGTGGATATAAAATGAGAAATACATGCCTTCGATCTTAGTGGTCCTGTTGTACAATGAAGATTATTATAGGGGTGGACAAGGATTTTGATCCCAATGATAAACCGATTCAAAACCTAGCCCTCTAACGATTTGAACATTTCTAACAATCCATTTGTGCAATTTATACCATTGCAGTTGTCAAATCAGTTGCCAGTTTAATTTCAGGCACCACTGCATGTTTTATTTACAGGTCTCACTGTATTAAAGGGTTGCTACTCCACGGGATAAATCGGATCCCTATATGGTTAACTGTGCCCTTTTCATGTACAATTAGTTTCATCCCGCAATCGTTACACAAGAAAGGGCTTCGCCCGAAAAAAAATGGCAGGCGGGTTCGCATGGTCGCACTCCTCTGTGGTGGCGGCCGATGGCTAGGAGCAATGACTCCATGGCAACCGCGTTGGTGTCCGGCTGACGGATATCACCTCTCGATCAGGAGGGTGAGGGGGTCAGTTGTTATGGCCCTAGATAGATGAGCCGGCAGAGGAAACCCAAGCGATATGGTCGCGGCATCATGGCCGCGTCCTTAACCACACACAAATGCATTTGAGACAAACCGTATTCGATGAAGCACATCGTACGATTTAATTTGAGGAAAATAATAATTCTTTAGTTTCTAGAGGCATGTATGGAGGGTCATTTGGTGGAAATAAACTAAGATGTGCCTTAATGGTTTACCTGTTTTCCTACCCTCATGTGGATGCAGTATATATGCTCCTCACATTAGCGTTGTCTGCAGTAGTCGATTCGGTCGTTGGGTGAGGCTAAGCGATTCGGGCCTAGGTCAAGGAGGAATGGTGACGTATGACACATGCACCGGCCGGCAAGAGGAAGCCCGAAGCACCGACCAACGACAATGTGGGAATGCTTGCTAGCGGTAGCCATATGTACCAGATCAACGCCTGGACAACGACACTATGATAGTGTTGGAGATATGCCCTAGAGGCAATAATAAAATGGTTATTATTGTATTTCCTTGTTGATGATAATTGTCTATTGTTCATGCTATAATTGTGTTAACCGGAAACCATAATACATGTGTGAATACATAGACCACAACATGTCCCTAGTGAGCCTCTAGTTGACTAGCTCGTTGATCAATAGATGGTCACGGTTTCATGGCCATGGACATTGGATGTCATTGATAACGGGATCACATCATTAGGAGAATGATGTGATGGACAGGACCCAATCCTAAGCAAAGCACAAGATCGTGTAGTTCGTTTGCTAAAGCTTTTCAATGTCAAGTATCGTTTCCTTAGACCATGAGATTGTGCAACTCCCGGATACCGTAGGAATGCTTTGGGTGTGCCAAACGTCACAACGTAACTGGGTGGCTATAAAGGTGCACTACGGGTATCTCCGAAAGTATCTGTTGGGTTGGCATGAATCGAGACTGGGATTTGTCACTCCGTGTGATGGAGAGGTATCTCTGGGCCCACTCGGTAAGACATCATCATGATGAGCTCAATGTGACTAAGGAGTTAGCCGCGGGATGATGTATTACGGAACGAGTAAAGAGACTTGCCAGTAACGAGATTGAACAAGGTATGGGGATACCGACGATCGAATCTCGGGCAAGTACCATACCGATAGACAAAGGGAATTGTATACGGGGTTGATTGAATCCCCGACATCGTGGTTCATCTGATGAGATCATCGTGGAGTACGTGGGAGCCAACATGGGTATCCAGATCCCGCTGTTGGTTATTGGCCTGAGAGGTGTCTCGGTCATGTCTACGTGTCTCCCGAACCCGTAGGGTCTACACACTTAAGGTTCGATGACGCTAGGGTTATAGGGAAAAGGTATACGTGATTACCGAAGGTTGTTCGGAGTCCCGGATGAGATCCCGGACGTCACGAGGAGCTCTGGAATGGTCCGGAGGTAAAGATTTATATATAGGAAGTCCAGTTTTGGTCACCGGAAAGTTTTCGGGCTCATCGGTAGTGTACCGGGAGTGCCGGGAGGGTGCCGGAGGACCCCCGGGAGGGGTGTGACGACCAAAGGACCACATGGGCTGTTAGATAAAGTGTGCCAGCCCTTATTGGGCTGGGCAAGACTCTTGCTAAAGGCCCATGCGGCTGGAGATAAGGAGATAAGGCAAAAAGGATTTAAAAGGAGGAGATCCACCTCCCTTGTGGGAGGTGGACTCTCCCTTTAATTCGGCCGGCCATCTCCTCTTTGGAGTAGAGGCCAAGCCAGCCCTCCACGTCCCTCCTCCTATATACTTGAGGTTTTGGATGTTTTGAGACAGGATTTGATCTCTCTCTCTCACGGCAAAGCCCTACCTCTCTTCTTCCTCCTCCGCAGCGCTTAGGCGAAGCCCTGTCGGAATACCTTGCTACTCCACCACCACCACGCCGTCGTGCTGCTGTTGGAGCCCTTCCCCAACCTCTCCTTCCTCCTTGCTGGATCAAGGTGTTGGAGACGTCACCGGGCTGCACGTGTGTTGAACGCGGAGGTGCCGTCCGTTCGGCACTTGATCGGATCTACCGCGATCTGAATCGCTGCGAGTACGACTCCATCAACCGCGTTCTTGTAACGCTTCCGCTTAGCGATCTTCAAAGGTATGAAGATCCACTCTCCCCTTGCTCGTTGCTGGTTTCTCCATAGATGGATCTTGGTGAACGCGTAGGAAAAATTTTGATTTACTACTACGTTCCCCAACAGTGGCATCATGAGCTATGTCTATGCGTAGAATCTATGCACGAGTAGAACACAAAGCAGTTGTGGGCGTCGATTTTATTAATATGCTTGCCGTTACTAGTCTTATCTTGATTCGATGGTATTGTGGGATGAAGCGGCCCGGACCAACCTTAGACGTACGCTTACGTGAGACCGGTTCCACCGCCTGACATGCACTAGTTGCATAAGGTGGCTAGCGGGTGTCTGTCTCTCCCACCTTAGTCGGATTGGATTCGATGAAAAGGGTCCTTATGAAGGGTAAATAGCAATTGGCATATCACGTTGTGGTTTTGACGTAGGTAAGAAACGTTCTTGATAGAAACCTATAGCAACCACGTAAAAACATGCAACTACAAATTAGAGGACGTCTAACTTGTTTTTGCAGCATATGCCGTGTGATGTGATATGGCCAAAAGGATGTGATGTGATGCATTGTGATGTATGAGATTGATCATGTTCTTGTAATAGGGTTCACGACTTGCATGTCGATGACTATGACAACCGGCAGGAGCCATAGGAGTTGTCTTATTTATTGTATGACCTGCGAGTCAATCATAAACGCCATGTAATTACTTTACTTTATTGCTAAACGTTAGCTGTAGTAGTAGAAGTAATATTTGGCGAGACAACTTCATGAAGACACAATGATGGAGATCATGATGATGGAGATCATGATGATGGAGATCATGGTGTCGTGCCGGTGACAGTGATGATCATGGTGCCCCGAAGATGGAGATCAAAGGAGCAAGATGATATTGGCCATATCATGTCACTATATTGATTACATGTGATGTTTATCATGTTTACATCTTATTTGCATAGAACGACGGTAGTAAATAAGATGATCTCTCAATAAAATTTCAAGAAAGGTGTTCACCCTAACTGTGCACCGTTGCTAAGGATCGTCGTTCCGAAGCACCACGTGATGATCGGGTGTGATAGGTTCTAACGTTCGCATACAACGGGTGTAAGCCGGATTTACACATGCGAAACACTTAGGTTGACTTGACGAGCCTAGCATGTACAGACATGGCCTCGGAACACGGAGGACCGAAAGGTCGAACATGAGTCGTATAGAAGATACGATCAACATAGAGATGTTCACCATGGATGACTAGTCCGTCTCACGTGATGATCGGACACAGGCTAGTTGACATGGATCATGTATCACTTGGAAGACTAGAGAGATGTCTATCTAAGTGGGAGTTCATTAATAATTTGATTAAGTGAACTTAATTATCATGAACTTAGTCTAAAAATGTCCTTGCAAATTATGTCGTAGATAGCTCGCGCTGTAGCTCCATAGTTTTATTGATACAATCCTAGAGAAAAGTAAGTTGAAAGTTGATGGTAGCAATAATGCGGACTGGGTCCGTGATCTGAGGATTGTCCTCATTGCTGCACAGAAAGCTTATGTTTTTGATGTACCGCTAACTGCACCACTCCCTCAAGTGTTGTCTGTAGATGTTGTGAACATATGACAGGCACTTTTTGGTGACTACGTGATAGTTCAATGCGTCATGCATTGCGGCTTAGAATTGAGGCTCCAAAACGTTTTGAACGTCACGGAACATATGAGATGTTCTAGGAGCTGAGATTGTGATCTCAGGCTCGTGCCTATGTTGAGAGGTATGAGACCTCCAACAAGATTCTTTGTCTGCAAGATAAAGGAGAATAGCTTAATCGGTGAGCGTGTGCTCAGATTGTCTGGGTACTACAATCACTTGAATCAAGTGGGAGTTAATCTTCCACATGAGATAGTGATTAATGCAGTTCTCCAAGTCACTGCCACCAAGCTACTAGAGCTTCGTGATGAACTATAACATGCCAGGGATGGATAAGATGATCCCTGAGTTGTTCGTGATGTTTGACACCACGAAGGTAGAAATCAAGAAGGAGCATCAAGTGTTGATGGTTAAGTTAAACCACTAGTTTCAAAAGGGGCAAGGGCAAGAAGGGAAAACTTCAGGAATGGCAAGCCAGTTGTTGCTCTAGTGAAGAAACCCAAGGTTGAGCCCGAACCCGAGACTAAGTGCTTCTATTATGAGGAGAATGTTCGCTAAAGCGGAAAAACACTAGATGCTTGGTAGATAAGAAGGCTAGTAATGTCAATGGAGGTATATTTGATATACGTGTTAGTGATGTGTACCTTGCTGGTACTCCTAGTAGCACCTGGGTATTGGATACCGGTTCGGTTGCTAAGTGCTAGCAACTCGAAATAAAAGCTACGGAATAAACGGAGACTAGCTAGGTGAAAGGTGACGATGTGTGTTGGAAGTGTTTCCAAGATTGATGTGATCACCATCGCACGCTCTCTCTACCTTCGGGATTTGTGATAAACCTAAATAAATGTTATTTTGTGTTTGCGTTGAGCATGAACATGATTAGATCATGATTAGTGCAATACGGTTATTCATATAAGTTAGAGAATAATGGTTATTCTATTTACATGGATAATGCCTTCAATGGTCATGCACTCACTCGGAATGGTTTATCGAATCATGATCGTAGTAGTACACATGTTCATAACGTTGGTACCAAAAATATATAAAGGTAATAATGATAGTACCACATACTTGTGGCACTGCCGTTAAATGTCATATTGGTATAAATCGCATGAAGAAACTCCATGATGATGGATTTTTGACTCACTCGATTTCGAATCGGTTGAGACATGCGAGCCATGCCTCTTGGGCAAGATGACTGAGACCCCGTCATCCAATATGATGGAGCGGGCAAGTGGCTTATTGGAAATAATACATGTTGATGTATGTGGTCCAATGAGTGTTGAAACACACAGTGGATATCGTTGTTTTTCTTTACCTTCACTGATGATTTGAGTAAATATGGGGATATTTACTTAATGAAACACGAATTTGAAATGTTTGAAAGGTTCAAGGAGTTTCAGAGTGAAGTTAAAGATCATCGTGACAAGAAGATAAATGTCTATGATATGATCATGGAGGTGAATATCTAAGTTACGAGTTTGGTATGCGATTTTAGACAATGTGGAAATTGTTTCACAGCTCACGCCTCCTGGAACACCATAGTGTGATGGTGTGTTCGAACGTCGTAGTCGTGCTCTATTGGATATAGTGAGTACTATGATGTCTCTTATCGTTTTACCACTATCATTATGGGGTTATGCATTAAAGACAAATCCATTCACTTTAATAGGGCACCATCTAAGTCTGTTGAGATGACACCGTGAGAATTATGGTTTGACAGAAGCCTAAGCTATCATTTCTTAATGTTTGGGGTTGCGACGCTTATGTGAAAATGGGTTTTTCAGCTAGCGAGCTCGAACCCAAAGCAGACAAATGTATCTTCATAGAATACCCTAATGAGACATTGGGTATACCTTCTATTTCATATCCAAGCGCAAAAGGTGTTTGTTGCTAAGAATGGGTCCTTTCTTGAGAAAGAGTTTCTCTCGAAAGAATTGAGTGGGAGGAAGATAGAACTTGATAACATTGTTGAACCTTTGTTTCAACCAGAGAATAGCGCAACACAGAAAGATGTTTCTGTAGAGCCTACTCAGTTGGAAAGGAAGTTAATGATGATGATCATGAAGCTTCGGATCAAGTCACTATCGAACCTCGTAGGTCGACAAGGACGCGTACTGCTCCTGAGTAGTACGACAACCCTGTCTTGGAAATCATGTTGTTGGACAACGATGAACCTACGAACTATGGAGAAGCGATGGTGGGCCCGGATTCCAACAAATGGCTAGGAGCCATGAAATCCGAGAAAGGATACATGTATGAAAACCAAGTATGGACTTTGGTAGACTTGCCTATTGAATGGCGGGTCATTGAGTACAAATGGACCTTTGAGATAAACATAGACGCTAATGGTGAAATGTCACCGTTTATAAAGCTCGACTTGTCGCAAAGAAGTTTCCGCCAAGTTCAAGGAGTTGACTGCAATGAGATTGTCTCATCTGTAGCGATGCTAAAAGTCTATTAAAATTTTGTTAGCAGTTGCTGCATTTTTCGATTATGAAATCTGGCAGATGGATGACAAAACAAGGTTTCCGTAATGGTTTCTGTGAGGAAGAGTTGTATGTGATACAACCAGAAGGTTTTGTCAATCCTAAGGATGCTAATAATATGCAAACTCCAGCGATCCTTCTATGGACTAGAGCAAGCATCTCGGAGTTGGAATATATGCTTTGATGAGGTGATCAAAGTGTTTAAGTTTATACAAAGTTTATGAGAAACTTGTATTTGCAAGAAAGTGAGTGGGAGCACTATGGAATTTCTTATAAGAATATGTAGTTGACATATTATTGATCGGAAATGATGTAGAATTTCTGGAAGAGCATGAAGGGTTGTTTGAAAAGTTTTTTTTTCAAAGGAAGACCCAGATAAAGCTACTATTTTATTGAGCATCAAGATCTATAGGGATAGATCTATTCGCTTGATAAGTTTTTTCGACGAAGACATACCTTGACAAGTTTTTGAAGGAGTTCAAAATAGATGGGTCAAAGAAGGAGTTCTTGACTGTATTGTAAGGTGTGAAATTGAGTAAGACTCAATACCCGACCACGGCAGAAGATAAAGAAGAGATGAGTGTCATCTCCTATGCTTTAGCCATAGGCTCTATATAGTATGCCATGCTGTGTACTGCACCTGTGTGTGCCTTGCCATGAGTCTGTCAAGGGGTACAAGAGTAATCCAAGAGTGGATCACTGGACAGCGGTCAAAGTTAGCCTTAGTAACTTGAGAACTAAGGAAATATTTCTCGATTATGGAGGTGATAAAGAGTTCATCGTAAAGTGTTACGATGATGCAAGCTTTAACTCCAATCCGGATGACTCTTAGTAGAAATCTGGCTACGTATAGTGGAGCAGCCATTTGGAATAGCTCCAAGTGGAGCGTGGGAGCAGTATCTACAAATATGACATGGAAAGTTTGTAAGGTACACACGGATCTGAATGTCGCAGACCCGTTGACTAAAACCTCTTTCACGAGCAAGACATGAACAAACCCCAGAACTTATTGGGTGTTAATCACATGATGATATGATCACATGGTGATGTAAGTGTTAATCACATGGTGATGTGAACTAGATTATTGACTCTAGTGCAAGTGGGAGACTGTTGGAGATATGCCCTAGAGGCAATAATAAAATGGTTATTATTGTATTTCCTTGTTGATGATAATTGTCTATTGTTCATGCTATAATTGTGTTAACCGGAAACCATAATACATGTGTGAATACATAGACCACAACATGTCCCTAGTGAGCCTCTAGTTGACTAGCTCGTTGATCAATAGATGGTCACGGTTTCATGGCCATGGACATTGGATGTCATTGATAACGGGATCACATCATTAGGAGAATGATGTGATGGACAGGACCCAATCCTAAGCAAAGCACAAGATCGTGTAGTTCGTTTGCTAAAGCTTTTCAATGTCAAGTATCGTTTCCTTAGACCATGAGATTGTGCAACTCCCGGATACCGTAGGAATGCTTTGGGTGTGCCAAACGTCACAACGTAACTGGGTGGCTATAAAGGTGCACTACGGGTATCTCCGAAAGTATCTGTTGGGTTGGCATGAATCGAGACTGGGATTTGTCACTCCGTGTGATGGAGAGGTATCTCTGGGCCCACTCGGTAAGACATCATCATGATGAGCTCAATGTGACTAAGGAGTTAGCCGCGGGATGATGTATTACGGAACGAGTAAAGAGACTTGCCAGTAACGAGATTGAACAAGGTATGGGGATACCGACGATCGAATCTCGGGTAAGTACCATACCGATAGACAAAGGGAATTGTATACGGGATTGATTGAATCCCCGACATCGTGGTTCATCCGATGAGATCATCGTGGAGTACGTGGGAGCCAACATGGGTATCCAGATCCCGCTGTTGGTTATTGGCCGGAGAGGTGTCTCGGTCATGTCTACGTGTCTCCCGAACCCGTAGGGTCTACACACTTAAGGTTCGATGACGCTAGGGTTATAGGGAAAAGGTATACGTGATTACCGAAGGTTGTTCGGAGTCCCGGATGAGATCCCGGACGTCACGAGGAGCTCTGGAATGGTCCGGAGGTAAAGATTGATATATATGAAGTCCAGTTTTGGTCACCGAAAAGTTTTCGGGCTCATCGGTAGTGTACCGGGAGTGCCGGGAGGGTGCCGGAGGACCCCCGGGAGGGGTGTGACGACCAAAGGACCACATGGGCTGTTAGATAAAGTGTGCCAGCCCTTATTGGGCTGGGCAAGACTCTTGCTAAAGGCCCATGCGGCTGGAGATAAGGAGATAAGGCAAAAAGGATTTAAAAGGAGGAGATCCACCTCCCTTGTGGGAGGTGGACTCTCCCTTTAATTCGGCCGGCCATCTCCTCTTTGGAGTAGAGGCCAAGCCAGCCCTCCACGTCCCTCCTCCTATATATACTTGAGGTTTTGGATGTTTTGAGACAGGGTTTGATCTCTCTCTCTCTCACGGCAAAGCCCTACCTCTCTTCTTCCTCCTCCGCAGCGCTTAGGCGAAGCCCTGTCGGAATACCTTGCTACTCCACCACCACCACGCCGTCGTGCTGCTGTTGGAGCCCTTCCCCAACCTCTCCTTCCTCCTTGCTGGATCAAGGTGTTGGAGACGTCACCGGGCTGCACGTGTGTTGAACGCGGAGGTGCCGTCCGTTCGGCACTTGATCGGATCTACCGCGATCTGAATCGCTGCGAGTACGACTCCATCAACCGCGTTCTTGTAACGCTTCCGCTTAGCGATCTTCAAAGGTATGAAGATCCACTCTCCCCTTGCTCGTTGCTGGTTTCTCCATAGATGGATCTTGGTGAACGCGTAGGAAATTTTTTGATTTACTACTACGTTCCCCAACAGATAGGGCATGTCGAAGTTCGTCCTCTTAAATATTATGGAAGGAATTAGGGAAACTCTGAGGTGTCGTCACATTTGTTCTACGCTTGTCCATTTGGATGGAACCGGACGAAAACATCAGCCCAACTTGTTAACGCAAAACCAAATGTTGTCTCTTCGCCGTCCTGAACCCAAATGTTGTCTTTTCTATTATTTTTATTTGGCTTGTTTTTCTTGTTTTTTAGATTTAGTTCTTGACATTTCCCTTCTTTTATTTTCTTTTCTTAATTCCCAATTACTTTCAAGTTTGTGAAATTTTTATAGTTTGCAAACTCTGTTTAGATTCCCCAACGTTAAAAAAATCAAACCAAATGCTCGCTTTAGTTCACCAAAAAGTGGCATCTAGATATAACATCATTCACATTCTACCAAACATGGAACCAGTGATAATGTTGCTTATGTATACTAAAGATATCATAATAAAATATATGCATTATTATCAAATCTAATATTTAGAATATTACAATTTACCTGGCTTCATACATATATTAGAACCAATATTAGTGGTCAAAATTGGAGTGAAAGACCATGTCAACTTGTAAAGCGATATTCTCCTATGAACTTGAAGGGAACAATTATAGAGACACATGGAACATAGAGTGGAAGGCTGTTACAATTTATAATAATACATCTAAAATATTCTAATACTCCCTCTAATCAATATTAATTGTCGCAGAAAAGGATGTATATAGAGGTATTTCAGTGCTAGATACATTTGTTTAAGCAACAACTAATATGGATAGGAGGCAATAATAAATTGTTTTCTAAAACAGAGACTTCTTAAAATCGGTATGCCTCCTTTTTTTCATTTGTTTTGAGGGGAATCACATGCTTTGAAAAGTACAAATAATCCAGTACCACCATGTCCTAGAGCTTCCGCCACCACCATCACCGTCCATTCCCATCTATACTACCTCATAGTGCCCATGCTCCTTCGACAACCCTGGTTCTTGAGGTACGCTTTTCGGTTTTTTCGCGTCGATCGAATGGTACAATACTGAAAACCAAGCCAATTTGATAAGCTTCATAGAAGATGATGTTGATGTAGTTGATTTATTATTTGGGGCAATGGTTGAAAAAGCTATTTACTTGTACCTTCCCTAAATAAACACCAACAAAAATGAACGAGATGAACAACAAGCCATGCATGGTTGTTGCTCCCATCGATTATCCTTCCGACTGCAACACACAAGACCAAGCATAGTTGAACTACATGTTGCGTTTTCAAAGGTGGTGGACTGACTGTTGATTCTGCCTAATTTTTTTAGTACTTCAAAAATAACATAATAAATACTCCCTCCATTTATTGAATATAAGACCTTTTAGAGATTTCATTACAGACTAGATACAGAGCAAAATGATCTACACTCTAAAATATGACTGCATACATCCTCTTGTACTAGATATCATTACAATGAATGAATAGTAAAGTTATTGCACTATGTGGCTCACTCAAGTTCAAAATTCGTATTGCGTGTAGGGCCTCCTATTTTTCATGTACTATCCAGGTGTTCTCATGATTTTTCTGAATATAGATCTTAGCATTGGTGACCTGTGCTATATTTATTTTCATGTTGATCGCTGTTGCTCATAGCTAGAAATAGAAGGACCTAATTAAACTACCTAAATGCAAATGTAATCCTTCAAGTAGCTACAAAATCTGATTGTTTGCCACGAGTAGTGATGTAACCACCATGTCATAACTTGCTAGGTCACGTCGTTGGTTTTAAATTTTGTAGCCTGTCACCTACCAAAGGACAAAAGCTCATAAGAAAGTGTTCTCAACTATTGATCTACCAGAGCACTAACTACGCCCAAAGTCTCTTATAAAGAGTGTGGCTTCCATAAGCAACGCATAACATCTTATTCCTAATTTTTTTTTGTTTTAGAATTATCCAACACCATATTGTTGAACTATCTGTTGTGTGTATGTATGCTGGTGATTCATATTTGATAGGAATAGGCATGGGAGACACCGGAAACTACCAATGTATAACAGTAATTACATGATTCCATCAATCCAGTAGACGTACGTCATGGATCTCCCTCCTGCTGCGATGCCTAGACGGGACGACAGTGGTATGCATCGTCAAGTCTCCTCACGCTACGTCTTTCTCCTACTCGATATGAGTTGAATGATGACTGCACCTACAAGGATGGGTTGTTGTATGCGGTGGATATAAAAGGAGAAATACATGCCTTCGATCATAGTGGTCCTGCTGTACAATGAAGATTACTACAGGGGTGGACAAGGATCTTGATCCCAATGAGAATATGAGTCAAAACCTAGCCCCTCTAACGATTTGAACATTTCTAACAATCCACTTGTGCAATTTATTGTTGGGGAATGTCGCATGGGAAACAAAAAATTTCCTACGCACATGCAAACCTATCCATGGTGATGAGCATCTACGAGAGGGAGAGTGGATCTACGTACCCTTGTAGATCGCTAAGCGGGAAGCGTTAAGAAACGCGGTTGGTGTAGTCGAACTTCTTCGCGATCCAAATCGCTGAGCGTCCCGCGATCCAATCACGAACCGTCCCGCGATCCAATCATGAACCGTCCCGCGATCTCGTCACGATCCGTCTCGCGATCCAATCACGAACGTCTCGTGGCCTTGATCACGATCCTTCCGATCTAGTACCAAACGGACGGCACCTCCGCGTTCAGCACACGTGTAGCTTGATGACGATCTCCACCGTCTTGATCCAGCAAGAGGAGGTGAAGAGGAGAGAGAGTTCACCGGAAGCATGACGGCGCTCCGGTTATGGTGGTGGTGGTGCAATTCCGGCAGGGCTTCGCCTAAGCGCCGCAGAAATCCGATCTAGAGGAGCACCGGTGAATCGGGTAGCACGTGGCCGTAAGTTGTGTCCAAAAGCCACCCAATCCACTAGTATATATAGGAGGGAGGGATAGGAGGGGGGCTGGCGCACCAAGACCCCCTAGGGGATTCAGCCGGCCAAGGTGGGAGCAATCCTACTCCTACTCCAATCCTAGTTGGAGTAGGATTGCTTCCTATTAGCTGATTTTTCCCTTTTCCCTTTAGGAATCCCTCTCCCTGCGCCATGGGCCTTTGTGGCTGTTTTACCAGCCCACTAAGGGCTGGTAATTAGTCTCCCATATCCCATGGACCTCTTGGGGTCGAAATACCCCTCCCGGGGGTCCCCCGGTACACTACCGGCACTCCCGGTACACTACCGATAAGCCCGAAACTTTTCCGGCGACCAAACTGGGACTTCCTATATATGAATCTTTACCTCCGGACCATTCCAGACCTCCTCGTGACGTCCGGGATCTCATCCGGGACTCCAAACAACCTTCGGTCACCACCATACATAACTCTACACTACCGAAACGTCACCGAACCTTAAGTGTGCAGACCAGGCAGGTTCGAGAACTATGTAGACATGACCGAGACACCTCTACGATCAATAACCAATGGCGGGACCTGGACGTCCACATTGGTTCCTACATATTCTACGAAGATCTTTCATTGGTCGAACCTCTATGTCAAGGATTCAGTTAATCCCGTATAACGTTCCCTTTGTTCTTCGGTATGTTACTTGCCCGAGATTCGATCGTCGGTATCTCCATACCTAGTTCAATCTCGTTACCGGCAAGTATCTTTACTCGTTCCGTAATACAAGATCCCGCAACTAACAATTAGTCACATTGCTTGCAAGGCTTATTGTGATGTTGTATTACCGAGTGGGCCCCGAGATACCTCTCCGTCACACGGAGTAACAAATCCTAGTCTCGATCCATGCCAACTCAACAGACACCATCGGAGATACCTGTAGAGCACCTTTATAGTCACCCAGTTACGTTGCGACGTTTGATACACACAAGGCACTCCTCCGATATCCGTGAGTTGCATGATCTCATGGTCATAGGAACATATACATTGACATGCAGAAAATAGTAGCAATAAACTGACACGATCATATGCTATGTTTGTAGTTTGGGTCTTGTCCATCACATCATTCTCCTAATGATGTGATCCTGTTATCAAATTACATCACATGTCAATGGCTAGGAAACCCTGACCATCTTTGGTCAACGAGCTAGTTCACTAGAGGCATACTAGGGACACAGTGTTGTCTATTTATCCACACATGCAATGTGTTTCCAATCAATGCAATTATAGCATGGATAATAAACGATTATCATGAACAAGGAAATATAATAATAAACACTTTATATATTGCCTCTAGGGCATATTTCCAACATTTATACCATCGTAGTTGTCAAATAAGTTGCCGGTTTAATTTCAGGAACCATTGCATGTTTTATTTACTGGTCTCACTGTATTAAAGGGTTGCTACTCCCCGGGGTAAATCGGAGCCCTGTATGGTTAACTGTGCCTTTTTCATGTACAATTAGTTTCATCCCGCAATCGTTACACAAGAAAGGGCTTCACCCGAGAAAAATGGCAGGCGGGTTCGCATGGACGCAATCCTCTGTGGTCACGGCCGATGGCTAGGAGCAATGACTCCATGGCAACCGCGTCGGTGTTCGGCTGACGGATATCACCTCTCGATCGGGAGGGTGAGGGGGTCCGTTGTTATGGCCCTAGATAGATGAGCCGGCAGAGGAAACCCAAGCAATATGGTCGCGTCCTTAACCACACGCAAATGCAGTTGAGACAAATCGTGTTCGATGAAGCACATCGTACGGTTTAATTTGAGGGAAATAATAATTCTTTAGTTTCTAGAGGCATTCACGAAGGGTCATGTGGTGGAAACAAATTGAGATGTGCCTTAATGGTTTACCTGTTTTCCTAGCCTCATGTGGATGCGGTATATATGCTCCTCACAATAGCGTTGTCTGCAATAGTCGATTCGGTCGTTGGGTGAGGCTAAGCGATCCGGGCCTAGGTCAAGGAGGAGTGGTGATGTATGACACGTGCACCGGCCGGCAAGAGGAAGCCCGAAGCACCAACCAAGGACAATGTGGTAATGCTTGCAAGCGGTAGCCATATGTACCAGATCAACGACTGGACAACGACACTATGATCGGGCATGCCGAAGTTCGTCCTCTTAAATATTATGGAAGGAATTAGGAAACCTCCAAGGTGTCGTCACATTTGTTCTGCACTTGTCCATTTGGATGGAACCAAACGAAAACACCGGCCCAACTTGCTAACGCAAACCCAAATGTTGTCTGTTCGCCGTCCTTAACCCAAATGTTGTCTTTTCCATTTTTTTATTTTTCTTGTTTTTTTAGGTTTAGTTCTTGTCATTTCCCTTCTTTTCTTTTCTTTTCTTAATTCCCAATTAGTTTCAAGTTTGTGAAATTTTTATAATTTGCAAACTCTGTTTAGATTCCCCAGTGTTACAAAATCAAACCAAATGCTCACTTTAGTTCACCAAAAAGTGGCATCTAGATATAACATCATTCACATTCTACAAAACATGGAACGAGTGACAATGTTGCTTATGTAAACTAAAGATATCACAATAAAATATATGCATTATTATCAAATCTAATATTTAGAATATTACAATTTACCTGGCTTCATACATATATTAGAACCAATAATAATGGTCAAAATTGGAGTGAAAGACCATGTCAACTTGTAAAGCGATATTCTCCTATGAACTCGAAGGGAACAATTGTAGAGACACATGGAACATAGAGTGGAAGGTTGTTACAATTTATAATAATACATCTCAAATATTCTAATACTACCTCTAATCAATATTAATTGTCATAGAAAAGGATGTATATAGAGGTATTTCAATGCTAGATACATTTGTTTAAGCAACAACTAATATGGATAGGAGGCAATAAGAAATTGTTTTCTAAGACAGAGACTTCTTAAAATCGGTATGCCTCCTTTTTTTCATTTGTTTTGAGGGGAATCACATGCTTTGAAAAGTACAAATAATCCAGTACCACCATGTCCTAGAGCTGCTGCCACCACCATCATCGTCCATTCCCATCTATACTACCTCATAGTGTCCATATTCCTTCGACAACCCTGGTTCTTGAGGTACGCTTTTCAGTTTTTTCGTGTCGACCGAATGGTATAATACTTAAAACCAAGCCAATTTGTTAAGCTTCGTAGAAGATGATGTTGATGTAATTTATTTATTATTTGGGGCAATGGTTGTAAAAGCTATTTACTTGTACTTTTCATAAATAAACACCAACAAAAATGAACGAGATGAACAACAAGCCATGCATGGTTGTTGCTCCCATCGATTATCCTTCCGACTGCAACACACAAGACCAAGCATAGTGGAACTACATGTTGCGTTTTCAAAGGTGGTGGACTGACCGTTGATTCTGCCTAATTTTTTCAGTACTGCAAAAATAACATAATAAATACTCCCTCCATTTATTGAATATAACACCTTTTAGAGACTTCACTATAGACTAGATACAGAACAAAATGTGTGAATCTACACTCTAAAATATGACTGCATACATCCTCTTGTACTAGATATCATTACGATGAATGAACAGTAAAGTTATTGCACTATGTGGCTCACTTAGGTTCGAAATTCATATTGCGTGCAGGGCCTCCCATTTTTCATGTACTATCCAGTTATTCTCATGATTTTTCTGAATATAGATCTTAGCATTGGTGACCTGTGCTATATTTATTTTCATGTTCATCGTTGTTGCTCGTAGCTAGAAACAGAAGGACATAATTAAATTACCTAAATGCAAATGTAATCCTTCAAGTAGCAACAAAATCTGATTGTTTGCCATGAGTAGTGATGTAATCACCACGTCATAACTTACTAGGTCATGTCGTTGGTTTTAAATTTTGTAGCATGTGACCTACCAAAGGACAAAAGCTCATAAGAAAGTGTTCTCAATTATTGATCTATCAAAGCACTAACTACGCCCAAAGTCTCTTATAAAGAGTGTGGCTTCCATAAGCAACGGATAACATCTTATTCCTGATTTTATTTCTTCGTCTTAGAATTATCCAACACCATATTGTTGCACTATCTGTTGTGTGTATGTATGCTAGTGATTCATATTTGATAGGAATAGGCATGGAAGACACCGGAAACTACCAATGTATAACAGTAATTACATGATTCAATCAATCTAGTAGACTTACGCCATGCATCTCCCTCCTGCTGCGATGCCTAGACAGGACGACCGTGGTATGCCTCGTCAAGTCTCCTCACGCTACGTCTTTCTCCTACTCGATATGAGTTGAATGATGACTGCACCTACAAGGATGGGTTGTTGTATGCGGTGGATATAAAAGGAGAAATCCATGCCTTCGATCTTAGTGGTCCTGCTGTACAATGAAGCTTATTATAGGGTTGGACAAGGATTTTGATCCCAATGACAAAGTGAGTCAAAACCTAGCCCTCCAACGATTTGAACATTTCTAACAATCCATTTGTGCAATTTATACCATCGCAGTTGTCAAATCAGTTGCCGGTTTCAGGCATCATTGCATGTTTTATTTACTGGTCTCGCTGTACTAAAGGGTTGCTACTCCACGGGATAAATCGGAGCCCTATATGGTTAACTATGCCTTTTTCATTTAAAATTAGTTTCATCCCGCAATCGTTACACAAGAAAGGGTTTCACCCGGAAAAAATGGCAGACGGGTTCGCATGGTCACAGTCCTCTGTGGTGGCGGCCGATGGCTAGGAGCAATGACTCCATGGCAACCGTGCCGGTGTTCGGCTGACGGATATCACCTCTCGATCGGGGGGACGAGGGGGTCAGTTGTTATGGCCCTAGATAGATGAGCCGGCAGAGGAAACGCAAGCGATATGGTCGCGACATCATGGCCGCATCATTAACACGCAAATGCAGTTTAGACAAACCGTATTCGGTGAAGCACATCGTACGGTTTAATTTGAGAAAGATAAAAATTCTTTAGTTTCTAGAGGCATTCACGAAGGGTCATGTGGTGGAAATAAATCGAGACGTGCCTTAACGGTTTACCCTTTTTTCCCAGCCTCATGTTGTTGCAGTATATGCTCCTCACATTAGCGTTGTCTGCAGCAGTCGATTCGGTCGTTGGGCGAGGCTAAGCGATTCGGCCCTAGGTCAAGGAGGAGTGGTGACGTGTGACGCGTGCATCGGCTGGCAAGAGGAAGCCCGATGCACCACCCAAGGACGATGTGAGGATGCTAGCTAGCGGTAGCCATATGTATCAGATGAGCGGCCGGACAACGATACTATGATAGGGCTTGTCTAGTTCGGCCTCTCCAATGTCCTGGAAGGAATTAGGGAAACGGACAAAAACACCGGATGTTCCGTGCTTGTCCATTTGGATGGAAACGGACGAAAACACCGCTTCAACTTGCTGACGCAAACCCAAATGTTGTCTGCTCGTTGTCCTTAACCCAAATGTTGTCTTTTCCATTTTATATTTGGCTTGTTTTTCTTGTTTTTTTTAGTTTTAGTTTTTGTCATTTCCCTTCTTTTCTTTTCTTTTCTTTTCTTTTCTTAATTGACAATTTGTTTCAAGTTTGTGAATTTTTTATAGTTTGCGAACCTTGTTTAAATTCATGTACTTCCCTCAAATTCGTGAACTTTTTCCAAATCCATGATTTTGTTTGGTCAAATTGATAAAAAAAATATGAATCTATTAACTTTTTTCAAATTCTTGAACTCTTTTTTCAAAACTCATGAACTGTATTTTCACATATGTGAAATTTTTTCAAATCCATGATTTTTTTCTATTTTAAGATTTTTTGAAATTGTGCCAACTATATTTTTATAATTCGTGAAGTTATTCTCAAATCGATGAATGTTTTTCAAACCCGCAAACTTTTTATTCAAAATCCACAATCTTTTTTCAAGTTAGCTAAATCTTTTCCATTTTATAAAATTTCGTACTTGTGATTTTGTTGCAGATCTATGAATTTTTTTAAATCATGATTTTAATTTTCGAATTTTGTGTTTTCTGACGAATTTTTCAGAACCAGCGTGTTTAGAAAAGTGAAACGGTCAATGGTTGATAATGCAAGGTCAGCCATCACCGCCGAACGAGACAGACAATGCAAGGTCTCTGTTGTTGGGCCAGGCCCAAGAAAGCGAAGGAGGAGGTCTCGACCCACGGCCACGGGTCAGGCACACTCGTTTTCTCTCTCTTCTATCGCATCCTGCTCTTCTTCCTCCATCCCGATCCCCTTTTGCCCTCTCCCAAACCCTACCACAACTCCCGTAATCGAGCCATGGCGGCATAGATAGATCGAGTAAGAGGAAGAAGGCACTCCGTCGATCGGCAGGGATACCACGGTACCACCGGCTGCCTTGGTCGATTGCCACCTCGCCGCGGAATCCTCCCCTCCTGTGATGAGCCGGCGGCGCTCTGTGGATGGGCTCCTCCGAGTCTGCTCGTGTCGACAGCCGCCGGTTAGTGCTCCTTATCCCCCCTTTCCCGGAGCCGGAGCAGATCTCGTAGAAACAAACAGGCTCCATCTTTCCGCAAATAACAACAACAAAAAGTCCGAATCTTTCCCGGAGTTGATCCATGTTCTGATTCCACAAGCCCCAGGCAATCGACCTCTGTTGATTTCCTTTGCCTACTCGGATCTGCATCACCTATTCGAATCAGAATCAGGGGCGAAGCAGCCTCGGTTGGTGACCTATAAATATGGCCACAAGCTTGCCTCCTCTCTTCGTGCTCCACCCAAGTTGTTATTTTGCAAGCATTGCAGCCCATGCTATACTCCCATGGAAGTCCCTAGTGTAGACACGATAATCAACTTCTGGGCGCTACCTATACACCCCACAAATTTGCGCTCCCTGGTTTTCCGGGTTTTACCTCAGCTGCTGGGTCTCTCTCCTCCTAGTTTACCGAAGATTCTTAAGACGCCACTGCTGATAGAGGCTACCGTGGGCACACTCCCGGAGCTACCAGACGACATCTTGATGCGTATCTTTGCCACCCTTGAGATCCCTGACCTCATACGTGCCGGCGCTGTCTGCACCTTTTGGCGCTCTGCCTACACCTCCCTGCACAAACATGGCAAGCACAAGCAGCCCCAGACGCCGTGCCTGTTCTACGCCCCTGAATCTTCCAGCGAGAGTGGTGCGTGTCTCTACAGCCTCGTGGAGAAGAGGGTTTACAGGTTAACTCTCCCAGAGCCGCCTCTCCACAGTAGGTTTCTGATCGGGTCCTCTCTCGGCTTGCTGGTCACCATCGATGAGAGATCTGAAATGCACCTCGTCAATCCGATCACTCGTCAACAGATTGCTCTCCCTTCAGTGACCACCATGCAGCACGTGAAGCCCATTTGTGATGACTCGGGTGCTGTCCACAAGTATGTATACTGGAAGCACACGGCAAAGAAAGTTATCTGCCCTCCAAAGATAATTGCCCCAGCTGCCCTGCGGGAAGGCTTCCACCAGAAGGCTCTTGTGTTTTATGATACACCCACAGGGAGCTACATAGTGGTGCTCATCCACATGCCGTTTGGTCAGCTATCCTTTGCAAGGGTAGGGGATGATAAGTGGACCTGGCTGCCACCTCACACTGATTATTTTGACTGCACCTACAAGGATGGACTATTGTATGCAGTGACTCTAATGGGAGAAATTCACACCTTTGATCTTAGTGAGCCTGCTGTTACAATGAACATTATTATGGGTGTGGAGGATGAAGATTTAGAAATTCAGGGAGTATACATTCTTCAAGCTCCATGGGGTGGTTTGCTGCTTGTGTGGAGATTGAAAGTGTATAGTGGTAATCCTGATGATACTTCATCACTTACACTGCACACCAAGGGAATTAAAATATATGAAGTTGATGTTGCTGCCAAGAAGCTTGTGGAAATTGATCGCTTGCATGGCCATGTGCTGTTTCTTGGTCATAACCAGTCACTCTGTGTCAGCACTAAAGAATGCCCTGCTCTCAAGGAAAATCATGTCTACTTTACTGACGATAATGAGGACATAACTGGACATAAGGATAATCTTCGCGATATAGGAGTACTTCGCTTGGATAATAATAGCTGGGAAAGCCTTGTGTTTCCTGAGCTTTGGTCTGACTGGCCTGCTCCTGTGTGGATTACACTCAATCTTACAATGATGAAACTGTCGTTGAATAATTAGGGCGGGTTCAAGAAGGCTTAATAAGATGTTCACCTAGGCACATGTAGGCGAGCTGGAGTGCAACGGCATTGCGTAGGCCCTAAGCCGCGAAGGACTGTGTCCAGGAGGAGAAGGTTGCTTTCCAACGACATGAAGACAAAGGGTTGATGATTCAGGAAGCTGTGTGATGGCATCATGTTGTCAAGTTATCAGTTATCAAGTGTTTCCATGAATGTGTTTGTTTTATTATGTGTGGTCGTCTGTAACTTAATAAATGTCTTGTGGCTGATGTGTGTGTGTGTGGTTGTGTCTTATTTATGACTTTTGAGAGAAGTCAGGGAAATAAGAACTTTGTTATTCTTGTCTTGTTGTGATTTGTCATTTGTGGACTTCTGATGATCACTAGAAATTTGCAAAGCTGCTGTTTTGATCAGCCATGTTAGTGTTTGGAGCTGATTTGCAGCTGTTCCTAGCCATGAGATGAGTTCCTATTCTTCCCTTGTCTCAGGTTGTTCATTTATTCAGTTATAATCGACTTACCAGCTGTATGAAATACATCAAGAAACCAAGGGGAAAAAAAGTTTGGATGCAATGATTCAAGAGAATGCAGGACAGCAAGAACCCAAGGGAAATAAGTTAAGGTCCAAGGGCGAGTATGAATCTGAACTGCTGCTGTTTTTATACTTTTTAAGTAATTTATTACAAGTAGATATTACATCATCATGTATTCATATATATATGTTACATCATTGTTGTTTTTTGCCCGTGGAAGTCATCATTTTGGCTTTCAGTTGGTTCTGAACCTGCTGTTCGTTTCCCCGGATCCAAAAGGATAACTACCACCTTTGTGGCCTAGGCACTGGCAGGTAGCCACCCACCCTCCACCCAGCGCCTTGTATTAGATCTCACCTGGCAGTATAGGGATATGATCCAGATTAGGGTAGCTTTATAGGCACTTTTTATTAGGTTCTTCTGTAAATTGCACGGAAGTGGTAATTAATCCCCTGAGACCTGCGATCAGTGAGAGAAAATCGTGTGAATCATCGCCGCAAACTAACGCTTGTTATTTGATGACACGAAAGCAAGACAGCTCAAAACCTGCAACTACCAGAATCACCGGTAAGTGAACTCAGATCGGATCCTTGGCCTACATCCTGATTCGCAGAAGACTCGCATGCTACCGCTTCCATGTGTAAAATCCCTGCTTATCTGTGCTCACCCAAGAAGATATTACTGCCTAGTAAGTTTTAAATAGCCGGCTATAGCAGGGCTATAGCAAGGCTATAGTCTTTTCAGCAGGTTGCCGTTAAATGATATCATGTACAAATATGCCGCTATAGCCTGCTATAGCTTATTTGGAGGCCTGTCGTTATTTTGCATAGCCCGCTATTTAAAACATTGTGCCTACGCACTCACCTCAGATTGAGCATCACAATCGTTGAGTTTGGGTACCGGTTCTGCACTATATGTCGGAAGCAGGACCACAAGAAAATAAGGCCAAATTGCTCAAACGTTGCCGCATGTATCAGTGGCCGACCCTGGAGTGACAAGGTTAGCACGGTTAGCCAACCATAACAACATACAACAGCAGCCACAGGTCAACAGAGCTTGTCTATCCATATGGAACATTATCAAGCTTGTACCCAACGTCAAAACTATGACATTTTCACCAGGAAAATAACCATGGAAAGCCTTGTCCAAGCCACTTCTGTGGTTGGGACATGGTGTTCTCCCCGGTGCCGCAGCTCCGACTCTAACCCCTGCACCCAGCACACACAACCTGCTGTCACCAGTGTCCCACAACTTGATGCACCCAAAAGAAAATGCAGATGTTGTTATCCTTCAACCTCTTCCCAGTCAATTTATCTTTTTTTTATCCCCACAAGTTTACTGCTGAAGACCACAGCCTTGTATATTGGCAATTTGCAACCAAAACAACACATTTAGTACTTACTTGGTTCCCTTTCTCACTATACGTTTTGGACTTTCAGTTTCAGAAACATAATATGTCCCCCAGTCACACAAAGTACTCATCTGACAGTCATCACCATAATTGCCGAAAAACTCCTTTTCATTTTCTTTGTTTCCAGTTCTGCAATCGTCCGGGTGAAATTTGTCTATATTGCAATAAAAACCATAAGTTGAAAATTTCTTTTTTTCCAGGTTCCAACTTTTCACCAGAGAAACTTTCAGCCCTGATGATATTCTATATCTAGTACATTTCTCTTCTAAATGCTCAGGTTGCAATTTTTCTAGATTGCAAAAAAAAACTGCTCACTCCTTCCCATAATATAAGATCTTATACATCTAACATGCCCATGTTGAATGTATAAGATCTTATATTATGGGATGGAGGGAGTAGTTTGTACTCCCTCCGTCCCATAATGTAAGACGTTTTTTGACTCTACAGTAGAGTCAAAAAATGTCTTACATTGTGGGACGGAGGGAGTATTTTTTAGATTTCCAGTATTCTACTGTCACCCCCGGCTATTATTTCTACCAACATTATTCTCTTTGCTAACTTGAATCAACGCCATACATACTTCACTCCCTTGGTCCCAAGAAGCCCTCCTAATTGTTAGGTTGGATATCTTAATTCCCAGCATACTTGCATGACCACCCTAAAGCTGTTGTATCCAGCTTTCCTACCGACCGTGCTGAAGCCTGCGGCGAATCCTCCCTCGGCTCCGCTACCGCTGCCTCCTCCGCTCAAATCCGCATGTTGAAGCTCTCCGTCGGGGCCTGATTCTGCCCCATCTCTGCGGGCGGCGCAGCCAAAGGATAATGTAGGTGCTCCATAGGATATCACTATCGTTGACCTCCTCGATCAGCATAGCTCTGCAAGGAAGCGGTTCAAACTTTAGATCGGCATCATGATCATGTAATGAACAAGGAACCAAAATAGGAGGTGGGGTGGGTGGTGGGAGCACTGGGGCTGTTTGTACCTTCTTATCGGCTGCATCAGAAGCTATTTATATGAAAGACCCTAAACCCTAAACTAGGATAATCGGGTATTTCATCTACTAGTTATATGAAAGACCATATCAAAGTCCATAAGCAACTCCAATGGTAGATACCCAAATCAGGCACTTATTGACTTCTGATACATCAACCCTATTTGCGTTCAGTTATTCAGAAGTTCACCTGGCGCACTCCTAACATAAAACTTGCCTCAACTATTTACCACATGAAACTAACCACTAGTTTATATGATGAACATACAACATAATAAATTACTAAATTTTCTTTTAGCACACCATCAATGTCTGCTTGCTATATTAAGTATTCATGTATCTAAGCACTTCCCACAAGAGTAGCCGTATTGTCTATCTCTGTACCAGGAAATAAACATCGTACATCAATCTAGCATATAAGATAGCTGGGTTCAGCGGCGGAGCTTCGTGGGGGCCAACCTGGGCGGTGGCCCCCCAGCTCATGGAAAATCATGTGTAGATATCTCTGAATTAGATCAAAATGTCCACTAAAAACCAGCTTCGGTGATAGTATTTGCCCCCCCCCCCCCCCCCGAGCCAATGGCACCCCCATGATTTCAGCCCAAGCTCCGCCACTGGCTGGGTTCACAAAACAATAAATCTAAAAGGCACAACTCAGGTAACAGGGGATCTGTGTATGTGATCGGCACATCGCCACATCAATGAAAAATATGTCGCACTCCCGAAGACCCGCATTATAATTTTGTAAGCAACTTGCCTGGAAGACTGGCGAAACGCGTACCGGCGTACGATTTTGCCAATGAATTTTACAATGTTGTAAGCAACTCCTGAAGATCGCCTTTTATACATCCATCAAGTACCCATTGTATTATGGAATGCCAAAATCTGGCTAGTAAAACTCTATCCTCAATGGGGCTGCTTCATTTATTACGTGACATGTCATCAAAACTTTCTATGTGACAATTTTACCAATGATGATCATACGACTATTGGAGATGCCCTTAGCTCATAAGGTGTAGCCATGGATGCAGCAATAAGCTAGATGCTCCGGTAGTCAAAGGTAAAGGTTTGAGAGTTGGTGAAGAGTTCACATGGGCCCTCGTCCTATTCCTTCTTACATACGGGCCCTCCTTAGCTAAAAGAATAATAAAAAATGTGTATCATAAGTGTTACACATGGGACCTGCTGCTGCTAAAAGATTAAAAAAATGTGCACCAGGTGATCAGAAGTCGACCTCGGGATGTCTATAAAGAATGGATGACTCTTTCCCTCAAATCAAAATAAATAAATAAACCTAAATGATAAAGCTCACATGTGTAGCACTAAGTAACATGGTTCAGTCCAAACACTCTCATCACTATTCATCTTGCCATATCATATAGATGAGAGCAGCGAATTTTTTGTTTTGTTTTTTGAACTTAAAAATGTTCTATCTTTTAATTAAAAAAATCCAATTAAAATTCGTTTCACCATGAAATCCATCTCGACGAGGTCTTTAAAACTAGATTCTATATTGATATGTTTCAATGATTTTTTTTGCCAAAAATTGCCATGATGTTTACACTGTAGTTGTCATATAATTTACACTAAAAATGCCATGATATGTTTTATCTATTTCTTCTTCTAGATTGAAAGCTACCATTTTGTTCTCAACTATTTTTCAGGGCAAATTTTGTTAATTGATCATGGGAATTTTTAGTAATTAACCATGGTAAATTTAATTCATGGACCATGAAAAATTTTAGTACTCCATCATGGCAAATTTAGTTTATATATCATGGCAATTTTAGTTTATAGATCATGGTAATTTTAGTATTTTTGACCATGACAAGTCTAGTTTTTTGACCATGAAAATTGGTTTTTGCATGAACCATTTCAAAATTTAGTGCATGTATTATGCAGATTTAAATAATTCATCATGGGAACTTCAGTTTATGGTTTATGCCAAATTTGAGTCATTGACCATGCATTTTTAAAGTAATTGATGATGGATTTATTCTTAATTATGAACTATGTCAAAATTATTTCATGGATCATGGCAAAATTTAGTAGTTCACCATGGCAAGTTTAGTTTCTTAATTCTTCATTTTATAACATGTCAAAATTTACTTTAAACGTGGAAGAAAAAGTAGATGGAATATATCATGGCAACTTCAATGTAAATACCATGACAATTTACGCGCAATAGACATGACAACCTTTAAACCCCAAAAAAATCATTGAAACATATCGATATAAGATCTGGTTTTGAAGATCTCGTCACGACGAATTAATAGTGAAAATGATTTTTCATTTATTTATGAGATAATACATTTTTAAAAAGCGAAAACCAGAAAAGATTTGCTGATATCATCAATGTCGTCATTTATGCATGTATGTGATAACATGGCGCGATCTATAATAATGGAGGCATTTGACCTAAATTACTTCGTGTCACAGGTGTGACGGTTATCCATGTTATAAATAAAATGCATGTCGTGCCAACCGAATGAACCAACTGCTTGCGGGCATGAGACCATCAGTCAGCTGCCATTGCTCCGGGAAAGAGGGCACCTCTCCATCCAAGATTCGGAGTCAATGGACAACGATGCATTTAGTCAAACAAACAGGCCACACCTGGACAAGAGCTGCTGAACACCTGACCGGTATATATGTACATACTAGTAAGGTGTCCGTGCTATACTGCAAAACCATTGAAAATGAGGTGAAATAATGAGTACTAGATCGTCGAAGACGCGCGTTGCCGCTTGACGATATAGCTGAAGAAAATTAATATTATTTTTTTATAAAATAAGTAGATGATATATACCACTATGTCCATCCATTTGAACAATGGTATAAATATTTGGGTAGATCTATATAGTAATATTTGTAATAAGGAATATACACATCAGGCTCAATCCCAGACTTGTTGCATTCAGATTGTGGGCATGAATTAAATCTGAAGAAATTCATTCGTAGAACACAACATCATCATTTGGTACAAGCTTACATGTAGGACTCGAAGTCAGAGCAGTAAATTCTCCTACTACTTCCGAGCAACCCTTTATCATCATTCAGTTGGGTGCGGGAATCTTTACCAACTCCTGCATCAGCGACAACCACAATACCTCCGTCTATGTTATCTGTTCGAAAATTGATCATGAACAAATTGATAGCTAATTTGTCATTCAAGAGTAAACAGAAGGAAATTATGTTTCTTCTGTTACTCATTACTCATAAACACTGGGATTAGAAGTGTACAAGGTGAAGTGTTGCTTGGCTGGAAACATCATTCACTTACAAAATTATTAAAGACATCACATTAACAATATTTTTGCCGAAGTACGAAGCAGTGATGCTCCGTAAAATAGCTGAAACAACTAAACAATGGTACAATCACATATTAAACCATAGTGTCTTTCCAATAAATGGAGATGAGATTGTTAGGTGCACACGAAGTTAAACATAAGTGAACTGCTAAAGGATAAAAATGATGCAAGATTTTCCATGTGAGAGGAACACATAACAAAACCAACAAGAGTCTTTAAAATGGGAAAGGAACACTCCCAAGTGGATATGCTCTCAAGGATACTAATATTCTAGCACCTATTTTTCTGGTCAAAGTAGCAGTTTCCACGAAATAAGGCAATTTATTTCTATTGGAGTGATTACTAATAGTAGATACACCACATTACAGGCAACTTGAAGGAAAGGATTTAGTTGGATATTAGACTAAACCCCATTTTCAGTGTTGATATGTGAAGTCATTTTATAGTGTGAAGTACTCCCTATGTCCCAAAATAAGTGTCTCAATTCTAGTACAACTTTCTACTACTTTTTAAGGAATTTTTCTCTAGTATAACGTTAACACACTTATTTTGGGACGGAGAAAGTATTAGATATAGGACAAAGGGCATACCTTCTAGTCTGCTTTGTTGATTGAGCATGCTATATCAGAAGACTGATTCTTATAGGCATATTCACTTCCAATAAGAGATAAACCAGAAGTAGTTACACCACAATCTAGTGAACAGTGTGAATCCTCTGAACCCTGAAAACAGGATACCTTCACTCTGCTCACCTGCAAGCAACTGACAATATTTCATGGAAAAAATCTTAGTATGATAAAAGATTAAATAGGAAAAATAAAAAGACAGGAATAGAAATAAACAAACCTTAGATATAATTCCTTTACCATTTTAATGATAAACTTGATAACTAGCATCGTGCAACTATTAGATCACAAGTAAAAATTAACACATCCTATTGGAGGTGCAGGGACAACGACAGAGGCTATGCCAGCTAGCATGAACATCACAAGTATGTACATTTTTGGAATGAGAGAATGAGAGGATATGAGGAGTATTTAGTTTATTGGTGCAAGAATGAATCATACATGAGCTGAAAACAGTGGCAGACCTAGCCCACTGGGCAGGGTGGGCCAATAATACAATTTACATATACATTTATTTCTTCTTCTACTTTTTTACCTCTGTGCTACAGTACTACAGAGGCTATTTTCAAATCTCAGGGTGGGCCATGGCCCACCCGCACCCTCTAACTCCGCCACTGGCTGAAAAGAAATACAGGGAAACCTACCCGAGCATGATGATGAAAAATGTTGTGCTGCCGGAGTTGAGAGGATGAGCGGACAGTGGTAGAGGAGGAAGCAAATATGCACGTGCTATGAATTATGCATGCACATCGGTGGGAGGTGTGCTTTCCACTGTAGAATTGGTAAGTGTGCGACTTACAAAGCTTCAAAAAGACCTTTGCTCACCATTCATGCTTATAGCCTAATTGCTATCCAGCTCCCTAATCTACCCCAATGACTGCCAAGTGAGATCCAGTGCCACCAAGCATAGGTCCTACTAGACCCAGACGCCTCACATTCGATTGAACTCAACAACGAAGGAGCTGTGCGGACGGTGGCAGGCTGCCTGGTACCTAGGCCCCATGGGCAGTTGTTCTCCTTTTGGATCCAAGGAAAAAGAACAGTGGTTGCGGGTTAAACACTAACATATCATGAATGATGATGTAATATCTACTTGTAACTTACTGAAAAGATAGAAAAAAAAACAGCAGTAGTTCAGATTCATACTCGCTCATGAACCTTTAACTTATTTCTCTTGGATTCTTGCTATCCTACATTCTCTTGAATCTTTGCATCCAAACTTTTTTCCTCGGCTTCTTGGTGTATTACTGTTATCAGTAACAGAGATCAGAGATGGCAAGTCATTTGTACAGAATAAATGAACAACCTGAGAGAAGGGAAGTGTAGGATCTCATCTCATAGCTAGGAACAGTTGTGCATCAGCTTCGAACATTAATGTTCAAAACAGCAGCTTGCCGGTATTTTAATGATCTAACTTCTCTCACGAGTTATAAAAGAGACAAAGCTACACACACATTTGCCACAAGACATTTATTAAGTTACAGAGTACCACACAAGATAAAAACACACATATTCATGAAACTTAAACACTAGATAAATCGTAACTTCACATCATGATGCCATCACGCAGCCTCCTGGATCATCAACTCTTTGATGCGATAATTTTTTCTTTATGTCATCACTCCCTCGAGACAAAGTGCATCAATATCTCAAGGGTGAAGTTACAGAGGGAAACTATTTGAAACACAAGTCTTTGTATCATAAGCAGTCTGTTTTGGAGCTAGGATATTAGTGGCTTGGGCGGCATTTGTGCTCACTCGAGGAGGACTTCACTGCCACAGTTAGGTAGACCTTTAGCATGTGTGGGAAAAGCAAGCAAACGCCTGGGCAATTGCACCAAGATTTATTTATCCTAGTAACTAAGCACATTAGCCAAAACAATTGGGTAGACCTTTAATTTGAAACTGAGTGATTGCATCTAACTAAATGTTTGTATCCCGAGGGAGTTGGCAGGGAATGGTTTGCAACACAAACTAAGGTCTAAGAGTTAATTTTTTTAGAAAAGGAGGATTACCTCCGGCCTTGCATCAGCACGATGCATACGGCCCCTTTTATTTAGAAGAAAAATCAAACAATCTGCGGTTCACAAAGTCTCCGACATAACAAAGCATAAGCAAAAGTAAAGCAAAAAATTGCCACAACCGGCAAAATAGGCCTAGATGCCTAACCATCTATCCTATTAGTGGACTGTCATCCAAACCGGTTGTAGATATCCCGCGCTACCATCTCCCATCGGGTAGACCCAGTAACCAAAAGCTCCCTGGTTTCCACAGGAGTGAGTAATGACCATGTACGGATCAACGCCCTAGCCCTGTGTAGTACCTGGAAAAAATATATATGTGCATGTATGTTAAAAACCACATCATTCCTACAGTTCCATATAGCCCAAAGAAGTACACATACTCCTATGCGAATGTGTCGTGCAAGATTCGTGTCCACTCCATCTAGCCACGTTCCAAACAACGTGTCAATGCTATCCGGAGGCATAATATTAAAGGCTATACGAACCGTCTGCCAAAGAATTTTTGCCGGTGGACATCTCCAATAATAAATTTAGTTCTATGGAAAAAGGCTGACCTTACTCTCATCAACCCTTTCTAGAATGGTGAATCATTGGGTCTGACATTTACCTGGGCTAAGGTTTTAGATTGTAGGTACTTATTAGGCAGAATTTGTACCCACATACATTCTATCTCTACAGATAATCTAAACAACCACCTGCTCAACAGACATCTATTCTTTACCTCTAAATTCTCAATCCCCAGACCTCCTTGGTCTTTGGGCCTACAAATAATATCCCATTTAGTCAGCCTGTATTTCTGCCTATCATCATCACTCTGCCAAAAGAATCTGGATCGATAGAAATCCAACCTTTTGCGTACCCCTACTGGTACCTCAAAGAAGGATAGAAGGAACATAGGCATACTCGTAAGCACCGAGTTTATCAGAATTAACCTACATCCATATGATAGCATCTTACCCTTCCAACAGTTTAGCTTTTTCTCAAATCGATGTTCAATGCATTTCCACTCGCTATTGGAAAGCTTCCAATGATGAATAGGTATGCCCTAGTAACTGAATGGTAAGCTCCCCAGTTCACAATAGAACAATTGTTTATAAGCGTTTTGTTCATCTTTGGCTCTCCCAAAGCAAAACAACTCACTCTTATGAAAATTAATTTTCAAACCTGACAATTGTTCGAATAGACATAGTATAAGCTTCATATTTCTGGCTTTTGCTAAGTCATGTTCCATAAATAAAATGGTATCATCAGCATATTGCAGGATGGACACACCACCGTCGACGAGATGTGGCACCAGTCCACCTACCTGGCCTTCCTGTTTAGCCCTCCCTATTAAAATTGCCAACATATCGGCAACGATGTTAAAAAGGATGGGTGACATCGGATCTCCCTGCCTGAGACCTTTGAGTGTTTGAAAAAAGTGGCCAATGTTGTCATTGAATTTAATACCAACACTCCCTTTTTGTACAAATGATTCAACATGTCTTCGCCATATTTCGTCAAACCCCTTCATACGTAATGCCTGCTGTAGGAAAGGCCATTTGACCTTATCATATGCCTTCTCAAAATCCACCTTGAAGATAACCCCATCTAGTTTCTTCGAGTGGATTTCATGCAGAGTTTCATGAAGGACCACCACACCCTCCAGAATGTTCCTGCCCGGCATGAAAGCCATCTGACTAGGTTGCACCACCTCATGTGCAATCTGTGTCATCCTATTCGTTCCTACCTTTGTAAAAAATTTGAAGCTAACTTTCAGAAGGCAAATAGGTCTAAATTGTTCAATGTGCACCGCCCCTTCCTTCTTTGGCAACAGTGTCACAGTTCCAAAATTTAGGTGAAATAGCTGTAAGTGCCCATCGAACAAGTCTTGGAACATGGGTAATAAGTCACCTTTGATAATATGCCAACATCTCTTGTAAAACTCCACCGGGAACCCGTCCGGACCTGGTGCCTTGTTATTCTTCACTTGCGATATAGCCTCAAACACCTCCTTCTCCGTAAAAGGCACGGTTAATATCTCATTCTCGTCCGTCCCATGTTGAGGTATGTCCCCGACTACGTGCTCATCCATGGATACAAAACTATCCTCTGGAGCACCAAAAAGTTTTTTTTATAGTACTCAGAGATATACAACTTCAGATTCTCGTATCCTACAATTGTACCCTCATCCTGCTCGAGCTGATAAATTCTTTTCTTTCTATGTTTTCCATTTGCAATCAGATGGAAAAACTGTGTGTTGTCATCCCCTTGTACCACCTGGCGTACTTTCGCTCTTAGCGCCCACTTCATCTCCTCCTCTCCGAGAAATAGTTTTTGCTTCAGTTCTGCTTACATTTTCAATGACCTCTCATTGTCATCTAATAATGATTCTTCGGCTTTTATGTCTAGCTCGTTAATAAGATCGAGAAGCCTTTGTTTCTCTTTCTTATAAATACCACTTTCATGCTTTGCCCATCCCCGTAGGAATTGTCTCAGGTGCTGCATCTTATTTTGCCACCTATCAACATTCAAGCTACCACCCATGTCCCTAGCACATTTTCTGGCTATAAGGTCCACGAATCCTTCTCTTTCAAACCAACCCAACTCAAAAGAGAAAAGATTTTTATTCCCCACATGTGTTGCCTCACCCGAGTCCACAAACAATGGGGTGTGATCAGAGATAGCTCTAGGCAATGCGCGCACTGTCACACGAGGGAATTTCTGCTCCCATTCCACACTCGTGAGAACCCGGCCCAACTTCTCAAAAGTTGGGTTGGGTAAAGTGTTCGCCCAAGTAAATCTTCTACCTGATAGCTCAATTTCCCGAAGATCAAGACTCTCGATTATTGTATTAAACATGAATGACCATCTGCCATCAAAGTTATCATTGTTCTTCTCATCTCGTCTCCTGATGATATTAAAGTCCCCCCTTACTAAAATTGGCAACCTCTCATCCCCACAAATCCAGGCAAGATCAGCCAAGAAGTCCCTCTTGAGCTCAGGCTAGCCGCCCCGTATACCACTACCAGGGCCCATTGGCCGCCCTGCAACTCTAAATTTGACGGCAAAGTCCCCAAACCAAGGTTGTCAAAATTGCGATTCTGTTATGCGATTCTACGACTTTTTGATCCAAATTAACCCCTCTGATTCTATGATTTTACTTCATAGAATCTACATTTCTACGATCCTGATAGTGAGGATTCTACGATTTGCGATCCTACCATCAAAGTTCCAATCCTATTCAGAATCGCGATTCTGACGACCTTGCCCCAAACACCACGTTTCGGACTTCGAGCATCTCACACCTGACCCCAAGCAAGATCCCCCCAGATCTCCCTCTTTGTGGTAAACAGTGCCAATCGAAATCAATACCACCAGATAGCCTCCTTAGAAATTGTGTTGTAAACTTATCTCTCCCCGTTTCCATCAACACAATAAAATATAATTTATGCTCAACGGATGCTTCCGCTAGGAATCTTCCTTTAGCCAAGTCTGCTAGACATCTTCTGTTCTAGAATATTCCCTTCATCTTTTATCATGGATTTGTTTGCAGTTTTAAATCGTGCGATTCGTCACACCGCTGATACAGGATACACCTTCCTCTTTCAAGTTCTTTTTGGCTTATCCTGACTAGTTGACCGGTCCACATAACCTGTTTCCTGTTGTGTGCTAATAGTCACTTGCAAAGGGGCCCCATACATCTCCTCAACGATTTCATTCTCCTCTTCAGGCATAAGCGAGGATGGCACAAGATCCTCACACAGACAATCTAAAGCCCCCATCCCTAATGCATTTATATCAGACTCATTCATCGGTTGCACCGCTGCAATCTTTCTTACCATCTCCATTGCCCTCTCAGCCTCTAAATTTAATAGATCATTGACAGATTTTGAAATGAGTTAATTGGAGCAGAAAAAGATAATTGGATCATGTAGGAATCCTACCAAACAATTCATAATGAAATCCCACCATGAAGGAAGGCACGGACGCGGAGAGATTGTAGATGTTGCAGGCGGAGGGTGCAGCGGTGGACACCTAGATTGGATTAGGCGCTTATCCTCATCTCCTCCTAAGCAAGTGCGTCAGGCAGATGGAGGAGGGGGGTTGCCATGATTAGATCAGGCGCTTCTCCTCATGTTTCTCCGCACTCTCGAGCCGCCGATAGTGTTGCTCCACCTCCTCCTCCTCCTCCACATCGGTTGCCGCGCACGTTGCCACTAACCCGCTGCCTGTCATCTTGGCCGCCATGATCCATGAGGATCGGATGTGTCTCCCGTGCGTCGGCTGGACGGCTCCACAGCATCTCCCGCGAGATGGCAGGATGGATCACCCGCTGCCCCCTCACCAATCCACCTCCTGTTTGGAGCGTAGGTAACCGGCGGCTCCTCTGTGCGCCTCGCATTGGCAGTTCTTATTTTTGAACAACTCCTCGCACGCGGTCGCTTCTTCGATAGATCTCCAACCCCAGGAGGTAGAGTGGGCTGGCCGACGGCCCAGTAAATCATAGGCCTTTGTTTCAGCCTCCAGAGCAGCAGCCCAAAGGACAGCTGGGCCAGATTACATACAGTGGCAACGCAGATCGTTTTCTAGATGAGATCTAATGGCCGAAAATGCCCAGACCGTGAAAACGAACGGCTAAAAACGCTAATCACTGAGAGAGCTCGGTTTAGGTTCAGTTTTACTATCCTTAATAGGCTAAAATTAGTATTGGTTTTTTCTCTTCTATAGAGAATCTTATGCTTTAATCACATAAGAGCCTTTATACAATGGCGCCACACAAAATAGTAGGATGCTCCTGCATGACCACATAAAAACAACATGATATGTCGCATTACACCACCTTAAAATTTCACTTCATAAGTGAAACTCAGTTGTAGTTACAACATGAATCACATAAGCACTTGTCATCACTGCTCATGGACACCCAACTAAGCAAAGTACCACAATCCAAAAGGAGATCCACAACAAAATCTGCAAGACCTACATGCACTAGTAGAAAACAAACCTTTTGGCCATAACATTAGTCCCGGTCAGGTTTTGAACTCGCACTAATGAGACCATTAGTCCTGGTTCGGGACGGGCATCATTAGTCCTGGTTCGTTCCGGACGTTTGGTCCCGGTTCGTGCCACGAACCGGGACTAAAGGGGTGGTGTGTCACATCCCTAGTTAGCATTGCTCTGGTTAGCATGTGTGTGCATCATGTTTTGATTTTGCATCAATATGAAATGCGGATCAACAGAAACCCTAGCACCTCACCTGAATTAAACCAATTTAAAGGTTGTAAAAAATCAACAAATCCAAAATGCCCATCATAAATGCCCCCCATGTCTGATAAATATTGGCATCAATATATCAAGGGACATTTTAATTTTCAGAACATATATGTCATTTTAAAAATAAATAATAAAGCTACTGAAAAGGCCAAATAAAGCATTATAAATATTAGCCATTCAAAAATGTTGAAACCTGTTGTGGAGGTTTCAAATATTCAAACTAAGCTCTCCAAAATATTTCAACAATTTTGTGCTAGGACTTGAGGCCAAACAAAAATAAACAAATAATAAAAAAACAAAAAACAAAAACAGAAATGGAAGAAAAGGAAAAGAATCAAACCTGCTTTCCCCTGGCCCAGGAGGGAGAAGATCCAGCCCAGCCCACCAGGGGCAGGGGGTCTTCTTCCACCTCGTGCCAGGAGGACTAGGCAGCTGCGTGGCGAGGTAGCCGCCACTCCTGGCCACCTCCTGCCTGCCTAGCTGTGAGGAGGCCTCCTGAAGCTCCTCGAGGCCGCCCCGACCGCTTCCCTCTCCCTCAGTTTCCCCTCTCCCTCTCCCTCGCTCTCCTTTCCCCTCTGTCGCCATGGCCGCCGCTCCCTCGCCACCGTAGCCGTCGCTCTAGCCTCTCCCCCTCGCCTCCGAGCCGCCCATAAGCTCCACCTCGATGCTCTCATCCTCCTCGCCGAGCCAAGCACCGCCGGAAGCCCTCCATCGCCGCCATCGACGTCGTCTTCAACCTCCGGCCGTCGGTAAGAACTCGAAGCTCGCCGGCGCTCCAGACCGTCCCTGAGCCCGCTCTCAACGGCTACGTGATCGTAGTGAGCCCCCGGTCCCATTCCCCCTCTTCCCCTGCTCGATCCCGCGCCGTAGCCCCCGATTTCGTCAGCACCCGAAGTGCTCCGCCGCACGAGCTCGACGCCGGCGCCGCTCCGGTGACCAGGTGGTTCCTCTGAGGCCATCATCGAGCTTGTGGGGTCACGTAGAGGCCTTAGGAGCCCAAGGCCGGTCCTTTTGCACCCTGGTTCGACGAGCCCATGCTCTCTCGACCTCCGGCAGCCGCCGAGCTCATCGTCGGCATCGACTCCGGCCATCTTAGCCCCTAAGGTGTGTCGGGTTGGACGCGTGCGTGCACATAGGTTCGTCCAGTGCCCTCCGCCGATGAAATGGTCGCTGGAGGAGGATTTCCGACCCCCTTCGTTGTCCCTAACCTCGCCGGCGGCTCAACGCCGGCGAGTCAACCCGGTTTTACCACGGGGTTGACCCCCCTGGTCAACTGTCAAGTGGGGCCTGGCCCTGATTAGTTTAGGATTAGATTAAAAATTAGTTAATTAATTTAATTAACCTAATTACCCACTGACATGTGGGCCCATCCTTATTAATTAGTAATTAGCAAATTAACTAATTGCTATTAGTGCCTGGGTCACTGAGCAGTGGACTCCACTGGTCAGGTTTGACCTGGCAATGACCATTTGACCTGCTGACATCATGCTGATGCAATAATGGAATTTGTAATTTAATTTAATTCCAGAAAATGCTAAAAACATAGAAAAAACATAGAAATTAATTTGTAACTCAGATTGAAATAAATTATATATGGAAATTTATCAGAAAAATCCAATGAATCCAATGGTGATGTTATCAAGCATGTTAGAGCAACCTATGTAGATGAACATTGACATTTAGCAACATGTAAATATATAGAATATTAAATGGAGAATGATTTTGAACCTATATTCAAATCCACTCCATCTAAACTCTAATATTAGTTGCATTAGCTCATTCAACCATGTTGCCATGTCATGATCATGCATCATATTGCTGCACTTGCCGTGTATTGATTGTTACCTATCTGCATTGCGGTAGGTCCTGCTTCCGAGGATACCTCTGAGTATCACATCGAAGGAGAGTACCTTCCCACTTCCCAGCAAGGCAAGCAACCCCATTGATCATTCTGATATCATCCCATTCTCTCGCTCGTGCTCTTGTTTATTACATTAGGACAAACATTCAATTATTTGTCATTTGTGGTAGTTGAACCCATTCCACTACATGACCTGTCATTGTCACAGTAAATAGCTAAACCTTGCAACCTAGCATACCTGGTAGATGCTTGAGCCATGATGTGCTTTACCTGCTTTGCTTGCTATGCTTAGAGTTGTGTCAGGTCTGATTCATTTGGGTGATGAACTGGAGTGAAACAGTATCGTTCTGAGGTGATGAGCTAAATGATGGACCTGATTTGGTAAAGGTAGCGATGACAGGCTATGAAGGAGTACATGGCGAGTTGTCTCATTGGGACCGTTCTTAGGAACTGAGTTCCGTGTTTGTGATCCAAGACTAGTTACTACCACACATTGAGTTCCGGTAACTCGACCCCTCTCGACTTATCAACCGCCTAGTCCTTGGTCCAGGAGTGGCAAGTAGTTTCTGGTGTCTATAGTTTGCTGGAGGCCGTGCGTAGCGCTAACCCTAGGGATGGGCTATGATGCGGTAGGCAGTGGCACGATGTACCAAGGGTCACCCGAATGGTTGGCTTGGGAACCCTGCGCACATCGTTTGGGGCCGTAGCGGAAACTTTGGTTGGATTTCCGTGCGAGTTCAGTCTCAAATAGGCGATAGCCTAGACTAGAGGTCTTGTGTGATTGACGGTCATGGCCGACTCCCTCGCTGGGCTTCCGCTTCAAGGTTGCTGAGGTGCCTGGTTTTTATGAGCACACGACGATAAGTGGCGAGAGCGTGTGCGAAGGAGTACACCCCTGCAGGGTATGAATATGTTTGAATAGCCGCGTCCTCGGATACGGACCACTTGGAGAACTTATGTTGTTCATAGGTAACTTGATGGTTACTCATAAAAATATCAAGACAAGTGTGAGTACCGTGGATGGCACTCTCGTAGGTGAAGAAAGTGAATCCATGGTGGTGTATTGATGTGGTGTTATTGGACTCGTGTGCGATATCTTATATTTGGACAAAGAATTAATATATGTAGTATAGGTTAGCCAAGAGTCAAAGCTGGCATTGCTGCATTAACTACACTACTCCCCTTGTTGATACATGGGCATAAATAGACTAGGTCTGTTTTAAAGACTTGCTGAGTACGTTTGTGCTCATGTTTTCTTAATAAATGTTGCAGATGAGACTCAGGACCCATCATGTGGGTTCTACCTAAATGTCGACGCCGCCAAATAGCTGGTGTCCCAGCTACGACCCTATGCCCTATGGCTGGCTGTAGATAGTCAGGCCATGTGCCTTTTTACCCTTTCATCCATATATACTCAGACAGCTTTATGATTCCGCTTGGTTTGTATGAACTTGCTTGTATGACTCGAGTGTAGGGTCATGTGACCCCTACCTGTAAGAACATATTATGCAAGGCTCCTCTGAGCCTCTTAAATAAAAGTTGTGTTGTTGTATGGTTATGTTGTGATGCCATAGTTGTATATATGCATATCGGGCATGTCATGCGTACGTGTGACATGCAACGGTATGTACCCAATGCATCTAGTTCATCATGATCGGAATTATATTTATAACTTTGTCCCTCGTGAAGGAGAAAGAATCACTCAAGCTTGGGGGAGGCTTAAGTCAATGTTATATTCATGCCCCAATCATGAGCTCTCGAGAGAAATTATTATTCATAAATTTATGCTCGGCTTTCTCGTAATGATCAATCCATGATCGATACTTGTTGTGTTGGTTCCTATATGAAGAAAGATATTGATTTCAAATGGGATTTATTGGAATGAATTAAATGCAACTCTGAAGATTGGGAACTCCATGAAGGTAACGAGTCAGGTAAGAACCTTAAGTTTGATTGTATTAAATCCTTCATAGACACTGATGCTTTTCGTGAATTTAGCACTAAATATGGACTCGACTCTGAGATAGTAGCTTCTTTTTGTGAATCTTTTGCTGCTCATGTTGATCTCCCTATGGAGAAGTGGTTTAAATATCATCCTCCCATTGAAGTGAATGTAGTGGAACATGTTAAAGTTGAAGAGAAAACTATTACTTATAATGATGATCCTGTTATTCCCACCGCTTACATTGAAAGACCACCTTTCCCTGTTAGAATAAAGGAACATGCTAAAGCTTCAACTATGGTTCGTAAGAGATGTGCTAGAACACCTACTCCGCCTGAGCAAATTAAAGTCAAACCTACTGTTGCTATGGTTAAGGATCTCTTGGTTGATAATATTGATGGGCATGTTATTCAATTTTGTGATGAAGCCGCTAGAATTGCTAAACCCGATGCTAAAGATAAACATAGACCCATTGTTGGCACGCTTGTTGTTTCTGTTAAAATAGAAGATCATTGTTATCATGGCTTATGTGATATGGGTGCTAGTGTGAGTGCAATTCCCTTTTCCTTATATAAAGAGATTATGAATGATATTGCACCAGCTAAGTTAGAGGAAATTGATGTTACAATTAAGCTTGCTAATAGAGACACTATCTCACCAGTTGGGATTATTATAGAAGTTTAAGTCTTGTGTGGGAAAATAAAATATCCTACTGATTTTCTTGTTCTTGGCTCCCCAGAAGATGATTTTTGTCCCATTATATTTGGTAAACCTTCTTGAATACCGTTAATGTTAGGATAGATTGTGAGAAGGAAACAGTTATCGTAAGTTTTGGGTATACGTCTCATGAGTTTAATTTCTCTAAATTTCATAGACAACCCCATGATAAAGAATTGTCTAGTAAGGATGAAATTATTGCTCTTGCTTCTATTGCTGTTCCTCCTACTGATCCATTAGAGCAATATTTGCTAGACCATGAAAATGACATGCATATGAATGAAAGGAATGAAATAGATAAGATTTTTTTTGATCAACATCCTATTCTGAAACACAACTTGCCCGTTGAAATAATTGGGGATCCTCCTCCACCCAAGGGTGACCCCGTGTTTGAGCTTAAACAATTACCAGATACTCTGAAATATGCTTATCTTGGTGAAAAGAAGATATATCCTATTATTATTAGTGCTAACCTTTTGGACCATGAAGAACAGAGATTATTGAAAACTCTAAGGAAGCACCATGCTGCTATTGGATATACTCTTGATGATCTTAAGGGCATTAGTCCCACTCTATGTCAGCAGAAAATTAAAATGGAGCCCGATGCTAAACCAGTCGTTGATCACCAACAACGGTTGAATCCTAAAATGAAGGAAGCGGTAAGAAATGAAATATTAAAGCTTCTGGAGGCAGGTATAATTTACCCTATTGCTGATAGTAGATGGGTTAGTCCCGTTCATTGTGTCCCTAAGAAAGGAGGTATTACCGTAGTTCCTAATGATAAAAATGAATTGATCCCGTAGAGAATTGTTACAGAATATAGAATGGTAATTGATTTTAGGATATTGAATAAAGCTACTAGGAAAGATCATTACCCTCTACCTTTTATTGATCAAATGCTAGAAATATTATCCAAGCACACACATTTCTGCTTTCTTGATGGTTATTCTAGTTTCTCTCATATACCTATGTCAAAAGAGGACCAAGAGAAGACCACCTTTACCTACCCTTTTGGTACCTTTACTTATAGACGTATGCCTTTTGGTTTATGCAATGCACCTGCTACCTTTCAATGATGCACGATTGCTATATTCTCTGATTTTTGTGAAAGGATTGTTGAGGTTTTCGTGGATGATTTTTCCATTTATAGAACTTCTTTTGATGATTGTTTGAGCAACCTTGGTCGAGTTTTGCAGAGACGTGAAGAAACTAATCTTGTCTTGAATTGGGAGAAGTGCCACTTTATGGTTAATGAAGGCATTGTCTTGGGACATAAAATTTTCGAAAGAGGTATTGAAATTGACAAGGCTAAAGTTTAGGCTATTGAAAAAATGTCGTGTCCTACGGATATCAGAGGTATAAGAAGTTTCCATGGTTGTGCTGGTTTCTATAGGAGATTTATTAAATATTTCTCTAAGATCTCTAGGCCTCTCAGTAATCTTATGCAAAAAGATGTTCCATTCGTTTTTTATGATGATTGTGTAGAAGCTTTCGAAATTCTTAAGAATGCTTTGATTTCTACACCTGTTGTTCAACCACCTGATTGGAACCTGCCCTTTTAAATTATGTGTGATGCTAGTGATTATGCCGTTGGTGCTGTCCTAGGACAAAGAGTTGATAAGAAATTAAATGTTATTCATTATGCTAGCAAAACTCTAGAAAATGCTCAAAGAAACTATTCTACCACTGAAAAAGAATTCTTAGCGGTTGTGTTTGCTTCTGATAAGTTTAGACCTTCTATTGTTGATTCTAACGTAACTGTTCACACCGATCATGCTGCTATTAAATATCTTATGGAAAAGAAAGATGCTAAACCTAGACTTATCAGATGGGTTCTTCTGCTATAAGAATTGGATTTGCATATTGTTGATAGAAAGGGTGCTGATAACCCTGTAGCAGATAATTTTTCCAGGTTAGAGAATGTTCTTGATAACCCAGTACCTACTGATGAAAGCTTTCCTGATGAACAATTCGTTGTCATAAATACTTCGCGTAACGCTCCTTGGTATGCTGATTATACTAATTACATTGTTGCTAAATTTATACCGCCTAGTTTCAGGTACCAACAAAAGAAAAAGTTCTTCCATGATTTACGACATTACGTCTAGGATGACCCACACCTTTATAAAGAAGGAGTAGATGGTGTTATTAGACGTTGTGTACCTAAGCATGAATAGGAACAAATCCTACAGAAGTGTCATTCTGAGGCCTAAGGAGGACACCACGCTAGAGATAGAACTGCACATAAGGTATTACAATCTGGTTTTTATTGGCCTACTCTCTTCAAGGATGCTCATAAGTTTGTCTTGTCATGTGATGAATGTCAAAGAATTGGTAATATTAGTAGATATCAGGAAATGCCTATGAATTACTCTCTTGTTATCAAACCATTTAATGTTTGGGGTTTTAATTATACGGGACCTTTTCCAACATCCAACGGGTATACTCATATTTTAGTTGTTGTTGATTATGTTACTAAGTGGGTAGAAGCTATTCCAACTAGTAGTGCTGATCATAACACCTCTATTAAGATGCTTAAAGAAGTTATTTTCCCTAGATTTGGAGTCCCAAGATATTTAACAACTAATGCTGGTTCACATTTTATTCATGGTGCTTTCCGTAAATTGCTTGCTAAGTATGATGTTAACCATAGAATTGTGGACCCTTATCATCCTCAGTCTAGTGGTCAAGTAGAATTAAGCAATAGAGAAATTAAATTGATTTTGCAAAAGAAAGTTAATAGATCTAGGAAGAATTGGTCTAAGAAATTTGACGATGCATGATGGGCGTATAGAACTGCTTACAAGAATCTTATGGGTATGTCTCCATATAAAATGGTTTATGGTAAAGTATGTCACTTACCTCTAGAGCTAGAGCACAAAGCTTATTGGGCAATCAAAGAGCTCAACTATGATTTCAACCTTGCTGGTGAGAAGAGATTATTTGACATTAGCTCAATTCATGAATGGAGAACCCATGCCTATGAGAATGCCAAGTTGTTTAAACAAAAAGTTAACAGATGGCATGATAAAAGGATACAAAATCGTGAATTTAATGTAGGTGACCATGTCTTGCTATACAATTCTGGTTTAAGATTTTTTTGCAGGAAAGCTTCTCTCCAAATGGGAAGGGCCTTATATCATCGAGGAAGTATATCGTTCCGGTGCCTTCAAGATGAACAATGCCGAAGGCACAAATCCGAAGGTGTCAAACGGGCAAAGAATCAAACATTATATTTCAGGTACCCCCATAATTTTGGAACCAATGTTATCAATACCATAACTCTAGAAGAGCATATTAGGGAGACCTACCGGAACATTTTAGACTCTGAAAAGGAATAGGTACGTGGTACGACAAGTAAACCGACTCCAAAACTTTCCCAATAGCAATTTTACTCGGTTTTGAAATATTTAAAAAATTAGGAAAATAAAAAGTAGTCCGAAGGACACACGGGGAGGCGACAAGCCTTCTAGGCATGGCCACTCCCTGGTCGTGCCTAGGGGGCTTGTCACCACCCCGTGCGCCCCCTGGATACCATTTTCTTGTGGAACACCGCTTCAGGTCGGCAAAAATTCATTATGTAATCTCCCGAAGGTTTCGACTTTCATATAACGACAATACCTCCTGTTTTCGTTTGAGCTATTTCTGCAACAGATTTAGAGCAAAATGTCGTCCCAAGAGTCTGATGGGGAGAGCTACATATCACAATATCTTGCCAATCCCAACCTCTATGGCGACCAAGATCCTTATGGATTATTCTCGGAGGAGGAACAAGAAGACAAGTACCTAGAAGAAATCTTAGATGAAGAGGAGACTCCTATGCCTCAACTGGGAGACATGCACGTCGAGTTCAGGAAATCAAGCCTCCCAAACACAAGAAGAAAGCCCAAAGTTCTATTTATCCCTTCTCGTTTTCTACAGGAGAGTAAAGAATAATTATGTCAAATGATATTGAAGCTCGAGCAGGAAGTAGATGACGTGAGGGAACAAAATTTCGTGCTTAAGAGGAAATTGAACAAGCTTCCAGCCTCATCAACAACTCCGCCACCATCACCTCCGAAGAAGGACACCTGAGCACATGGGTATGGGCACTCCCCTTAGCTTATGCCAAGCTTGGGGGAGGTGCCCCGATATCGTATCACCATCACAACATGCTTCCTTTTTGTTTTTCTTGTTTTTCTTGTTCGATCCTTTTTTTATTTTGTTTTGATCCAGTAGAATAAAAGTTTTAGTATGATCTACCTTTTAGTTTTTGCTTTTGCTTCCCTTATGTAAGCAAGTCCGAGAATTATATAATAAAAAGTAGTTTTGATGAGAGGGCTTTGCTAGATTACTATGCTCTTGAGAGTAATGAATAAAGAGTACTAGAATAAATGCAAAGAGTATGCATAAGGATCTTATGGGGAGTGATGACTTCACATATAAAAAGTATGTCGATTGAAATTTGTTGGGAGTTCACAAACATAGTAATTGGCCATTGGTGCAATTGGAAAGGAAGTGATAAAGAAAGATATATTCGCATATAAATACATTATCTTGGACATCTTTTATGATTGTGACCACTCATTAAAATATTACATGCCAAGAAGTTGATGTTGGACAAGGAAGACAACATAATGGGTTATGTTTGCTTGCCTTCGGATAGAAGCTATATGGTTTTAGATCCTTCAACATGTAGTGCTTGCTTCCACCTCATATTAGCCAAAACTTCTGCACCAAGTAGAGATACTACTTCTGCATCCAAACACCTCAACCTAGTTTTTCCATGAGAGTCCACCATACCACCTATGGATTGAATAAGATCCTTCAAGTAAGTTGTCATCGATGCAAAAGGAAATAAAAATTGCTCCTAAATATGTGTGATCTTTTATTGTAAGGGAAATAAGCGTTGTACGAACTTGTGATAGAAAAGAAATAAAAGCGACAGACTGCATAATAAAGGTTTCTATCACAAAGGGCACTACGACGCGGCGTTCCTCTGAACTAAGGTTTTCTGCATTGAAAAACAAAAAACGCATGACAACCTCTGCTTCCCTCTACGAATGGCCTATCTGTTACTTCTATTTTTTAAGTACTTACCTTTATGCAAGAGTCATGGTGATCCTCACCACTTCCTATATTTTGGCCTCTCTCTTAACAAGCATTATGTGTTGGGGAATGATCTAGACGCATATATCCACTCGGATGTGGGTGATCATGAGTTATTATTGTTGACATCACCCTTGAAGTGAATAGTTGGGAGGCACAACTATAAGCCCCTATCTTTCTCTGTGTATGATTGAAGCTTTGATCTTGTGGGCACCGCGTGAGTGTTAGCTATTGTGAAAGACTAGAAGATGATTAAGTATGTGGATTTGCTTTACAAGCTCTTATATTGACTCTTTTCAATGTTATGATAAATTGCCAATTGCTTTAGTGACTAAGATCATAGTTTGTTGATTGTCAATAGAGTTCTTGGTTCATACTTTATCTTGTGAATGAATTGTTACTCTAGCATAAGAGATCTTACACAATAAGTATTGATGTTCTAAAGATGTTCATGATGCCCTCATGTCCGTATTTTATCTTATCGACACCTCTATCTCTAAACATTTGGAAATATTTATCGATCTCGGCTTTCGCTTGAGGGCAAGCGAGGTCTAAGATTAGGGGAGTTGATACATCCATTTTAGATCATGCTTTTATATTCATACTTATTGCATTATGGGCTGTTATTACATGTTATGGTACAATCTGTATGCCTTTTCTCACTTATTTTACAAGGTTCATGAAGAGGGAGAATGCCGGCAGCTGGAATTCTGGACTGGGAAAGGAGCAAATCTGAAATACCTATTCTACACAACTCCAAAATTCTTGACAATTTATGGAGAATTATTTTCGAAAATATAAAAAATACTGGGCGAAACAGATACCAGAGGAGGGCCACCAGGAGATGACAAGCCTGCTAGGCACGACCACCCCCTAGCCGCGCCTAGCAGGCTTGTGGCCTACCCGGCTGGCCCCTGAGACCCATATTCTCCTATATGTTGGGTTTTGACCTGGAAAAAATTGAGAGAGATCTTTCGCAATGAAGTGCCGCCGTCTCGAGGTGGAACTTGGGCAAAACCAATATGTAGAGCTCCGGCAGGGCTGTTCTACCGGGGAAATGTCCCTCCAGGAAAGGTAAATTGAAGCCATCGTCATCACCAATGATCCTCTCATCGAGATGGGGTCAATCTCCATCAACATATTCACTAGCACCATCTCCTCTCCAAACCCTAGTTCATCTCTTGTTATCCAATCTTTGTCTCAAACCTGAGATTGGTACCTGTGGGTTGCTAGTAGTGTTGATTACTCCTTGTAGTTGATGCTAGTTGGCTTACTTGGTGGAAGATCATATGTTCAGATCCTTTATGATAATTAATACTCCTCTTATTATGAACATAAACATGTTTTGTGAGTAGTGACATTTGTTCCTAAGGACATTGGATAAGTCTTGTTATAAGTAATCATGTGAATTTGGTATTTGCTCGATATTTTGGTGAAATGTATGTTGTCTCTCCTCTAGTAGTGTTATGTGAACGTCAACTACATAACACTTCACCATTATTTGGGCCTAGGGGATGGCATTGGGAAGTAATAAGTAGATGATCGGTTGCTAGAGTGACAGAAGCTTAAACCCTAGTTTATGCGTTGCTTCGTAAGGGGCTGATTTGGATCCATATGTTTCATGCTATGGTTAGGTTTACCTTAATTATTCTTTTGTAGTTCTGGATGCTTGCGATAGGGGTTAACCATAAGTGGGAGGTTTTTCCAAGTAAGGGCAGCACCCAAGTACCCGTCCACCCACATAACAAATTATCAAAGTAACGAGCGCGAATCAAATGAGCATGATGAAAACTAGCTTGACAGAAATTCCCATGTATCCTCGGGAGCGCTTTGCTTTATATACGAGTTTGTCTAGGCATGTCCTTTGCTACAAAAAGGATTGGGCTACCTTGCTGCACCTTTGCTACACTTGTTACTTGTTACTCGTTACAAATTATCTTATCACAAAACTATCAGTTATCGGTAATTTCAGTTCTTGTAGAGATTACCTTACTGGAAACCGCTCATCATTTCCTTCCGCTCCTTGTTGGGTTTGACACTCTTACTTATAGAAAGGACTACAATAGATCCCCTATACTTGTGGGTCATCAGTGGCGGCTTAGGAAGCTGCGGGAAGGCATGAATAATTGGCGGCTTAAAAATACATTTTGACGGAGGCTTCTACAGCTATAAATGGTGATAGCATTGGGTGGGTCAATAAAAATTGTGAGCCGCCGAAGCTACTTGTGATGAGACAAAGTGAGCCGGCAGATTTTTTGGCGGATCAAGTTTATCCATGCAGGTTGAAAAATTGCTAAGAGTTGAGAAACTGATTCCACAACTACAACTATGGATTTAAGATCTACGGGCAAGAGAAAAAGAAAAATATTCTAGCACTAAATAGACTGGCGGAATAACAGATGGACGTTAATAAAATTACAACAAGATGCAGATCTATAATGAGTGCAACTAAGTACGGAGTGAGCAGCCACATGATTTTGGCAGTATTACGAGGCTTTAAATAAGGTGCTTTCATCTAATCGGTGAAGAACGCTCCTGCGAATGGTGATGAACACCAACGAACTCCCTGGTTTGAAGGAAACCCTAATGCAGCGAATGCGCGGGAGCTCTGAATCGTTTCAGGTTGATGTAGCGGTCAATGTCGATGAAGACAGCGATGACCGTGTGACGCGGCTGGCTTCAGCGACGCGAGCGTTCGGAGGAAGAAGGAGAAGATGGCGGCGGGGGAAAATGAAAGTGATGGCCCCCACACTTATTTATAAGGACATAATGGTATTTTGAATGGTCGGGTGCAAGAATCGAGGGAGCACGGTGACGATTTCATTAAGAAGATGCCTCGATTTTCTCGTTGATCATATTAATGACGAAAGATCCATTCTGACATCAAAGGAATCTTTTTTGATTTTTTTATGACGTCACGGCGGGTCATGAAAGCTTGCCAGATGCAACGATCGCCCATTTTCCGGCGGGTCATGAAGATTATCAGAGAAGGCAAGACTCGCCAACCAGAAGACTTGAAGATAGACATGAACTAGTTCAAATCAATATGGGGCTTAATGTTGGGGATATAACCCCAGGGTGAGACCTGCCCAGGTGGGGTCGAGTCATGCGGTTGGCAGCTTATGACAACCTTAGGAGTAAACGTAACCATTGGGCCAGAAGGACCAGAGCCAAAAGACAGGATGTAACCCGGCGGGCTTGGGCCGCCGGGGCGACTTGTTAGATAAGGCATGTATAGTTAGAGGCAAGGTCAGTTGTCAAGTATAACCCGATTCGGGCTGTTGTAAACTCAGGGCCTTGACCCGTGTATATAAGGGCGGGTTACCTGGGCGGCTTAGGACACGAAACAACTCATCGATAGCTAGGTCAAGCGAACTCGCTCCCTTATAATCGTTACCCAATCAATACAACACTAAGCAGGACATAGGCTTTTAGGGTAACCCTTGTTTCTCAATTCCGATCAAACCCTTCGAGCTCATCGCCTTAGCGATGGCCTCGAACCTAAGTCCTTTCATGCACCCAACGCTATAAAGGGGTTGCCAATCCCTTCAGGTTACTTGCAAGGATGAGATCTGACAGAGATTGATATAAAAGATTGGTAGGAGTAAAAGTAAATAAAATTGCAGCAAGGTATTTTTGGTATTTTGGGTTTATAGATCTGAAAATATAATATGGAAAATAGACTCGGGGGCCATAGGTTTCACTAGAGGATTCTCTCTTGAAGGAAAATAGTACGGTGGGTGAAAAGATTATTTTCGAGCAAATAGAAAAGCGCATGGTTATGACGATATTCAAGGCAATGATTATGAATATAGGCATCACGTCCGTGTCAAGTAGACCGAAACGATTCTGCATCTACTACTATTACTCCACACATCAACCCACTCCTACCTGCATCTAGAGTATTAAGTTCATGAAGAAGAGAGTAATACATTAAGTAAGATGACATGATGTAGAGGGGTAAAATCAAGCAATATGATGAAAACCCCATCTTTTTATCCCTGATGGATACAATACAAATACGTGCCTCGCTACCAATACTATGTCACTAGGTGAGGACACCGCAAGATTGAACCAAAAACTAAGCACTTCTCCCATTGCAAGACTTACCAATCTAGTTGGCCAAACCAAACCAATAACTCGAAGAGACTTGCAAATATATTAAATCATGCATGTAAGAATTGAAAGAAGATTCAAATAATATTCATAGATAATCTGATCATAAACCCACAATTCATCGGATCTTGACAAACACACTTCAAAAGAGTATTACATCGGATAGATCCCTATGAAGATCATGGAGAACATGGTATTGAAGAACATAGAGAGAGAGAAAGGCATCAAGATACTATCTATGGACCCGTAGGTCTATGGTGAACTACTCACGCATCATCGGAAGGGCCCACGATGATCGAATCCCCCTCCGTCAGATTACCGGAAAAGGCTCCAACATTGGATCTCTCGGGAATGGAGGCTTCCGGCGGCGTAAAAGTATTATCGTGGCTCTATTTCATATTGGGCGAATATTTCTGAATTTATAGCGGAAGATTAGGGTTGGAGGAGCTACAGGGGGCCCAGAAGCCATGGGAGCGCCCCTCAAGCCGCGCCTGGGTGCCTTGTGTGGCCCACCCGTAGACCTTTTGGCCTCTTCTCCAAGTATCGTAGGTTCCTTCTAGTCCAAGAAAAATCATTGTAGAATTTCATTCCGTTTGGACTCCGTTTGATATTCCTTTTCTGCAATACTAAAAACAAGGAAAAATCAGAAACTGGCACTGGCACTAGGTTTATAGGTTAGTCCCAAAAATAATATAAAATAGCATATTAATGCATATAAAACATCAAAAATAGTTAATATAATAGCATGGAACAATAAAAAATTATAGATACGTTGGATACTGATATGTCTCCAACGTATCTATAATTTATGAAGTATTCATGCCATGTTTACAATAATTCTATATGATTTTGGTATGATTTTATTAGAACTAACCTGGACTGATGTTGTTTTCAGCAGAACTACCGTGGTGTCATTTCTTGTGCAGAAATAAAAGTTCTCGTATGGGCCGAAAATTTAGTATGATTTTTTGTGGAACAAAAGGGACCCGCAAAGCATTGGAGTTGAGCCAGAAGAGCCATGAGGACTTCACAAGCCTACCAGGCGCGTCCACCCCCTGGCCGCGCCTAGCAGGCTTGTCACCGCCTCGTGGCCCCCCTTGACATGAGATCGACGCCAAAATTACTATAAATACCGAAACCTCCAAAAAGAAACCTCGATCGGGAGTTCCATTGCCGCAAGCCTCCAAAGCCAAGAAAAACTAATCGAAAGCCCGTTCCGGCACCCTATCGAAGGGGGAAACCATCACCAGAGGCCATCTTCATCATCTCGACGCTCTACATGACGAGGAGGGAGTAGTTCACCCTCAGGGCTGAGGGTATGTACCAGTAGCTATGTGTTTGATCTCTCTATCTCTATTGTTCTTGAGATGGCACGATCTTGATGTACCGCGAGCTTTATTGATATAGATGAATCATATGGAGTTTTCCCCTCTCTATCTCTCGTGTGAATTGAGTTTTCCTTTGAAGTTTTCTTATCAGATTGAGTCTTTGAAGATTTGAGGACACTTGATGTATGTCTTGCGTTCGGATATCTATGGTGACAATGGGATGTTCTATTGATCCACTTAATGTATGATTTGGTGATCAACTTGCGGGTTCTGTTACCTTGGGAATCTATGCGTAAGGGTTGGCACACGTTTTTGTCTTGACTTTCCGGTAGAAACTTTGGGGCACTCTTTGAAGTTCTTTGTGTTGGATTGAACATGATGAATCTGCAATTATGTGATGCATATCATATAATCAAGCCCATGTGTACTTGTGGTCACATTAGAGTTTCTAGGTGACATTAGGGTTTTGGTTGATGTGTATCTTAATGTGTTATTTTAGTATGAACTCTAGGGATGTTTGTGACACTTATAGGGACAGCTCATATGATTGATCGAAAAAGATAACTTTGAGGTGGTTTCGTCCCCTACAATAATTTCTTCATTAGTTCTCTGCTATTTGTGACTTTGGAGTGAACTCTTTGTCGCACGAGAGGTATTTACATATGATTCAACTATGTCATTATTGTTGAGAGAAATTGCACTAGTGAAAGTATGGACCCTAGGCCTTGTTTTCAAGCATTTATACAATGTTTTGCTCGTTGTTTACTATTTTTTACCTTGCTATTTTTATATTTTCAGATTACAAAAACCTATATCTACCATCCATATTGGACTTGTATCACCATCTCTTCATCGAACTAGTGGACCTGTATAATTTACCAATGTATTGGGTGTGTTGGGGACACAAGAGATTTCTTGTATTTGATTGCAGGGTTGTTTGAGAGAGACCACCTTCATCCTACGCCTCCCACGGATTTATAAACCTTAGGTCACCCACTTGATGGAAAATTTCTACCGTCCTACAAAACTCTGTGCTTGGCGGCCCAACACGAGTCTACAAGAAGAAGGTTGTGTAGTAGACATCAAGCTCTTTTCTGGCGCCGTTGCCGGGGAGGTGAGTGCTTGAAGGTATATCTTTAGATCCTGCAATCAAATCTTTTAGTTTCTTGTTTTTCACTATTTTGATGTTATAAAAGAAAACTACAAAAAATGGAATTGAGGTTGCCTCATATGCTTCATCTTTTTAATGTCTTTCGTGAAAATGATGGAAAGGAAAATTGTGCTCAAGTGTTAGAAGAAGAAGTTATTAAAATATTTGGCACTAAATATTTGAGTGATGAGCAGGATAGAAATGTTGTTAGTATGAATTCTCTAAGTATTAATGATGATAATGATATGCAAAGCTACAAGCTTGGGGATGCTATGTTAGATGAAGATGATATTTTTAGTCCCCCAAGTTTTGTTGAGCAAAACTATTATGATGATAGCATGCCTCCTATATATGATGATTATTGTGATTACACGCATGCTATAAAGAGTGATGACAACCATGAAACCTATTATCATGATTTAATATTGAATGTGGTTATGTCAATCAAGTATCTCATGATAGTTATTTTGTTGAGTTTGCTCCCACTATTATGAATGAAAAGAAAATTGCTTACATGGAGAGTGAAAAAATTTCTATGCTAGTAGATCATGAAAAGAATTCTTTATGTGTTGGTTATATTATTTAATTCGTTCATGATGCTACTGAAAATTATTATGAGGGAGGAACATATGCTTGTAGGAATTGCAATAATATCAAGGTTCCTCTCTATGTGTTCAAAGTTTTGAAGTGATGCTTGTTTTGCCTTCCTATGCTAGATGATTCTTGTTCCCATAAATTGTTTTCTCACAAAATCCCTATGCATAGGAAGTGGGTTATACATAAATGTGCTTGTCATGAGATTCATGATGCTCTTTTGCATGTTTCAATTAATATTCCTATACGAGCATCATTGAAATCATCATTCCTAGCTAAAAGGCATTAAAGAAAAGCGCTTGTTGGGAGACAACCCAACACTTTTGCCTTCTGTTTTAATGTGTTAAAATGATTAATCTACTGTAGTAATCATGTTTCGTGTCTTTTATTTCAATAAAGTGCCAAGTAAAGCCTTTGGGATAGTGTGGATACTTGCTTGTTTGATTCTGTGCAAAAACAGAAAGTTTTGCGTCCAGTATATGAATTATATGATTTTACTGGAGAGCCAACAAATTCTGAAATTTTTACACAAAGTTTATCTGAAATTCCTTGAGTTTTCCTAATGTTTTAGAAGTTTTAGTGTCTATTAAGTATGGTGATCATTCAGATATTTACATACTGTTCTGTTTTCGATAGATTCTGTTTTGCATACATAGTTGTAGCGACCCGACTCAAAACGAGTCAAGCCTCTGTGTTTTCTGTGCCATCCCTGGATCAGTATGCTGGCACACACAGTACATCAATGTATATATCAAAGTGCAATCACATGTAAATAACGTAAAACTGATATATACCTTAAAATAGCAGCGGATACAGTCAACGGGAGTGGAGTCCCAATAACACCAACGGCAAGTTGAGTGCGGACCGTAACCCTGAATCGTACTCTTACCCGTCGTAGAAGAGTATCTGCAACATAAGACGTTGCAGCCGTGTAGGTCAGCATTTTGAATATGCTGGCAAGATCACCATAGAAAAACAGAAGCATAAAGACTATTCTATATGCAAAGGCTTTGTGGCTCTGTGTCTGAGTTTTTGCGTAAAAGCTGATTTTATTTTCCTACAACAAAGGAATATCAGGAATTTCACTATGGAATTACCTATCATGACATGGTTCCGCCAACCAATGTCTCAATACCCACAAGTATCTTAAGTTGCCCACAATTAAGTTATCAGTCCAGTGTTGAGAGTTCTGAGATAGATCCATGTCCAGAGGCTCAAATTGTCCGTAACCGGGGACACGGCTAATCGATTAGGTTTAACTCTGCAGAGTGTTGTGTACTTTACCCACAAGATTCTTTCCCTCCTGGTAAGTCCTCGCACTGCCTGGTGTTTGAGAACAGGATGAAAGAAACATGGTCTTTCAGAGTGCTTCCCTGACTGTCCGACAGTGCCCATCCCAATCCTAACGTCGACTACATCTCGTAGCACTGCCCAGCAGAGTCACAACAAAGATCAACCAAGCCAGAGCCCATAATGACTTGTGGCTACACAGGTAAGCTTCCGGGCATGAAGTATTCATCCTTCTCTTTGAGTCTGGGTGAAGCTTTCCGCAAGATGTCATGGCGCTTCTCCATGCATCCCGGCCATCCACTGGTTTCTCCAGGGATGCCCAATCAACCATCCTTCACCCAGTAGTGTGTATTGAAAACTTGTCTTCTCGAGTCTTGAAGTCTTGAGGACTTGAAGATGCAGGACTTGAAAATGTCTTCATGAAGTTGTCGTCTTGACGTGGAGTCCTTCTTCACACCACTCACGAACGCTCATACCAAACCCCGTCTACTTTAGCATAGCATAAAAGTAACTAACGTTCCCGGGGCTTTAGTAACCAGTGGTGGGTTCCTACCTCATGCATTCTACTCAACTACAAGAATTTCAATAACACTACGGGAGGGATGTGCTGAATGATGTCACTACATGCAATAAAAACATAGGTATGAAATAGATGGTCAAGGTGAACTTGCCTGTACTGTTGATGAAGATAAGATATCGCTCTCAGAAATAACTTGATAGAACTATTCGTCACTCTCCGATGAAAATCTATCGTAATCAAATAACATTCAATAAACATTCATGCCAAAACAAAGAACCAAAAGAACGCAAGAACAAAACATGTCTTGGAGCGAATATAACAACATACTAAGGTTAAATAAGAAAAGATAGGTTCTAACTGTGTTGTAAAGTGAAAGTGGAGGAATCAACTTCAAAAGAGTTAATGGATGATGAACTATTGCTATATAAGCTTAGGTTGGAGAGACTACGAAAGACGATCCAAAGTATGGGAGAAAAACATGAACGTTGTTTGACACATAGTATAAGGCATAAGAATTTATTTGTAGAAAAAATTTAATTGAAAAGGTCAAAAGAAGTTGAACTGTAAATTCAAGTATGAATTGAATCTGAATTCACAAAGGTCAAAAGAAGTTGAACCGACGTAAGATGGTTATGAATAAAAATATATGACACGAGTATTTAGGGACAAAAGGAATCAATTAAAAAGGTGTTACAGTTTGCAAGATATGATCAAATGAAGGTTCGGATTCAAATTGAATCGCTCCAATTTGAAAGGTTCAAAGATTGAAACTAATGATGTTACTATATATGGGAAGTCAATATGAACGTGTAGAAAAAGAATTACTAGGTTCAAAATGACGGATCAAAAGTTATAAGCAATTCAATATGACATTGAGTTAGCTTAGTACAGTGTGTGAACACATTTTGGGAACTAATAGAGAAGTATGAGCAAGATCAAAATTATATGTTGAAACGATAACACTAAGGATGTGAACGGAAAGATTACTTTGATACGGATCCGTCGCAATTGGATTCATCGGAAACGGAGCTACGGATAAAAAGATATGATCAAAAGAAGTTTGAACATAAATCTGAATAAATTTTGAAATTTGAAATTTTGAAAAAAATTGACGTGATAGGTTGATTGGTAGGTGAAGTCAAGACGAAACTCTAGGCATTGATTTCATCTAATTCTGATGAACGAGTAAAAAGTTATGGCTATTTGAAAAATCTGGGCCAAGCTGTTTTACGGAGGAAAAATGCTATGTCTAAAATAATTCTAGGACTAATGAGTAAATACGGAGACTAATTAATAATCTAATTACTCTACCGTATACTACTATAGAAATACTAATCTAGGGATATTAAACTACAGGAGTATAAAAGAAAATACGAAGAGAATACCTTTAGAATGCAGAGAAGATATAAATCCAAAGAAGAGACGACTTCCAGAAATCCCGCCGGAAAGAAAAAAATATTTTTTTTATAAAGCTAGTCAAACCGAAACGATTCGATTCAACCCGAAGTGGATGACTTTTGGGTGCACCTATGGGTCTATATTTATAGGTGGAAGGAAGGTGCAAACGTTCAAAGCTAAGCGAGGTGGGACTAAAATAGAGAAAGAGAGGAAAGAGGGCCACATGGGCTGATTTGGGCTGATTCAGCCGGCCGGGGCGCAGCCCAGTTTTTTTATTATTTTAAATACTCGGATGAACAGTGTACCGGCATGAACAGTGTTCCCTGGTTTTTTTTTTTAAAAAAAACAGCAAAGAAAAAAAATAAACAAAAATAGACCAACATTTTATATAGTCATATTATATATCAAAATTTTCAGAAAAAACTTTCCTAAAACATGAACATTTTTTTTAGGCCGAATAAAATACTTTGAAAAATAGTATTTTTTTGCAATAACTCCAAAATGAAAAGAAACTAGAATTTCAAATAAATGGCAAATAGTTTTTTTTTATTTTAAAATTTGAGTCAAAACATTGTATCTGATTTTTTTTTTGAGTGTCATTTACCTCCTCTCATTTGAGAAATTTTATAAGAGGGTTTTGAAAATATTCGAACTCAAAATTGCATAGGGATCCGGAATTGAAAATTTTGGGAAAGTCATTTTATTCCCTCTCATTAAAATTTCAAAAGTTTCAAAATTCCACTCAATTTCACACAATCAATCACACAAAATTCAAGCAAACAATCCTACTTATTTATTTAATATAACATTCCAAAATTTAGAATTTTGGGATGTTACAAACTACCACACTTAAAATGAATCTCGTCCTCGAGATTCGAAGAGGCTAGAAAGAATAGGTTAGGGTTGGGGTCTTCTAGCAAATCCATAGACCAAGAAGGTGTGGGGTCTTCCAACAAGACTCCATTGACCTGGAAATGTGGGTCTACCACACTTCAAATGAGAGTTACTAGTCCCTCAAAATCATGATGGTCCTTTGGGTGCATCTGTCTCTTCACATACTTCACGATACCTCCTTCGATGATGCTCTTTCGTTATATCAAAATCTTGTGTCCTCACAACAAGGTGTACTTCCTCCGAAACTGGGTCTTCTTAACTGACAGGTCTCACGATCATTCTAAATAACTTATCGAAGATCTCATGGTGGTCTACCATTAGTGGTTATCCTGCAGTGAAATGGGTCTTGGCTTTATCCTCACCGTAAAATTCCTACGTGTGACAAAAACTGTCATGTACAAGGGTTTTCTTCATACCATTCTAAGGCTTAAACAAAAGCTTCAAAGAACGTCGTCTCTTTACTATGGGTAAGTCACTCAGATTTACCAATCCGAATAGCAAGAGAATGATAAGAGTAAGTCGTCATGGTGGCCAAGCCATGCCGCACTAAAATCATTACCTTGTATAAGGTTTAGTAATCTCGTATTCTAGCACTTGGGCTCCCTCACAAGCATTGCAGAAATTTCTCTTGTCAACGAACAAAGTTCGGATAAATCCATTTATTTCTGCAAGCCGGACAAAAACATCTATCGTTTCTTCACAACTCTCAGGTTTTCGTAATACTCCTAAGGAAACGATTGCTGATCAGTCGTAGCTTCTTCCAAGTTTTCTTCACAAAGGTTGGGCTTGGTCCTTATCAATCCTGAGGTCAGTGAGTTATGGGTTCACTTGAATACTTGGATAACTTTAACTCACTCTTGGGGTTACTATCGTTCCATATTCCAGTATTACCTTCAGTTCACTACACCATACCCTTGAGGTAACAAATCTCAGACTTATTCTTGTCTAAGTTCCTCTCTACGAAATCCATTTTCCTTTCCATTGGTGTGTTTAACCTTGGGTATGGTTTCATCTCAATCATTCCTTTTCTCAATATTCCAATTTCAAAGACACGTTCTCACAAGGTTATCATCCGCATAGTTTGCGGTGGTTCCTCATTCTCTTTATCTGCATTCACTTATCCAAACTCCTTAATTCGGGGAAGGTACCTGTGGTTTCTACCACACTTAAAATGAAATGAAATCATGTTTGCATAGACCATATTTTCTCATATCCTCGGAAATGGTCGGAGATTTTGGGTCATAGAGTAACAACTCATGTAATACATCATAAGATAAATCATAACACCATAAATTCCATTGATTCATGAATTTATTACAAACTCTGAGACTTCCGTTACAAGATAAGCTCATGAAATCAAAAGTGCTTCATGATACAGGTATTTCCATCTTCGAAATTATCCCATTCTTCTCATATTCAATCCTTGGTTACATCCTCAATCACTTCTAAAAACTCCTAGAAAGTATTTTATTACAAATGCTGCCATCCGCATAGTTTGGTATGGTCTAGCATCCACTCTCAACTTTATTCATTTATCTCCCCTTGGATATATTTTAGTACCACTGAAAATTTCCGATGTGTTCCTTGAAATCCTCCATCTTTTCCTTGATTAGGGTGGACATGAGCTTCATCTCCATCATCTCCGTATGCACCTCTTGCAGGTATTCCTGAGTATGACGGAGTATTCCTTCAAGTATTTCTCCAATATGGCGTATGGCTTCCATGGCAGCTTCACGAACAGCGTCAAAGAAAATAGCTTGTGGTACACGAGATATGTAAAAGTATCGTCCAGTAGTCTTTGGGCAAACTCCCTTTGCACGGTGAAGGTGTACCTCCACATACCAAAGTTTCACTCCATTATCCATGAATGGGTAGCCTTTGTAGACTGCATCTCCTTCAAGATGGATGTGCTTCATCATATCCTTTAGGATCCTTGGGTAGTCATGATCACTGGTCAGGGTCATGATTGTTTCCGGGCCTTTGAGGAAAGACTCATAAAGGGTGGTCATCTGCGTGTGTCAGAAAAGGTACTCAGAATTGACATATGTCTCGACTTGGGTAAACATCCATGTTATTCAAAATCAAACTTCAAATTCACTTTCCAACATCTTTAGAGAGTATTGTCATCCTTAAAACAAATGGATTATCCATTACATAACCTCAAAGGATAAGAGTGCTACCTATTACATTTATTACTTCCGAACTCAAACTACTCATGCTTAGCATTCTTCTCTGGGCAGGTATAGGAGTAGTGTCCTGTCTTCTTGCGCTGAAAACAAATGATTTCTGACATATCTCAGGGCTTCTTGATGTTGGTGCTTGCTCCTTGGGTTCTTGATTCCTTTCTTGGACACTTATCGGCATAGTGGCCTAAATTCTTGCACCTGAAACACATGATCTGACTCAGATCCTTCTTCGTAGAAATTGGGTTGTTCAGAGGAAGTCTTTGGTTTCTCTTCTTGGGTTCCTTGGTTCCGATCAAAAGTTCAATTTCCTGTGGATCAAACTCCACTTCTTCTGTCGGAAAATTTCCCAGATACTCTTTTCTTTCCTTCGTACAGTCCTGTGAGAAATGTCCTTCTTCTCCACATGTATAGCAGACATTTGAGTAAAATCTGGTTAATCCTTCTCCATCAGGGTCTTCAATATCTTTCTTCATCACAAATTCTCCAAATTCTCCTCTGAAGGCTTTCTTCATGGCTTCCTTCTGTTGTTTGATGACTTCCTGTACCTTGGGGTACATTTGGCATTGAGCCGGGTAATGTGTAGTTCCTTCACACAAGAAACATGTCACTTGCCCAGTTGGGCAGTCCTCAGCAGGGTGATTCTCTTCACAATAAGGGCATCCATACTTGTGTTCTGCCTGGGTGTGTCCTATTTCTCCACAGATTTTACATGCTCGGGTCTTCTTCATCGGGATAACACAATGCTTCTGAATGAGACGGGATCTTAACAGAGTCTTCTTGAGTTCTTCCCAATTCTTTGCTCCATTAAATCCTTGTATGGCATGATGCATTTTCCACCAAGTTGCGGCACTTTGGGTAAAGTGCTGGAGAGCATATTGAACATCATACTTCTGTGCTATCGAGTTGCTCCTGAAGTGATTCTCCATGTTGTGAATCCATACTTCTGCCTCTAGCTGGGTCATTGGTCCAGAAAGTACAAGTCCAGCTTCATATGCCATCTATTGGGTTCAAGGTTTTGGGATGAGATGGTAGAGAGAAAGGAGGAGAAAACACACAATACAAACAATGGTTTTGAAAATAGATTTTTGTTGTGGCTGTCGAAAATTACACACAAACGACAACTCACAAATCATCGTATCTAACGTAAGTATACAACATGGGTTTGGTCTTCTGGGGCATAACTTGGAAATTCTTCATAGTCTTCAATTTCTTCGAGTCTTCACAGTCTTCAACTCGGGTAGCTTCAACTCTTTTAATGCATGGTGAAATCTTCTTTACTTTGAAGTGGCCATCAGTTGTTTTCGATATCTTGTCCTTCTCGAAGTGGTCTTAGTTGATCCTTAGTGTGGTCAAGGGGAAAGGGTATTTTCTAACTCTTGATAAAACTCAGAAGGGATGAGAAGTAGAAGGTCTTTTGAAAACAAAGTTTTTGAGAAATCATTTCCTAATGGCTTTCCAGTTTCTAGGGTCACGTCCTACAGTCAACATGTGCTCTGATACCATTTTTGTAGCGACCCGACTCAAAACGAGTCAAGCCTCTGTGTTTTCTGTGCCATCCCTGGATCAGTATGCTGGCACACACAGTACATCAATGTATATATCAAAGTGCAATCACATGTAAATAACGTAAAACTGATATATACCTTAAAATAGCAGCGGATACAGTCAACGGGAGTGGAGTCCCAATAACACCAACGGCAAGTTGAGTGCGGACCGTAACCCTGAATCGTACTCTTACCCGTCGTAGAAGAGTATCTGCAACATAAGACGTTGCAGCCGTGTAGGTCAGCATTTTGAATATGCTGGCAAGATCACCATAGAAAAACAGAAGCATAAAGACTATTCTATATGCAAAGGCTTTGTGGCTCTGTGTCTGAGTTTTTGCGTAAAAGCTGATTTTATTTTCCTACAACAAAGGAATATCAGGAATTTCACTATGGAATTACCTATCATGACATGGTTCCGCCAACCAATGTCTCAATACCCACAAGTATCTTAAGTTGCCCACAATTAAGTTATCAGTCCAGTGTTGAGAGTTCTGAGATAGATCCATGTCCAGAGGCTCAAATTGTCCGTAACCGGGGACACGGCTAATCGATTAGGTTTAACTCTGCAGAGTGTTGTGTACTTTACCCACAAGATTCTTTCCCTCCTGGTAAGTCCTCGCACTGCCTGGTGTTTGAGAACAGGATGAAAGAAACATGGTCTTTCAGAGTGCTTCCCTGACTGTCCGACAGTGCCCATCCCAATCCTAACGTCGACTACATCTCGTAGCACTGCCCAGCAGAGTCACAACAAAGATCAACCAAGCCAGAGCCCATAATGACTTGTGGCTACACAGGTAAGCTTCCGGGCATGAAGTATTCATCCTTCTCTTTGAGTCTGGGTGAAGCTTTCCGCAAGATGTCATGGCGCTTCTCCATGCATCCCGGCCATCCACTGGTTTCTCCAGGGATGCCCAATCAACCATCCTTCACCCAGTAGTGTGTATTGAAAACTTGTCTTCTCGAGTCTTGAAGTCTTGAGGACTTGAAGATGCAGGACTTGAAAATGTCTTCATGAAGTTGTCGTCTTGACGTGGAGTCCTTCTTCACACCACTCACGAACGCTCATACCAAACCCCGTCTACTTTAGCATAGCATAAAAGTAACTAACGTTCCCGGGGCTTTAGTAACCAGTGGTGGGTTCCTACCTCATGCATTCTACTCAACTACAAGAATTTCAATAACACTACGGGAGGGATGTGCTGAATGATGTCACTACATGCAATAAAAACATAGGTATGAAATAGATGGTCAAGGTGAACTTGCCTGTACTGTTGATGAAGATAAGATATCGCTCTCAGAAATAACTTGATAGAACTATTCGTCACTCTCCGATGAAAATCTATCGTAATCAAATAACATTCAATAAACATTCATGCCAAAACAAAGAACCAAAAGAACGCAAGAACAAAACATGTCTTGGAGCGAATATAACAACATACTAAGGTTAAATAAGAAAAGATAGGTTCTAACTGTGTTGTAAAGTGAAAGTGGAGGAATCAACTTCAAAAGAGTTAATGGATGATGAACTATTGCTATATAAGCTTAGGTTGGAGAGACTACGAAAGACGATCCAAAGTATGGGAGAAAAACATGAACGTTGTTTGACACATAGTATAAGGCATAAGAATTTATTTGTAGAAAAAATTTAATTGAAAAGGTCAAAAGAAGTTGAACTGTAAATTCAAGTATGAATTGAATCTGAATTCACAAAGGTCAAAAGAAGTTGAACCGACGTAAGATGGTTATGAATAAAAATATATGACACGAGTATTTAGGGACAAAAGGAATCAATTAAAAAGGTGTTACAGTTTGCAAGATATGATCAAATGAAGGTTCGGATTCAAATTGAATCGCTCCAATTTGAAAGGTTCAAAGATTGAAACTAATGATGTTACTATATATGGGAAGTCAATATGAACGTGTAGAAAAAGAATTACTAGGTTCAAAATGACGGATCAAAAGTTATAAGCAATTCAATATGACATTGAGTTAGCTTAGTACAGTGTGTGAACACATTTTGGGAACTAATAGAGAAGTATGAGCAAGATCAAAATTATATGTTGAAACGATAACACTAAGGATGTGAACGGAAAGATTACTTTGATACGGATCCGTCGCAATTGGATTCATCGGAAACGGAGCTACGGATAAAAAGATATGATCAAAAGAAGTTTGAACATAAATCTGAATAAATTTTGAAATTTGAAATTTTGAAAAAAATTGACGTGATAGGTTGATTGGTAGGTGAAGTCAAGACGAAACTCTAGGCATTGATTTCATCTAATTCTGATGAACGAGTAAAAAGTTATGGCTATTTGAAAAATCTGGGCCAAGCTGTTTTACGGAGGAAAAATGCTATGTCTAAAATAATTCTAGGACTAATGAGTAAATACGGAGACTAATTAATAATCTAATTACTCTACCGTATACTACTATAGAAATACTAATCTAGGGATATTAAACTACAGGAGTATAAAAGAAAATACGAAGAGAATACCTTTAGAATGCAGAGAAGATATAAATCCAAAGAAGAGACGACTTCCAGAAATCCCGCCGGAAAGAAAAAAATATTTTTTTTATAAAGCTAGTCAAACCGAAACGATTCGATTCAACCCGAAGTGGATGACTTTTGGGTGCACCTATGGGTCTATATTTATAGGTGGAAGGAAGGTGCAAACGTTCAAAGCTAAGCGAGGTGGGACTAAAATAGAGAAAGAGAGGAAAGAGGGCCACATGGGCTGATTTGGGCTGATTCAGCCGGCCGGGGCGCAGCCCAGTTTTTTTATTATTTTAAATACTCGGATGAACAGTGTACCGGCATGAACAGTGTTCCCTGGTTTTTTTTTTTAAAAAAAACAGCAAAGAAAAAAAATAAACAAAAATAGACCAACATTTTATATAGTCATATTATATATCAAAATTTTCAGAAAAAACTTTCCTAAAACATGAACATTTTTTTTAGGCCGAATAAAATACTTTGAAAAATAGTATTTTTTTGCAATAACTCCAAAATGAAAAGAAACTAGAATTTCAAATAAATGGCAAATAGTTTTTTTTTATTTTAAAATTTGAGTCAAAACATTGTATCTGATTTTTTTTTTGAGTGTCATTTACCTCCTCTCATTTGAGAAATTTTATAAGAGGGTTTTGAAAATATTCGAACTCAAAATTGCATAGGGATCCGGAATTGAAAATTTTGGGAAAGTCATTTTATTCCCTCTCATTAAAATTTCAAAAGTTTCAAAATTCCACTCAATTTCACACAATCAATCACACAAAATTCAAGCAAACAATCCTACTTATTTATTTAATATAACATTCCAAAATTTAGAATTTTGGGATGTTACAATAGTTTGCTTGTTTTAGTGTTCCCATAGATTATATGGAGTAATATAAATTGTGGGAATCATGCAATACAGTAGGTATCATGTGATACAAATTATGAATCTTGTCTTGAAAGTACCTAAGTGAATGATCTATCTTTATTACACTAACCCTTCTCACAAAGATCCGTTAAGTTTTCTGTGATTGAAGTTTTAATGTTTGGGTGAGACACCGATATGAGGAGAATAAGGAGTGACAAGAACCTAAGCTTTGGGATTCCCAAGGCACCCCTAAGGTAATATTCAAGGAATACTCAAGCGTCTAAGCTTGGGGATGCCCCGAAAGGCATCCCCTCTTTCGTCTTCAACCTATCGGTATATCTTACTTAGAGCTATATTTTTATTCATCACATAATATGAGTTTTGCTTGGAGCGTCATTTTATTTCTTTGTTCTCTTTTAGGTTTGATTTATAATCTTGTTTTTCAATAAAAAGTTCCAAGAATTGCCTTTAGGATGCTTGAATTGCATGTTTGATGTGTGCTGTGTAAAAACAGAAACTTCTGTTGTAGTGTTTGAATTTTCATATTTTGCTGGAATGTGGAAAGTTTCTGAAATTTTTATACAGCATTTTCATATAAATTTTATAGAATTTCCTTAATTTTCATAATTGTTTCAGTTAATTATAGAGGTATACTATTTTCATAAATTGCTACAGACTGTTCTGTTTGGACAGATTGCCGTCATAGTTTTGTTATCTACTTGTCCTATAGTTTCCATAGCCTATATTGGTAGATATAAATCGTGGAAATGATATTAAACAGTACCTAATGTTTCAAAATTATTGTGCAACTTTTATTGGCAGTACATGAAGTGTCGATTTATTCTTATGTGTACTAACCTATCTCATGAGTTCTTTTTGAGTTTTGTGTGGATGAAGTTTTTTAGAATAGGTGAAACCGGGATATGAGAGGATTGAACAAGATACAAAAGCTCAACCTTGGGGATGCCCCAGGCACCCCCAAGTAAATATTTCAAGAACTACCAAGTATCTAAGCTTGGGGATGGTACTCATCCCACCTCTCTTTGTCAATTATCGGTTAGCCTATGTAGAGCCTAAATTTTTATTCGTTCACATGATGCGTGCTATTCTTGGAATGCTATTTTTGTTTTTCTTGCTGTTTAAATAAAGTACTCAGATCTGAAAATATTTATTGAGATAGAGAGAGGAAGACCTCACTGTTGGGGAACGTCGCATGGGAAACAAAAAATTTCCTACGCACACGCAAACCTATCCATGGTGATGAGCATCTACGAGAGGGAGAGTGGATCTACGTACCCTTGTAGATCGCTAAGCGGGAAGCGTTAAGGAACACGGTTGGTGTAGTCGAACATCTTCGCGATCCGAATCGCCAAGCGTCCCGCGATGTCATCACGATCCGTCCCGCGAACTCATCACGGTCCGTCCCGCGAACTCATCACGAATCGTCTCGTGGCCTTGATCATGATCCTTTCGATCTAGTACCGAACGGACGGCACCTCCGCGTTCAGCACACGTGCAGCTTGATGACGATCTCCACCATCTTGATCCAGCAAGAGGAATTGGAGGGGAGGAAGAGTTTTCCAGAAGCGTGATGGCGCTCCGGAGATGGTGGTGGATCTATTCCAGCAGGGCTTCGCCTAAGCACTGCAGAAATCCGATCTAGAGGAGAAGCTATGCACTACAGGAACGGGTGGCACGTGGCTGAAAATCTTGTGCCAAAACCCTGAAATCCTCTAGTATATATAGGAGGAGAGGAGGAGGAGGCTTGATTGCCAAAAAGGCAGCCCTTGGGTCGGCCAAACCAAATAGGGAGTCCTCCTCCTCCTCCACTCCTAGTAGGATTAGGACTCCTTCCTTACTTGGCCCTTTTTTGCCTTTTTCCACCTTTTTCCTTTTGGTATTTTCTTCCCAGCCTCATGGGATTTGTGTAGGACTTACACCAGCCAACTAAGGGCTGGTATTCATGCTCCTACAGCCCATAAAGCCTCTTGGGTCGAAATACCCCTCCCGGTGGTCTCCCGGTACACTACCGGCACTCCCGGTACACTACCGATGAGCCCGAAACTTTTCCGGTGACCAAACTGGGACTTCCTATATATGAATCTTTACCTCCGGACCATTCCGGAGATCCTCGTGACGTCCGGGATCTCATCCGGGACTCCGAACAACCTTCGGTCACCACCATACATAACTCTATACTACCGAAACGTCACCAAACCTTAAGTGTGCAGACCCTGCGGGTTCGAGAACTATGCAGACATGACCGAGACACCTCTACGGTCAATAACCAATGGCAGGACCTGGATGTCCACATTGGTTCCTACATATTCTACGAAGAACTTTATCGGTCGAACCTCCGTGTCAAGGATTCAGTTAATCCCGTACGATGTTCCCTTTGTTCTTCGGTATGTTACTTGCCCGAGATTCGATCGTCGGTATCTCCATACCTAGTTCAACCTCATTACCGGCAAGTATCTTTACTCGTTCCGTAATGCAACATCCCGTGGCTAACATATTAGTCACATTGCTTGCAAGGCTTGTTGTGATGTTGCATTACCGAGTGGGCCCTGAGATAACTCTCCGTCACATGGAGTAACAAATCCCAGTCTTGATCCATGCCAACTCAACAGACACCTTCGGAGATACCCGCAGTGCACCTTTATAGTCACCCAGTTACATTGCAACGTTTGATACACACAAAGCATCCCTCCGGTGTCAGTGAGTTACGTGATCTCATGGTCATAGGAACATATACTTGACATGTGGAAAACAACAACAATAAACTGACATGATAATATGCTACGTTTGTAATTTGGGTCTTGTCCATCACATCATTCTCCTAATGATGTGATCCCATTATCAAATGACATCTCATGTCCATGGCTAGGAATCCTTAACCATCCTTTGATCAACGAGCTAGTCCATTAGAGGCATACTAGGGACATGGTTTTGTCTATGTATCCACACATGCATTTAAGTCTCCGATCAATACAATTATAGCATGGATAATAAACAATTATCATGAACAAGGAAATATGATAATAACTAATTTATTATTGCCTCTAGGGCATATTTCCAACAGTCTCCCACTTGCACTAGAGTCAATAATCTAGTTCACATCACCATGTGATTCGCATTGTTAACATCACCATGTGAATCTAACACCCAATGAGTACTGGGGCTCGATCATGCTTTGCATGTGAGAGAGGTCTTATACTCAACGGGTCTGTAACATTCAGATCCGTGTGTACTTTGCAAATCTCTATGTCAAACCATAAACACTGCTACCACACTCCACTTGGTACTTTTCCAAATGGCTGCTCCACTATACGTATCCAGATTGCTACTACGAGCCATCCGGATTGGTGTTTAAAGCTTGCATCGACCTAACTCTCTACGATGAACTCTTTATCACCTCCATAATCGAGAAATATCTCCTTAGTATGTAAGTTACTAAGGATAATTTCGACTGCTGACCAGTGATCCACTCCTGGACCACTCTTGTACCCCTTGAGAGACTCATGGCAAGGCACACACAGGTGCGGTACACAGCATGGCATAATATAGAGCCTATGGCTAAGGCATAGGGGACGACGTTTGTCCTTTCTCTTTCTTCTGCCGTTGTCGAGCTTTGAGTCTCACTCAACTTTCACACCTTACAAATCAGGCGAGAACTCTTTCTCTGACTGATCCATTTTGAACTCTTTCAAAATCTTGTCACGGTATGCACTCATTGAAAGTCTCATCAGGCATCTTGATCTATCTCTATAGATTTTGATGCTCAACAATTAGGTAGCTTTATCCAGGTCTTCCTTTGAAAATCACTTTTCAAACAATCATGTATGCTTTCCAGAAATTCTACATTATTTCCGATCAACAATATGTCATCCACATATACTTTTCAGAAATTCTATAGTGCTCCCACTCACTTTATTGCAAATACAAGTTTCTCATAAACTTTGTATAGACTCAAAACCTTTGATCACCTCATCAAAGTGTGTATTCCAACTCCGAGATGCTTGCTTCAGTCCATAGATGGATCACTGAAGCTTGCACACCTTTTAGCATCCTTAGGAATGACAAAACTTCCTGGTTGTATCACATACAACCTTTCCTCAAGTAAACCATTAAGGAAACGATGTCTTGATATCCATCTGCCAGATTTCATAATTTGAAAAATGCAGCAACTGCTAACACAATTCCAACAGACTTTAGCACCGCTACGAGTGAGAAAGTCTCATCGTAGTCAACTCCTTGAACTTGTCACAAACATCTTTGCAACAAGTTGAGCCTTACAAATAGTGACATTTACCATCAGTGTCTGTCTTCATTTTAAAAATCTATTTGTACTCAACGACCTGCCGTCCAACGAGCAAGTCTACCAAAGTCTATACTTGGTTTCATACATGGATCCTATCTCGGATTTCATGGCCTCCAACCATTTGTCGGAATCCAGGCCCATCATCACTTCATCATAGCTCGTAGGTTCATCGTTGTCCAACAACATGACTTCCAAGACAGGGTTGTCGTACCACTCAGGAGCAGTACACATCCTTGTCGACCTACGAACTTTGATAGTAACTTGATCGTGAAACTTCATGATCATCATCATTAACTTCCTCTTCAACTAATGTAGGCTTCACAGAAACATCTTTCTGCGCTGCGCTACTCCCTGGTTGAACCAAGGTTTAACAACCTCATCAAGTTCTATCTTCCTCCCACTAAATTCTTTCAAGAGAAACATTTCCTAGAGAAAGGATCCGTTTAAGCAACAAACACTTTGCACTTGGATCTGAGATAGAAGGTTCACCCAACTGATTTTCTGGTATTCTATGAAGATGCATTTGTCCGCCTTGGGTTCGACCTCATTAGGTGAAAACATTTTCCACAAAAGTGTCACAGCCCCAAACATTAAGAAATGACAGCTTAGGTTTCTATCAAACCATAATTCACACGGTGTCATCTCAACGGATTTAGATGGTGCCCTATTTAAAGTGAATGTAGTTGTCTGTAATGCATAACCCCAAAATTATAGTAGTAAAACGATAAGAGACATCATAGCACGCACCATATCCAATAGAGCATGACTATGATGTTCGGACACACCATCACACTATGGTGTTCCAGGTGGCGTTAGTTGTGAAACAAATTTCACATTGTCTTAAGTTGTATGCCAAACTCGTAACTCAGATATTCACCTCCACGATCATATCGCAGTCATTTTTATCTTCTTGTCACGATGATCTTAAACTTCACTCTGAATTTGCTGGAACCTTTCAAACGATTCAGATTTGTGTTTCATTAAGTAAATATACACTATATCTACTTAAATCATCAGGGAAGGTAAGAAAATAACGATATCCACTGCATGCTACAAGACTCACTGGATTGCATACATCAACATGTATCATTTCCAATGAATCACTTGCCCGCTCCATCCAACGGTTTTTTAGTCATCTTGCTCAAGAGGCATGGTTCGCATGTCTCAACCGATTCGAAATCGAATGAGTCTAAAGATCCATCTGCATGGACTTTCTACATGCACTTTATACCAATATGACATTTAGCGGCAGTGTCACAAGTATGTGGTACTATCATTATTAACTTTTGTATCTTTTGACATCAATGTTATGAACATGTGTATTACTACGATCAAGATTTCAACAAACCATTCTCACTGGGTGCATGACCATTGAAGGTATTATTCATGTAAACAGAATAACCATTATTCTCTAACTTAAATGAATAACCGTATTGCAATAAACATGATCTAATCATGTCCATGCTCAACGCAAAACACCAAATAACATTTATTTAGGTTCGTCACTAATCCTAAAGGTAGAGAGAGCGTGCGATGTTGATCACATCAACCTTGGAAACATTTCCAACACATATCGTCACCTCGCCCTTAGCTAGTTCTCCGTTTATTCCGTAGCTTTTATTTCGAGTTTACTAACATTTAGCAACCGAACCGGTATCCAATACCCAGGTGCTTCTAAGAGTACTAGCAAGGTACACATCAATAATTCGTATACTTCTGTCGATTTTCCCAGCCTTCTTGTCTACCAAGTATCTAGGGTTGTTCCGCTTCAGCAACCGCTCACCTCATAACAGAAGCACTTAGTCTCGAGTTTGAGTTCAACTTTTGGGTTGCTTCACTGGAGCAGCAACTGACTGGCTATCCATGAAGTTTCCCTCCTTGTTCTTGCCCTTCTCAAAACTAGTGGTTTGATTAACCATCAACACTTGACGCTCCTTCTTGATTTCTACCTTCGTGATGTCAAACATCGCGAACAATTCAGGAATCATTATTTCTATCCCTGGCAATTTATAGTTCATCACCAAGTTCTAGTAGCTTAGTGACAGTGACTTGGAGAAATATGTCAATCACTATCTTATCTGAAGATCAACTCCCACTTGATTCATGCGATTGTAGCACCCAGACAATCTGAGTACCTGCTCAACGATTGAGCTATTCTCTTTCATCTTGCAGGCAAAGAATCTTGTTGGAGATCTCATATCTCGCAACACGGGCATGAGCCTGAGATCCTAATTTCAGCTCTTAGAAACATCTCATATGTTCCGTGACGTTCAAAACATTTTGGAGCCTCAATTCTAAGCCGTAATGCATGACGCACTAAACTATCAAGTAGTCATCAGAACGTGCCTGTCAGATGTTCACAACATCTACAAACGACGCTAGAGGGGTTGGCGCACCGAGCGGTGCATTAAGGACATAAGCCTTCTGTGCAGCAAAGAGGACAATCCTCAGATCACGGACCCAGTCCACAATATTGCTACCATCATCTTTCAATTCTATTTCTCTAGGAACATATAAAAATTTAAGGGAGCTACAGCGCGAGCTAGTAATCTACAACATAATTTGCAAAGACACTATTCGCTACATTCATGATATTGAGTTCAATTAATCATATTACTTAAGAACTCCCACTCAAATTGACATCCCTTCGATCATTCGAGTGACATGATCCAAATTCACCAACTCAAGTCCGATCATCATGTGAGTTGAGGTGGCTGCAATGGTGAACATCATCATGTTGATCATATCTACTATATGACTCATGTTCGACCTTTCGGTATCTTGTGTTCCGAGGCCATGTCTGTACATGCTAGGCTCGTCAAGTTTAACTCGAGTGTTCTACATGTGCAACACTAGATTGCACCCATTGTATGTGAACGTAGAGTCTATCACACCCGATAATCATGTGGTGTCTCAACAAGACAAACTTTCGCAACGGTGCACACTCGCGGAGAACACAATTTATCTTGAAATTAAGTGAGGGATCACCTTATAATGCTACCGTTGTCCTAAGCAAAACAAGGTGCATATAAAGGATTAACATCACATGCAAATCATAAGTGACATGATATGGCCATGAACTTGTGCTTTTGATCTCCATCTAGAGAGCACCGGCATGATCTCCATCGTCACCGGCATGACACCATGATCTCCATCATCTTAATCTCCATCAATGTGTCGCCATAGGGGTTGTCACGCCCTGCATGCTTCTACTACTATTGCTACCGTTTAGCGATAAGGTAAAGCATTACATAGCGCTTAATGATTGACACGCAGGTCATACAATAATTAAAGACAACCCTATGGCTCCTGTCGGTTGCCGTATTCATCGACATGCAAGTCGTGATAATCTATCCATCACATGATCATCTCATACATCACATATATCACATGATGTAATTGGCCATATCATATCACCACATACCCTGCAAAAACAAGTTAGACGTCCCCTAATAGTTGTTGCATGTTTTACGTGGCTGCTACGGGTATCTAGCAAGAACAATTCTCACCTACGGAAAAACCACAACGGTGATACACTAGTTGCTTTTCAACCTTCTCAAGGACCGCATTTGTCGAATCCGATCCAACTAAAGTAGGAGAAATTGACACCCGCTAGCCATCTTTTGCAACAAGTGAAGTTGAGGGAACCGGTCTCTCGTAAGCGTACGAGTAAGGTTGGTCCGGGCCGCTTCATCCCACAATACCACTGAACCAAAACCTGACCAAGGGAGGAAGCAATATAAGCATCAATGCCCACAAACCTTTTTCTACTCGAGATCTCATCGAACCATCAACCTAGATCTAATACCACTATTGGGGAACGTCGCATGGGAAACAAAAAAATTCCTACGCACACGCAAACCTATCCATGGTGATGAGCATCTACGAGAGGGAGAGTGGATCTATGTACCCTTGTAGATCGCTAAGCAAGAAGCGTTAAAAAACGCGGTTGGTGTAGTCGTACTTCTTCGCGATCCAAATCGCCGAGCGTCCCGCGATCTAATCACGAACCGTCCCGCGAACCAATCACGAACCATCCCGCGATCTCGTCATGATCTGTCCCGCGATCCGATCACGAACGTCCCGTGGCCTTGATTACGATCCTTCCGATCTAGTACCGAACGGACGGCACCTCCGAGTTCAGCACACGTGTAGCTTGATGAAGATCTCCACCGTCTTGAGCCATCAAGTGGAGGTGGAGAGGAGAGAGAGTTCACCGGCAGCATGACGACGCTCCGGTGATGGTGGTGGTGGAGCAATTCCGGCAGGGCTTCGACTAAGCACTGCGGAAAACTAATCTAGAGGACCACCGGTGGAACAGGTAGCACGTGGCCGTAATTTCTGCCAAAACCCTAGCTATTCCACCAGTATATATAGGAGGAGAGGAGAGTAGAGGCAGCCAAGGGCCTCTTTGGTTCGGCCGAACAAGAGGGGTGGAATCCAATTCCACCTCCAATCCTACTTGGAGTAGGATTGCTCCCTATTGGCTGATTTTTGGCCTTTTTTCCTTTAGCCTATTTTCTCCTGCGCCATGGGCCTTATTGGCTGGTTTACCAGCCCACTAAGGTCTGGTTATTATTCTCCCACAGCCCATGGACCCTCTAGGGTCGAAATACCCCTCCCGGAGGTCTCCAGGTACACTACCGGCACTCCCGATACACTACCGATGAGCCCGAAACTTTTCCGGCGACCAAACTGGTGTTGGAAATATGCCCTAGAGGCAATAATAAATTAGTTATTATCATATTTCCTTGTTCATGATAATCGTTTATTATCCATGCTATAATTGTATTGATCGGAGACTTAAATGCACGTGTGGATACATAGACAAAACCATGTCCCTAGTATGCCTCTAATGGACTAGCTCGTTGATCAAAAGATGGTTAAGGTTTCCTAGCCATGGACATGAGATGTCATTTGATAATGGGATCACATCATTAGGAGAATGATGTGATGGATAAGACCCAAACTACAAACATAGCATATGATCGTGTCAGTTTATTGCTACTGTTCTCTGCATGTCAAGTATATGTTCCTATGACCATGAGATCATGCAACTCACGGATATTGGAGGACTGCCTTGTGTGTATCAAACGTCGCAACGTAACTGGGTGACTATAAAGGTGCTCTACAGGTATCTCCGATGGTGTCTGTTGAGTTGGCATGGATTGAGACTGGGATTTGTTACTCCGTGTGACGGAGAGGTATCTCAGGGCCCACTCGGTAATACAACATCACAACAAGCCTTGCAAGCAATGTGGCTAAGTGTTAGTCACGGGATCTTGTATTACAGAACGAGTAAAGAGACTTGCCAGTAACGAGGTTGAACTAGGTATGGAGATACCGACGATCGAATCTCGGGCAAGTAACATACCGAAGAACAAAGGGAACGTTATACGGGATTAACTGAATCCTTGACATAGAGGTTCGACCGATAAAGATCTTCGTAGAATATGTAGGAACCAATGTGGACGTCCAGGTCCCGCCATTGGTTATTGACCATAGAGGTGTCTCGGTCATGTCTACATAGTTCTCGAACCCGTAGGGTCTGCACACTTAAGGTTCGGTGACGTTTCGGTAGTGTAGAGTTATGTATGGTGGTGACCGAAGGTTGTTCGGAGTCCCGGATGAGATCCCGGACATCACGAGGAGCTCCGGAATGGTCCGTAGGTAGAGATTCATATATAGGATGTCCCAGTTTTGTCGCCGGAAAAGTTTCGGGCTCATCGGTAGTGTACCGGGAGAATCGGTAGTGTACCGGGAGTGCCGGTAGTGTACCGGGGGACCTCCGGGAGGGGTATTTCGACCCCAAGAGGTCCATGGGCTGTGGGAGAATAATAACCAGCCCTTAGTGGGCTGGGAAAACAGCCACAAAGGCCCATGGCGCAGGAGAGAAAGTCCTAAAGCAAAAAGTGGAAAATCAGCCAATAGGAGGCAATCCTACTCCAACTAGGATTGGAGGTGAAGTAGGATTTCTTCCCACCTCCTATTTCGGCCGACCCAAAGGCCTTGGCTGCCTCTCCTCTCCTCTCCTACTATATATACTAGTGTATTGGGTGGTTTTTGGACAGAATTTCCGGCCACGCGCTACCCGTTCCACCGGTGCATAGTTTCTCCTCTAGATCGTAGTTCCGCAGCGCTTAGGCGAAGCCCTGCCGGAATTGCTCCACCACCATCACCGGAGTGCCGTCATGCTGCCGGTGAACTCTCTCTCCTCTCCACCTCCTATTGCTGGATCAAGACGGTGGAGATCGTCATCAAGCTGCACGTGTGCTGAACGCGGAGGTGCCGTCCGTTCGGCGCTAGATCAGAAGGACCGTGATCGAGATCGCGAGACGGTTCGTGATGAGATCGCGGAACGGATCGTGATGAGTTCGCGGGACAGATCGTGATCAAGATCGTGAGACGGATCATGATGAGATCGTGGGACGGATCGTGATGGGATCGCGGGACGGATCGTGATGAGATCGCGGGACGCTCGGCGATTTGGATCGCGAAGATGTTCGACTACACCAACCGCGTTTCTTAACGCTTCCCGCTTAGCGATCTACAAGGGTATGTAGATCCACTCTCCCTCTCGTAGATGCTCATCACCATGGATAGGTTTGCGTGTGCGTAGGAATTTTTTTGTTTCCCATGCGACGTTCCCCAACAGTGGCATCATGAGCTAGGTTGATGGTTCGATGAGATCTTGAGTAGAACACAAAAGGTTTGTGGGCATTGATGCTTAGATTGCTTCCTCCCTTGGTCGTATTTTGGTTCAGCGGTATTGTGAGATGAAGCGGCCTGGACCAACATTACTCGTACACTTACGAGAGACCGGTTCCCTCGACGCAACTTGTTGCCTAGATGGCTTGCGGGTGACAGTTTCTCTCACTTTAGTTGGATCGGATTCGACAAAGGCCGTCCTTGAGAAGGTTGAAAAGCAAACTAGTGTATCACCGTTGTGGTTTATGCGTAGGTGAGAATCGTTCTTGCTAGATACCCGTAGCAGCCACGTAAAACATGCAACAACAATTAGAGGACGTCTAACTTGTTTTTGCAGGGTATGTTGTGATGTGATATGGCCAATTACATGATGAGATATATGTGATGTATGAGATGATCATGTGATGTATAGAATTTCACGACTTGCATGTCGATGAATACGGCAACTGGCAGGAGCCATAGGGTTGTCTTTAATTATTGTATGACCTACGTGTCAATCATTAAGCGCTATGTAATGCTTTACTTTATCGCTAAACGGTAGCAATAGTACTAGAAGCATGCAAGGCGAGACAACCCCGATGGCGACACGTTGATGGAGATCAAGATGATGGAGATCATGGTGTCATGCCGGTGACGATGGAGATCATGCCGGTGCTTTCTAGATGGAGATCAAAAGCACAAGTTCATGGCCATATCATCTCACTTATGATTTGCATGTGATGTTAACCCTTTTTATGCACCTTATTTTGCTTAGGACGACGGTAGCATTATAAGGTGATCCCTCAATTAATTTCAAGCTAAATTGTGTTCTCCCCGAGTGTGCACCGTTGCGAAAGTTCGTCGTGTTGAGACACCACGTGATGATCGGGTGTGATAGACTCTACGTTCACATACAACGGGTGCAAGCCAGTGTTGCACATGCAGAACACTTGGGTTAAACTTGACGAGCCTAGAATGTACAGACATGGCCTCGGAACACGAGAGACCGAAAGGTCGAACATGAGTCATATAGTAGATATGATCAACATAATGATGTTCACCATTGCAGCCACCTCAACTCATGTGATGATCGGACTTGAGTTGGTGAATTTGGATCATGTATCACTCGAATGATCGGAGGGATGTCAATTTGAGTGGGAGTTCTTAAGTAATATGATTAATTGAACTCATTATCATGAACATAGTCAAAGTGTCTTTGCAAATTATGTTGTAGATTACTAGCTCGCGCTGTTGTTCCCTTAAATTTGTATATCTTCCTAGAGAAATAGAGTTGAAAGATGTTGGTAGCAATATTGCGGACTGGGTCCGTGATCTGAGGATTGTCCTCATTGCTGCACAGAAGGCTTATGTCCTTAATGCACCGCTCGATGCGCCACCCCCTCTAGCGTCGTCTATAGATGTTGTGAACATCTGACAGGCATGTTTCGATGACTACTTGATAGTTTAGTGTGTCATGCATTACGGCTTAGAATTGAGGCTCCGAAACGTTTTGAACGTCATGGAACATATGAGATGTTCTAGGGGCAGATATTGTGATCTCAGGCTCGTGCTTGTGTTGCGAGAGATGAGATCTCCAACAAGATTCTTTGCATGTAAGATGAAGGAGAATAGCTCAATCGTTGAGCATGTACTCAGATTGTCTGGGTACTACAATCGCTTGAATCAAGTGGGAGTTGATCTTCCAGATAAGATAGTGATTGATATAGTTCTCCAAGTCACTGTCACTAAAGCTACTAGAACTTAGTGATGAACTATAATACACCAGAGATAGAAGTATTGATCCCTGAGCTGTTCGCGATGGTTGACACCGCGAAGGTAGAAATCAAGAAGGAACGTCAAGTGTTGATGGTTAATCAAACCACTAGTTTCGAAAAGGGCAAGAGCAAGGAGGGAAACTTCATGGATAGCAAGTCAGTTGCTGCTCCAGTGAAGAAACCCAAAGTTGAACTCAAACCCGAGACTAAGGGCTTCTATTATGAGGTGAGAGGTCGCTGAAGCGGAACAACCCTAGATACTTGGTAGATAAGAAGGCTGGCAACATTGATAGAAGTATATTTGATATACGAGTTACTAATGTGTACCTTGCTAGTAATCTTAGTAGCACCTGGGTATTGGATACCGGTTCGGTTGCTAAATGTTAGTAACTCGAAATAAAAGCTACGGAATAAACGGAGAACTAGCTAAGGGTGAGGTGACGATATGTGTTGGAAGTGTTTCCAAGGTTGATGTGATCAACATCGCACGCTCTCTCTACCTTCAGGATTAGTGACGAACCTAAATAAATGTTATTTGGTGTTTTGCGTTGAGCATGAACATGATTAGATCATGTTTATTGCAATACGGTTATTCATTTAAGTTAGAGAATAATGGTTATTCTGTTTACATGAATAATACCTTCAATGGTCATGCACCCAGTGAGAATGGTTTGTTGAAATCTTGATCGTAGTAGTACACATGTTCATAACATTGATGTCAAAAGATACAAAGTTAATAATGATAGTACCACATACTTGTGGCACTGCCGCTAAATGTCATATTGGTATAAAGCGCATGTAGAAACTCCATGCTGATGGATATTTGGACTCATTTGATTTCGAATCGGTTGAGACATGCGAACCATGCCTCTTGGGCAAGATGACTAAAGGACCCCGTTGGATGGAGCGGGCAAGTGATTCATTGGAAATGATACATGTTGATGTATGCAATCTAGTGAGTCTTGTAGCGTGCAGTGGATATTGTTATTTTCTTACCTTCACTGATGATTTGAGTAGATATAGTGTATATTTACTTAATGAAACACAAATCTGAATCGTTTGAAAGGTTCAAGCAAATTCAGAGTGAAGTTTAAAGATCATCGTGACAAGAAGATAAAAATGACCATGATATGATCGTGGAGGTGAATATCTGAGTTACGAGTTTGGCATACAACTTAAGACAATGTGAAATTTGTTTCACAACTAAACGCCACCTGGAACACCATAGTGTGATGGTGTGTCCGAATATCATAGTTATGCTCTATTGGACATGGTGCGTGCTATGATGTCTCTTGTCGTTTTACTACTATAATTTTGGGGTTATGCATTAGAGACAACTACATTCACTTTAAATAGGGCACCATCTAAATCTGTTGAGATGACACCATATGAATTATGGTTTGATAGAAACCTAAGCTGTCATTTCTTAATACTTGGGGCTACGGCACTTGTGTGAAAAAAGTTTTCACCTAATGAGGTCGAACCCAAGGCGGACAAATGCATCTTCATAGAATACCCTAAGATCAGTTGGGTGAACCTTCTATCTAAGATCCAAGTGCAAAGTGTTTTTTACTAAAACGGATCCTTTCTCGAGGAAAGGTTTCTCTCGAAAGAATTGAGTGGGAGGAAGATAGAACTTGATGAGGTCATTAAACCTTTGTTCAACCAGAGAGTAGCGCAGCGCAGAAAGATGTTTCTGTGAAGCCTACGTTAGTTGAAGAGGAAGTTAATGATGATGATCATGAAGCTTCAGGATCAAGTTACTATCGAACTTCGTGGGTCGACAAGGATGTGTACTGCTCCTAAGCGGTACGACAACCCTGTCTTCGAGGTCATGTTGTTGGACAGCGATGAACCTACGAGCTATGGAGAAGCGATGATGGGCCCGGATTCCAACAAATGGTTGGAGGCCACGAAATCCGAGATAGGATCCATGTATGAAAAACCAAGTATAGACTTTGGTAGTCTTGCTCGTTGGACGGCAGGTCGTTGAGTACAAATGGATCTTTAAAATGAAGACAGACACTGATGGTGAATGTCACTATTTGTAAAGCTCGACTTGTTGTAAAGATGTTTGTGACAAGTTCAAGGAGTTGACTACGATGAGACTTTCTCACTCGTAGCGATGCTAAAGTCTGTTGGAATTATGTTAGCAGTTGCTGCGTTTTCAATTATGAAATCTGACAGATGGATGTCAAAACATCATTTCCTTAACGGTTTACTTGAGGAAAGGTTGTATGTGATACAACTAGAAGGTTTTGTCAGTCCTAAGGATGCTAAAAGGTGTGCAAGCTTCGGTGATCCTTCCATGGACTGAAGCAAGCATCTCGGAGTTGGAATATACACTTTGATGAGGTGATCAAAGTTTTTGATGTTTATACAAAGTTTACGAGAAACTTGTATTTGCAATAAAGTGAGTGGGAGCACTATAGAATTTCTGATAAGTATATGTGGATGACATATTGTTGATCAGAAATAATGTAGAGTTTTTGTAAAGCATAAAACGTTCATTTGGAAAGTGTTTTTCAAAGGAAGACCTGGATAAAGCTACCTAATTGTTGAGCATCAAAATCTATAGAGATAGATCAAGATGCTTGATGAGACTTTCAATGAGTGCATACCTTGACAAGATTTTGAAAGAGTTCAAAATGGATCAGCCAGAGAAATAGTTCTCGTCTGATTTGTAAGGTGTGAAGTTGAGTGAGACTCAAAGCTCGACAACGGCAGAAGAAAGAGAAAGGACGAACGTCGTCCCCTATGCCTTAGCCATAGGCTCTATATTATGCCATGCTGTGTACCGCACCTATGTGTGCCTTGCCATGAGTCTGTCAAGGGGTACAAGAGTGGTCCAGGATTGGATCACTGGACAGCGGTCGGAATTATCCTTAGTAACCAGAGGACTAAGGAAATGTTTCTTGATTATGGAGGTGATAAAGAGTTTGTCGTAAAGAGTTACGTCGATGCAAGCTTTAACACCTATCTGGATGACTAGTAGTAGCAATCTGGATACGTATAGTGGAGCAGCCATTTGGAAATAGTACCAAGTGGAGTGTGGTAGCAGTGTTTACGATTTGACATAGAGATTTGCAAAGTACACACGGATCTGAATATCGCAGACCCGTTGACTATAAGACCTCTCTCACATGCAAAGCATGATCGAGCCCCAGAACTCATTGGGTGTTAGATTCATAACAATGCGAATCACATGGTGATGTGAACTAGATTATTGACTCTAGTGCAAGTGGGAGACTATTGGAAATATGCCCTAGAGGCAATAATAAATTAGTTATTATCATATTTCCTTGTTCATGATAATCGTTTATTATCCATGCTATAATTGTATTGATCGGAGACTTAAATGCATGTGTGGATACATAGACAAAACCATGTCCCTAGTATGCCTCTAATGGACTAGCTCGTTGATCAAAGGATGGTTAAGGTTTCTTAGCCATGGACATAAGATGTCATTTGATAATGGGATCACATCATTAGGAGAATGATGTGATGGATAAGACCCAAACTACAAACATAGCATATGATCGTGTCAGTTTATTGCTACTGTTTTCTGCATGTCAAGTATATGTTCTTATGACCATGAGATCATGCAACTCACGGATATCGAAGGAGTGCCTTGTGTGTATCAAACGTCGCAACGTAACTGGGTGACTATAAAGGTGCTCTACAGGTATCTCTGATGGTGTGTGTTGAGTTGGCATGGATCGAGACTGGGATTTGTTACTCCGTGTGACGGAGAGGTATCTCAGGGCCCACTCGGTAATACAACATCACAACAAGCCTTGCAAGCAATGTGGCTAAGTGTTAGTCACGAGATCTTGTATTACGGAACGAGTAAAGAGACTTGCCAGTAACGAGGTTGAACTAGGTATGGAGATACCGACGATCGAATCTCGGGCAAGTAACATACCGAAGAACAAAGGGAACGTTATACGGGATTAACTGAATCCTTGACATAGAGGTTCGACCGATAAAGATCTTCATAGAATATGTAGGAACCAATGTGTACGTCCAGGTCCCGCCATTGGTTATTGACCGTAGAGGTGTCTCGGTCATGTCTACACAGTTCTCGAACCAGCAGGGTCTGCACACTTAAGGTTCGGTGACATTTCGGTAGTGTAGAGTTATGTATGGTGGTGACCTAAGGTTGTTCGGAGTCCCGGATGAGATCCCGGACATCACGAGGAGCTCCGGAATGGTCCGGAGGTAAAGATTCATATATAGGATGTCCCAGTTTGGTCGTCGGAAAAGTTTCGGGCTCATCGGTAGTGTACCGGGAGAATCGGTAGTGTACCGGGAGTGCCGGTAGTGTACCGGGGGACCTCCGGGAGGGGTATTTCGACCCCAAGAGGTCCATGGGCTGTGGGATAATAATAACCAGCCCTTAGTGGGCTGGGAAAACAGCCACAAAGGCCCATGGCGCAGGAGAGAAAGTCCTAAAGCAAAAAGTGGAAAATCAGCCAATAGGAGGCAATCCTACTCCAACTAGGATTGGAGGTGAAGTAGGATTTCTTCCCACCTCCTATTTCGGCCGACCCAAAGGCCTTGTCTGCCTCTCCTCTCCTCTCCTCCTATATATACTAGTGGATTGGGTGGTTTTGGGACAGAATTTCCGGCCACGTGCTACCCGTTCCACCGGTGCATAGTTTCTCCTCTAGATCGTAGTTCCGCAGCGCTTAGGCGAAGCCCTGCCGGAATTGCTCCACCACCATCACCGGAGCGCCGTCACGCTGCCGGTGAACTCTCTCTCCTCTCCACCTCCTCTTGCTGGATCAAGACGGTGGAGATCGTCATCAAGCTGCACGTGTGCTGAACGCGGAGGTGCCGTCCGTTCGGCGCTAGATCGGAAGGACCGTGATCGAGATCGCGAGACGGTTCGTGATGAGATCGCAGAACGGATCGTGATGAGTTTGCGGGACAGATCGTGAGACGGATCGTGAGGAGATCGCGGGACGGATCGTGATGGGATCGCGGGACGGATCGTGATGAGATCGCGGGACGCTCGGCGATTTGGATCGCGAAGATGTTCGACTACACCAACCGCGTTTCTTAACGCTTCCCGCTTAGCGATCTACAAGGGTATGTAGATCCACTCTCCCTCTCGTAGATGCTCATCACCATGGATAGGTTTGCGTGTGCGTAGGAAAATTTTTGTTTCCCATGCGACGTTCCCCAACAACTGGGACTTCCTATATATGAATCTTTACCTCCGGACCATTCCGGAGCTCCTCGTGACGTACAGGATCTCATCCGGGACTCCGAAAAATCTTAGGTCACCACCATACATAATTCTACACTATCGAAACATCACCGAACCTTAAGTGTGCAGACCCTGCGGGTTCGAGAACTATGTAGACATGACCGAGACACCTGTACGGTCAATAACCAATGGCGGGACCTGGACGTCCACATTGGTTCCTACATATTCTACGAAGATATTTATCAGTCAAACCTCTATGTCAAGGATTTAGTTAATCCCGTATAATGTTCCCTTTGTTCTTCGGTATGTTACTTGCCCGAGATTCGATCGTCGGTATCTCCATACCTAGTTCAACCTCGTTACCGGCAAGTCTCTTTAATCGTTCTGTAATACAAGATCCCGCAACTAACAATTAGTCACATTGCTTGCAAGGCTCATTGTGATGTTGCATTACCGAGTGGGCCCCGAGATACCTCTTCGTCACCCGGAGTAACAAATCCCGGTCTCGATCCATGCCAACTCGATCAACAGACACCATCGAAGATACCTGTAGAGCATCTTTATAGTCACCCAGTTAGATTGCAACGTTGATACACACAAGGCACTCCTCCGATATCCATGAGTTGCATGATCTCATGGTCATAGGAACATATACTTGACATGCGGAAAACAGTAGCAATAAACTGACACGATCATATGCTACGTTTGTAGTTTGGGTCTTGTCTATCACATCATTCTCCCAATGATGTGATCCTGTTATCAAATGACATCACATGTCAATGGCTAGGAAACCCTTGTCGACCTACAAAGTTCGATAGTAACTTGATCATGAAGCTTCATGATCATCATCATTAACTTCCTCTTTAACTAACGTAGGCTTCATAGAAACATCTTTCTGCACTACGCTACTCTCTGGTTGAACAAAGGTTTAACCACCTCATCAAGTTCTATCTCCCTCCCACTCAATTCTTTCGAGATAAACTTTTCCTCGAGAAAGGATCCGTTTTAGCAACAAACACTTTGCACTTGGATCTGAGATAGAAGGTTCACCCAACTGTTCTTAGGGTATTCTATAAAGATGCATTTGTCCGCCTTGGGTTCGACCTCATTAGGTGAAAACATTTTCCACACAAGTGTCGCAGCCCCAAACATTAAGAAACGATAGCTTAGGTTTCTATCAAACCATAATTCACACGGTGTCATCTCAACAGATTTAGATGGTGCCCTATTTAAAGTGAATGTAGTTGTCTCTAAAGCATAACCCCAAATTATAGTAGTAAAATGATAAGAGACATCATAGCACGCACCATATCCAATAGAGGATGACTATGATGTTCGGACACACCATCACACTATGGTGTTCCATGTGGTGTTAGTTGTTTCACATTGTCTTAAGTTGTATGCCAAACTCGTAACTCAGATATTCATCTTCATGATCATATCGCAGTTATTTTTATCTTCTTGTCACGATGATCTTATACTTCACTCTGAATTTGCTTGAACCTTTCAAATGATTCAAACTTGTGTTTCATTAAGTAAATATACACTATATCTACTCAAATCATCAGTGAAGGTAAGAAAATAACGATATCCACTGCACGCTACAAGACTCACTGGATTGCATACATCAACATGTATCATTTCCAATGAATCACTTGCCCACTCCATCCAACGGGGTCCTTTAGTCATCTTACCCAAGAGGCATGGTTCGCATGTCTCAACCGATTCGAAATCGAATGAGTCCAAAGATCCACCAGCATGGAGTTTCTTCATGCGCTTTATACCAATATGAAATTTTGCGGCAGTGCCACAAGTATGTGGTACTATCATTATTAACTTTGTATCTTTTGACATCAATGTTATGAACATGTGTATTACTACGATCAAGATTTCAACAAACCATTCTCACTGGGTGCATGACCATTGAAGGTATTATTCATGTAAACAGAATAACCATTATTCTCTAACTTAAATGAATAACCGTATTGCAATAAACATGATCTAATCATGTCCATGCTCAACGCAAAACACCAAATAACATTTATTTAGGTTCGTCACTAATCCTGAAGGTAGAGAGAGCGTGCGATGTTGATCACATCAACCTTGGAAACATTTCCAACACATATCGTCACCTCACCCTTAGCCAGTTCTCCGTTTATACCAAATATACTTCTGTCGATGTTGCCAGCCTTCTTATCTACCAAGTATCTAGGGTTGTTCCGCTTCAGCGACTGCTCACCTCATAACAGAATCACTTAGTCTCGGGTTTGAGTTCAACTTTGGGTTGCTTCACTGGAGCAGCAACTGACTTGCTATCCATGAAGTTTCCCTCCTTGCTCTTGCCCTTCTCGAAACTAGTGGTTTGATTAACCATCAACACTAGACGCTCCTTCTTGATTTCTACCTTCGCGGTGTCAAACATCGCGAACAGCTCAGGGATCAATACTTCTATCCCTGGCATTTTATAGTTTATCACTAAGTTCTAGTAGCTTTAGTGATAGTGACTTGGAGAACTATATCAATCACTATCTTATCTGGAAGATCAACTCCCACTTGATGCAAGCGATTGTAGTACCTAGACAATCTGAGTACATGCTCAACGATTGAGCTATTCTCCTTCATCTTACAGGCAAAGAATCTTGTTGGAGATCTCATATCTCGCAACACGGGCACGAGCCTGAGATCCTAATTTCAGCTCTTAGAAACATCTCATATGTTCCGTGACGTTCAAAACGTTTTGGAGCCTCAATTCTAAGCCGTAATGCATGACACACTAAACTATCAAGTAGTCATCAGAACGTGCCTGTCAGATGTTCACAACATCTACAGACGATGCTAGAGGGGTTGGCGCACCGAGCGATGCATTAAGGACATAAGCCTTCTGTGCAGCAAAGAGGACAATCCTCAGATCACGGACCCAGTACGCAATATTGCTACCAACATCTTTCAACTCTATTTCTCTAGGAACATATAAAAATTAAGGGAGCTACGGCGCGAGCTAGTAATCTACAACATAATTTGCAAAGACACTATTGACTACGTTCATGATAATGAGTTCAATTAATCATATTACTTAAGAACTCCCACTCAAATTGACATCCCTTCGATCATTCGAGCGATACATGATCCAAATTCACCAACTCAAGTCCGATCATCACGTGAGTTGAGGTGGCTGCAATGGTGAACATCATCATGTTGATCATATCTACTATATGACTCATGTTCGACCTTTCGGTATCTTGTGTTCCGAGGCCATGTCTGTACATGCTAGGCTCGTCAAGTTTAACTCGAGTGTTCTGCATGTGCAACACTAGATTGCACCCATTGTATGTGAACGTAGAGTCTATCACACCCGATAATCATGTGGTGTCTCAACAAGACAAACTTTCGCAACGGTGCACACTCGGGGAGAACACAATTTATCTTGAAATTAAGTGAGGGATCACCTTATAATGCTACCGTCGTCCTAAGAAAAACAAGGTGCATATAAAGGATTAACATCACATGCAAATCATAAGTGACATGATATGGCCATGAACTTGTGCTTTTGATCTCCATCTAGAGAGCACCAGCATGATCTCCGTCGTCACCGGCATGACACCATGATCTCCATCATCTTGATCTCCATCAACGTGTCGCCATAGGGGTTGTCACGCCCTGCATGCTTCTACTACTATTGCTACCGTTTAGAGATAAGGTAAAGCATTACATAGCGCTTAATGATTGACATGCAGGTCATACAATAATTAAAGACAACCCTATGGCTCCTGTCGGTTGCCGTATTCATCGACATGCAAGTCGTGATAATCTATACATCACATGATCATCTCATACATCACATATATCACATCATGTAATTGGCCATATCACATCACAATATACCTTGCAAAAACAAGTTAGACATCCTCTAATTGTTGTTGCAAGTTTTACGTGGCTGCTACGGGTATCTAGCAAGAACAATTCTCACCTAACGCATAAACCACAACAGTGATACACTAGTTTGCTTTTCAACCTTCTCAAGGACTGCCTTTGTCGAATCCGATCCAACTAAAGTAGGAGAAACTGACACCCGCTAGCCATCTGTTGCAACAAGTGCAGTTGAGGGAACCGGTCTCTTGTAAGCGTACGAGTAAGGTTGGTCCGGGCCGCTTCATCCCACAATACCGCTGAACCAAAACACGACCAAGGGAGGAAGCAATCTAAGCATCAACGCCCACAAACCTTTTGTGTTCTACTCGAGATGTCATGGAACCATCAACCTAGCTCATGATGCCACTGCTGGGGAACGTCGCATGGGAAACCAAAAATTTCCTACGCACACGCAAACCTATCCATGGTGATGAGCATCTACGAGAGGGAGAGTGGATCTACGTACCCTTGTAGATCACTAAGCGGGAAGCGTTAAGAAACGCGGTTGGTGTAGTCGAACATCTTCGTGATCCAAATCATCGAGCGTCCTGCGATCTCATCACGATCCTTCCCGCAAACTCATCACGGTCCGTCCCCCGAACTCATCACGAATCGTCTCGTGGCCTTGATCACGATCCTTCCGATCTAGTACCGCACGGACGACACCTCCGCGTTCAGCACACGTGCAGCTTGATGACGATCTCCACTGTCTTGATCCAGCAAGAGGAAGTGGAGGGGGGAAGAGTTCTCCGGCAGCATGAAGGCGCTCCGGAGATGGTGGTGGAGCTATTCCAGCAGGGCTTCGCCTAAGCACTGCAAAAATCCGATCTAGAGGAGAAGCTATGCACTAGAGGAACGGGTGGCACGTGGCTGAAAATCTTTTGCAAAAACCCTAAAATCCTCTAGTATATATAGGAGGAGAGGAGGAGGAGGCTTGGCTGCCAAAAAGGCAGCCCTTGGGTCGGCCAAACCAAGGAGGGAGGAGTCCTCCTCCTCCACTCCTAGTAGGATTAGGACTCCTTCCTTATTTGGCCCTTTTTTTGCCTTTTTCCACCTTTTTCCTTTTGGTATTTTCTTCCCAGCCTCATGGGCTTTGTGTAGGACTTACAACAGCCCACTAAGGGCTGGTATTCATGCTCCTACAGCCCATAAAGCCTCTGGGGTCTAAATACCCCTCCCGATGGTCTCCCGGTACACTACCGGCACTCCCGGTACACTACCAATGAGCCCGAAACTTTTCCGGCGACCAAACTGGGACTTCCTATATATGAATCTTTACCTCCGGACCATTTAGGAGCTCCTCGTGATGTCCGGGATCTCATCCGGGACTCCGAACAACCTTCGGTCACCACCATACATAACTCTATACTACCAAAACGTCACCAAACCTTAAGTGTGCAGACCCTGCGGGTTCGAGAACTATGCAGACATGACCGAGACACCTCTACGGTCAATAACCAATGGCGGGACCTAGATGTCCACATTGGTTCCTACATATTCTGCGAAGAACTTTATCGGTCGAACCTCTGTGTCAAGGATTCAGTTAATCCCGTACGATGTTCACTTTGTTCTTCGGTATGTTACTTGCCCGAGATTCGATCGTTGGTATCTCCATACCTAGTTCAACCTCGTTACTGGCAAGTATCTTTACTCGTTCCGTAATGCAAGATCCCGTGGCTAACATATTAGTCACATTGCTTGCAAGGCTTGTTGTGATGTTGCATTACCGAGTGGGCTTTGAGATACCTCTCCGTCACACGGAGTAACAAATCTCAGTCTTGATCCATGCCAACTCAACACACACCTTCGGAGATACCTGTAGTGCACCTTTATAGTCACCCAGTTTCGTTGCAACGTTTGATACACACAAAGCATCCCTCCGGTGTCAGTGAGTTACATGATCTCATGGTCATAGGAACATATACTTGACATGCGGAAAACAGCAACAATAAACTGACATGATCATATGCTACGTTTGTAATTTGGGTCTTGTCCATCACATCATTCTCCTAATGATGTGATCCCATTATCAAATGACATCTCATGTCCATGGCTAGGAATCCTTAACCATCCTTTGATCAACGAGCTAGTCCATTAGAGGCATACTAGGGACATGGTTTTGTCTATGTATCCACACATGCATTTAAGTCCTCGATCAATACAATTATAGCATGGATAATAAAAGATTATCATGAACAAGGAAATATGATAATAACTAATTTATTATTGCCTCTAGGGCATATTTCCAACACTCACATAGCTACTTAATTGTTTGACTATTCATTGATCTTCATTTATATGTTTTGGAGTAGTTTTGTCATTTACTCTGGTGCTTCACTTATATTTTATGAGTAAATGGTTGAATGAATTGAATATCATAAATCTGAAAATATATATGTTTTATATGCTTATCCCATGGGGATTAGTGACTTCACATATAAGAAGTATAGGTGGTAAACTTTATTGAAAGTTAGCAAACACCGCACTGGTCACTTGAACATTTCATGAAAGAATATTGAAGGAAAATAGATTTCACATATAAACATACTATCTTGGACATATTCTATGATTGTGAATACCAATTATTTTAAAACTTGAGCAAATTAGTTGAAGTTGGACAAGGAAGACAACGTAATGAATTATGCTTGGGTATATTTGTATAGATGTTATATTGTTATGGATCCTCCAACATGTGGTGCTTGCTTCCACCTCATATTACCCAAAAATTCCGCACCAAGTAGAAATACTACTTGTGCATCCAAACACCCTTAAACCCAAATTTGTTCCATATGATTCAACCATATCTACCTATTGTTGGAAATATGCCCTAGAGGCAATATATAAAATGTTTATTATTATATTTCCTTGTTCATGATAATCGTTTATTATCCATGCTATAATTGTAGTGATTGGAACCACATTGCATGTGTGGGTAAATAGACAACATTGTGTCCCTAGTATGCCTCTAGTGAACTAGCTCGTTGATCAAAGATAGTCAGGGTTTCCTAGACATTGGCATGTGATGTCATTTGATAACGGGATCACATCATTGGGAGAATGATGTGATGAACAGGACCCAAACTACAAATGTAGCATATGATCATGTCAATTTATTGCTACTGTTTTCTGCATGTCAAAGTATATGTTCCTATGACCATGAGATCATGCAAATCACGGATATCGGAGGAGTACCTTGTGTGTATCAAACGTCGCAACGTAACTGGGTGACTATAAAGGTGTTCTACAGGTATCTCCGATGGTGTCTATTGAGTTGGCATGGATCGGGACTGGGATTTGTTACTCCGTGTGACGGAGAGGTATCTCGGGGCCCACTCGGTAATGCAACATCACAATAAGCCTTGCAAGCAATGTGACTAATTGTTAGTTGCGGGATCTTGTATTATGGAACGATTAAAGAGACTTGGCGGTAACGAGGTTGAACTAGGTATGGAGATACCGACGGTCGAATCTCGGGCAAGTAACATACCGAAGAACAAAGGGAACGTGATACGGGATTAACTGAATCCTTGACATAGAGGTTCGACCGAAGAAGATCTTCGTAGAATATGTAGGAACCAATGTGGACATCCAGGTCCCGCCATTGGTTATTGACTGTAGAGGTGTCTCGGACATGTCTACATAGTTCTCGAACCCGCAGGGTCTGCACACTTAAGGTTCGGTGACGTTTCGGTAGTGTAGAGTTATTTATGGTGGTGACCCAAGGTTGTTTGGAGTCCCAAATGAGATCGTGGACATCACAAGGAGCTCCGGAATGGTCCGGAGGTAAAGATTCATATATAGTCAGTCCCAGTTTGGTCGCCAGAAAAGTTTCGGGCTCATCGGTAGTGTACCGGGAGTGCCGGTAGTGTATCGGGAGGCCTTCGGGAGGGGTATTTCGACCCCAAGAGGTCCTTGGGCTGTGGGAGAGTATTAACCAGCTCTTAGTGGGCTGGGAAAAACAGCCATAAAGGCCCATGGCTCAGGAGAGAAAGTCCTAAAGGAAAAAGTGGAAAATCAGCCAATAGGGAGCAATCCTACTCCAACTAGGATTGGAGGTGGAATAGGATTCCACCCACCTCCTAGCCGGCCGAACCAAGAGGCCCTTGGCTGCCTCTCCTCTCCTCTCCTCCTATATATACTAGTGGAATAGCTAGGGTTTTGCCAGAAATTATGGCCACGTGCTACCTGTTCCACCGGTGGTCCTCTAGATTAGATTTCCGCAGTGCTTAGGCGAAGCCCTGCCGGAATTGCTCCACCACCACCATCACCGGAGTGCCGTCACACTGCTGATGAACTCTCACTCCTCTCCACCTCCTCTTGCTGGATCAAGACGGTGGAGATCGTCATCAAGCTGCACGTGTGCTGAACGCGGAGGTGCCGTCCGTTCGGTACTAGATTGGAAGGATCGTGATCAAGGCCACAGGACGTTCGTGGTCGGATCGCAGGACGGATCGTGACGAGATCGCGGGACGGTTCATGATTGGTTCGCGGGACGGTTCGTGATTAGATCGCGGGACGCTCGGCGATTCGGATCGCGAAGAAGTACGACTACACCAACTGCGTTTCTTAACGCTTCCCGCTTAGCGATCTACAAGGGTATGTAGATCCACTCTCCCTCTCGTAGATGCTCATCACCATGGATAGGTTTGCGTGTGCGTAGGATCCCAACAGTGGTATCAGAGTGAGGTTGATGGTTCGATAAGATCTCGAGTAGAACACAAAAGGTTTGTGGGCGTTGATGCTTAGATTGCTTCCTCCCTTGGTCGGATTTTGGTTCAGCGAGATTGTGAGATAAAACGGCTCAGACCAACATTACTCGTACGCTTACGAGAGACCGGTTCCCTCGATGCAACTTGTTGCTTAGATGGCTTGCGGGCGACAATTTGTCTCACTTTAGTTGGATCGGATCCAACAAAGGCGATCCTTGAGAAGGTTGAAAAGCAATCTATGTATCACCGTTGTGGTTTATGTGTAGGTGAGAATCGTTCTTACTAGATACCCGTAGCAGCCACGTAAAACATGCAACAACAATTAGAGGACGTCTAACTTGTTTTTGCAGGGTATGTTGTGATGTGATATGGCCAATTACATGATGAGATATATGTGATGTATGAGATGATCATGTGATGTATAGATTTTCACGACTTGCATGTCGGTGAATACGGCAATCGGCAGGAGCCATAGGGTTGTCTTTAATTATTGTATGACCTGCATGTCAATCATTAAGCGCTATGTAATGCTTTACTTTATCGCTAAGCGGTAGCAATAGAAGTAGAAGCAGGCTGGCGCCACAACCCCAATGGCAACACATTGATGGAGATCAAGATGATGGAGATCATGGTGTTGTGCCGGTGACGATGGAGATCATGCCGGTGTTTCGAAGGTGGAGATCTTAAACACAAGTTCAGGGCCATATCATGTCACTTATGAATTGCATGAGATGTTAATCCTTTTATGCACCTTGTTTTTCTTAGTATGACGGTAGCATTATAAGGTGATCCCTCACTTAAATTTCAAGATGAACTGTGTTCTCCCCGAGTGTGCACCGTTGCGAAAGTTCGTCGTGTCGAGACACCACGTGATGATCGGGTGTGATAGACTCTACGTTCACATACAACGGGTGCAAGCCAGATTTGCACGTGCAGAACAATCGGGTTAAACTTGACGAGCCTAGCATGTACAGACATGGCCTCGGAACACAAGAGACCGAAAGGTCGAACATGAGTCATATAGTACATATGATCAACATAATGATGTTCACCATTGAAACCAGCTTAACTCACGTGATGATCGGACTTGAGTTGGTGAATTTGGATCATGTGACACTCAGATGACCTGAGGGATGTCAATTTGAGTGGGAGCTTTAGTAATTTGATTAACTAAACTCATTATCATGAACAATAGTCTAAGTAACCTTTGCATATTTATGTTGTAGATCAATGGCTCGCGCAGTAGCACCCCTGAATTTTAATGCGTTCTTAGAGAAAGCTAAGTTGAAATATGACGGAAGTAACTTTGTTGATTGGGCCCGTAATGTGAGGATTATCCTTACAGCTTCCCAGAAACAATATGTCCTTGATGCACCGCTTGGTGACCAACCAGAAGACATGACCTCCGAAGACGTTAAGAACGCTTGGGAGGCTCATGCTGGAGACTACTCAATAGTTCGGTGTGCAATATTGTATGGCTTAAAACTGGGACTTCAAAGACGTTTTGAACGTCATGGAGCATATGAGATGTTCCAGGAGTTGAAGTTTATCTTTCAAAAGAATGCTCGGATCGAGAGGTATGAGACCTCTGATAAGTTCTATGCTTGCAAGATGGAGGAGAATGGGTCTATCAGTGAGCATATACTCAGAATGTCTGGGTACTCAAACCGTCTAACTGAGTTGGGAATTGCCCTTCCGCAAGAGGCAATCATTGATAGAGTTCTTCAATCACTGCCACCTAGTTACAAAAAATTTGTGATGAACTATAACATGCACGGGATGAACAAGTCATCATCCGAGCTGTTTGCGATGCTGAAAGTCGCTGAGTCTGAAATCCAGAAAGAACATCAAGTGTTGATGGTCAATAAAACCAGTAGTTTCAAGAAAAATGGCAAGGGCAAAGGCAAGAAGGGTAAAACCAAGAAGGATGGAAAATCAGTTGCTGCTCCTACAAAGAAGCCTAAGCATGGGCCTAAGCCAGAAACTGAGTGCTTTCATTGCAAAGGAACTGGTCACTGGAAGCGGAACTGCCCCAAGTACCTGGCTGACAAGAAGGCGGCCAACGACAAACAAGGTATATATGATATACATGTTATTGATGTGTACCTTACTAGTTCTCGTAGTAGTGCCTGGGTATTTGATACTGGTTCGGTTGCTCACATTTGCAACTCAAAGTAGGAACTACGGAATAAACAAAGACTGGCAAAGGACGAAGTGACGATGCGTGTGGGAAATGGTTCCAAGGTTGATGTGATCGCCGTCGGCACGCTCTCTCTTCGATTACCATTGGGATTAGTGATGAACCTGAATAATTGTTATTTAGTGCCTGCGTTAAGCATGAACATTATATCTAGATCTTGTTTATTGCGAGACGGTTACTCATTTAAATCAGAGAATAAAGGTTGTTCTATTTATATGAGTAATATCTTTTATGGTCATGCACCCAATGTTAGGGGTTTATTCATTTTCAATCTTGATAGTGATGACACACATGTTCATAACATTGATGCCAAAAGATGTAGAGTTGTTAATGATAGTACCACTTTCTTGTGGCACTGCCGTTTAGGTCATATTGGTGTAAAACGCATGAGGAAGCTCCATGCTGATGAACTTTTGGAGTCACTTGATTTTGAATCACTTGACACATGTGAACCATGCCTGGTGGGCAAGATGACCAAAACGCTGTTCTCTGGAACAATGGAACGGGCGAGTGACTTGTTGGAAATCATACATACTGATGTGTGCGGTCCAATGAATGTTGAAGCGCGCGGTGGTTATCGTTACTTTCTCACCTTCACTGATGACTTGAGTAGATATGGGTATATTTACTTGATGAAACACAAGTCTGAAATGTTTGAAAAGTTCAAGCAATTTTAGAGTGAAGTTGAGAATCATCGTAACAAGGAGATTAAATTTCTGCGATCTGATCGAGGAGGTGAATATCTGAGTTACGAGTTTGGTAGTAACTTAAGACAATGTGGAATTGTTTCACAGTTGACCCCGCCCGGAACACCACAGCGTAATGGTGTGTCTGAACGTCGTAGTCGAACCTTATTAGATATGGTGCGTTCTATGATGTCTCTTGCCGATTTGCCACTATCATTTTGGGGTTATGCATTAGAGACAGCTGCATTCACTTTAAATAGGGCACCATCGAAATCCGTTGAGACGACACCATATGAACTGTGGTTTGGCAAAAAGCCGAAGTTGTCGTTTCTTAAGTTTGGGGATGTGATGCTTATGTCAAAAAGCTTCAACCTGAAAAGCTGGAACCCAAAGCGGAAAAATGCGTCTTCATAGGATACCCGAAAGAGACAGTCGGGTATACCTTCTATCTCAGATCCGAAGGTAAAGTGTTTGTCGCTAAGAACGGAACATTTCTTGAGAAAGAGTTTCTCTCGAAAGAATTGAGTGGGAGGAAAATAGAGCTTGATGAGGTTATTGAACCTTTACTTCAACCAGAGAGTAGCGCAGCGCAGAAAGATGTTTCTGTGGAACCTACGACGGTAGAAGAGGAAGTTAATGATGATGATCATGAAGCTTCGGATCAAGCTGCTATTGAACCTCGTAGGTCGACAAGGACACGTACTGCTCCCGAGTGGTACGGCAACCCTGTCTTAGAGGTCATGTTGTTGGACAACAATGAACCTACGAGCTATGGAGGAGCAGTGATGGGCCCGGATTCTGCGAAATGGTTAGAGGCCATGAAATCCGAGATGGGATCCATGTATGAAAACAAAGTGTGGACTTTGGAAGTACTACCTGAAGGGTGAAAGGCCATTCAGAACAAATGGATCTATAAGAAGAAGACGGACGCAGACGGAAATGTCACCGTCTATAAAGCTCGACTTGTGGCAAAGGGTTTTTCACAAGTTCAAGGAGTTGACTACGATGAGACTTTCTCACCCGTAGCGATGCTTAAGTCTGTCAGAATCATGTTGGCAATAGGTGCTTATTTCGACTATGAAATTTGGCAGATGGATGTCAAAACGGCGTTCCTCAACGGTTTCCTTGAGGAAGAGTTGTATATGATGCAACCCGAAGGTTTTGTCGATCCAGAGAATGCTGACAAAGTTTGCAAACTCCAGCAATCCATTTATGGACTGGTGCAAGCATCTCGGAGTTGGAACAAGCGCTTTGATGAAGGGATCAAAGCGTTTGGGTTTATACAAGTTTATGGAGAAGCTTGTATTTACAAGAAAGTGACTGGGAGCTCTATAGCATTTCTAGTGTTATATGTGGATGACATATTGCTAATTGGAAACGATATAGAAATGCTGGAAAGCATGAAGGAATATTTGAATAAGAGTTTTGTTGGAAATATGCCCTAGAGGCAATAATAAAATGGTTATTATTGTATTTCCTAGTTCATGATAATTGTCTATTATTCATGCTATAATTGTGTTAACCGGAAACCGTAATACATGTGTGAATACATAGACCACAACATGTCCCTAGTGAGCCTCTAGTTGGCTAGCTCGTTGATCAATACATGGTCTCGGTTTCATGACCATGGACATTGGATGTCGTTGATAACGGGATCACATCATTAGGAGAATGATGTGATGGACAAGACCCAATCCTAAGCATAGCACAAGATCGTGTAGTTCGTTTGCTAAAGCTTTTCAATGTCAAGTGTCATTTCCTTAGACCATGAGATTGTGTAACTCCCGGATACCGTAGGAATGCTTTGGGTGTGCCAAACGTCACAACGTAACTGGGTGGCAATAAAGGTACGCTACGGGTATCTCCGAAAGTGTCTATTGGGTTGACACGAATCGAGACTGGGATTATTCACTCCGTGTGACGGAGAGGTATCTCTGGGCCCACTCGGTAAGACATCATCATTATGAGCTCAATGTGACTAAGGAGTTAGTCACGGGATGATGTATTACGGAACGAGTAAAGAGACTTGCCGGTAACGAGATTGAACAAGGTATGGGGATACCGACGATCGAATCTCGGGCAAGTACCATACCGATAGACAAAGGGAATTGTATACGGGATTGATTGAATCCCTGACATCGTGGTTCATCCGATGAGATCATCATGGAGTACGTGGGAGCCAACATGGGTATCCAGATCCCGCTGTTGGTTATTGTCCGGAGAGGTGTCTCGGTCATGTCTACGTGTCTCCCGAACCCGTAGGGTCTACACACTTAAGGTTCGATGACGCTAGGGTTATAGGGAAAAGGTATACGTGATTACCGAAGGTTGTTCGGAGTACCGGATGAGATCCCGGACGTCACGAGGAGCTCCGGAATGGTCCGGAGGTAAAGATTGATATATAGGAAGTCCAGTTTTGGTCACCGGAAAGTTTTCGGGCTCATCGGTATTGTACCGGGAGTGCCGGGAGGGTGCCGGAGGACCCCCGGGAGGGGGTGACGACCAAAGGACCTCATGGGCCCTTAGAGGAGGTGTGCCAGCCCATATTGGGCCAGCCAATACCTTCTAGAAAGGGCCCATGCGCCAGGGATCTGGAGATAGAGGCAAAAGGGATTTAAAAGGGGGAGATCCACCTCCCGTGTGGGAGGAGGACTCTCCCCCCACTTCGGCCGAATCCCTCCTCCTTGGAGGAGGGGCCAAGCCAGCCCTCCCTCTCCTTCCTCCTATATATATGCAAGGGTTTGGGCAGGTTTGAGACGACGAACTCTTTCTCTCTCGCTGCAGCCCTATTCTGCTTCTTCCTCCTCCGCAGTGCTTAGGCGAAGCCCTGCCGGGATACCTTGCTACTCCACCACCACCACGCCGTCGTGCTGCTGCTGGAGCTCTTCCCCAACCTCTCCTTCCTCCTTGCTGGATCAAGGCGTAGGAGACGTCACCGGGCTGCACGTGTGTTGAACGCGGAGGTGCCGTCCGTTCGGCACTTGATCGGATCTACCGCGATCTGAATCGCTGCGAGTACGACTCCATCAACCGCGTTCTTGTAACGCTTCCGCTTAGCGATCTTCAAAGGTATGAAGATCCAATCTCTCCCCACTCGTTTGCTGGTTTCTCCATAGATAGATCTTGGTGACACGTAGGAAAATTTTGATTTACTACTACGTCTCCCAACAGTGGCATCATGAGCTAGGTCTATGCGTAGAATCTATGCACGAGTAGAACACAAAGCAGTTGTGGGCGTCGATTTTGTTAATATGCTTGCCGTTACTAGTCTTATCTTGATTCGACGGTATTGTGGGATGAAGCGGCCCGGACCAACCTTACACGTACGCTTACGTGAGACCGGTTCCACCGCCTGACATGCACCAGTTGCATAAGGTGGCTAGCGGGTGTCTGTCTCTCCCACCTTAGTCGGATTGGATTCGATGAAAAGGGTCCTTATGAAGGGTAAATAACAATTGGCATATCACATTGTGGTTTTGGCGTAGGTAAGAAACGTTCTTGCTAGAAACCTATAGCAACCACGTAAAAACATGCAACTACAAATTAGAGAACGTCTAACTTGTTTTTGCAGCATATGCCTTGTGATGTGATATGGCCAGAAGGATGTGATGTGATGCATTGTGATGTATGAGATTGATCATGTTCTTGTAATAGGGTTCACGACTTGCATGTCGATGACTATGACAACCGGCAGGAGCCATAGGAGTTGTCTTATTTATTGTATGACCTGCGAGTCAATCACAAACGCCATGTAATTACTTTACTTTATTGCTAAGCGTTAGCCATAGCAGTAGAAGTAATAGTTGGCGAGACAACCTCATGAAGACACAATGATGGAGATCATGATGATGGAGATCATGGTGTCGTGCCGGTGACAATGATGATCATGGTGCCCCGAAGATGGAGATCATAGGAGCAAGATGATATTGGCCATATCATGTCACTATATTGATTGCATGTGATGTTTATCATGTTTACATCTTATTTGCTTAAAACGACGGTAGTAAATAAGATGATCTCTCAATAAAATTTCAAGAGAAGTGTTCACCCTAACTGTGCACCGTTGCTAAGGATCGTTGTTCCGAAGCACCACGTGATGATCGGGTGTGATAGGTTCTAACGTTCGCATACAACGGGTGTAAGCCAGATTTACACATGCGAAACACTTAGGTTGACTTGACGAGCCTAGCATGTACATACATGGCCTCGGAACACGGAAGACCGAAAGGTCGAACATGAGTCGTATAGAAGATACGATCAACATGGAGATATTCACCATGGATGACTAGTCCGTCTCACGTGATGATCGGACACGGGCTAGTTGACATGGATCATGTGTCACTTAGATGACTAGAGAGATGTCTATCTGAGTGGGAGTTCATTGAATAATTTGATTATGTGAACTCGATTATCATGAACTTAGTCTAAAATTGCCTTTAATATCTATATTCTAGATCCAATGGCCAATGCAAATGTCAACCTCAATTTCAACGCGTTCCTAGAGAAAACCAAGCTGAAAGATGATGGAAGCAACTATACGGACTGGGTCCGTGGCTTGAGGATCATCCTCATAGCTTCCAAGAGATTGTATGTCCTTGATGCACCGCTAGGTGACCCACCCATTCTCCCAGCGGACCAAGACGTTACGAACGCTTGGCAGTCACGCTGCGATGATTACTCCCTTGTTCAGTGCGGCATGCTTTACAGTTTAGAATCGGGGCTCCAAAAGCATTTTGAGCAACACGGAGCATATGAGATGTTCCAAGAGCTGAAATTGGTTTTCCAAGCTCATGCCCGAGTCGAGAGATATGACATCTCTGACAAGTTCTTCAGCTGTAAGATGGAGGAGAACAGCTCTGTTAGTGAGCACATCCTCAAGATGTCTGGGCTTCACAACCGCTTGACTCAGCTGGGAGTTAATCTCCCGGATGACTCAGTCATTGACAGAATCCTCCAGTCGCTTCCACCTAGCTACAAAAGCTTTGTGATGAACTACAACATGCAGGGGATGGAGAAGTCCATTCCTGAGTTGTACTCGATGCTCAAATCAGCAGAGGTCGAGATCAGAAAGGAGCATCAAGTGTTGATGGTAAACAAGAGCACTAGTTTCAAGAAAGGCAAGGGTAAGAAGAACTTCAAGAAGGACGGCAAAGCTGTTGCCGCGCCCGGTAAGCAAGTTGCCGGGAAGAAGAAGAACAAGAATGGACCCAAGCCTGAGACTGAGTGTTTCTATTGTAAGGGTACCGGTCACTGGAAGCGGAACTGCCCCAAGTACTTAGCGGATAAGAAGGTCGGCAACGTTAAAGGTATATGTGATATACTTGTTATTGATGTGTACCTAACCAGCGCTCGTAGTAGCTCCTGGGTATTTGATACCGGTGCAGTTGCTCACATTTGTAACTCCAAGCAGGAGCTGCGGAATAAGCGAAGGTTGGCAAAGGACGAGGTGACGATGCGCGTCGGGAATGGTTCCAAGGTCGATGTGATCGCCGTCGGCACGCTACCTCTACATCTACCTTCGGGATTAGTTTTAAACCTTAATAATTGTTATTTAGTACCAGCTTTGAGCATGAACATTGTATCTGGATCTCGCTTGATACGAGATGGCTACTCTTTTAAATCCGAGAATAATGGTTGTTCTATTTATATGAGAGAAATGTTCTATGCTCATGTCCCGCTGGTCAATGGTTTATTTTTGATGAATCTCGAACGTGATGTTACACATGTCCATAGTGTGAGTACCAAAAGGTGTAAAGTTGATAACGATAGTCCCACTTACATGTGGCACTGCCGTCTTGGCCATATTGGTGTCAAACGCATGAAGAAGCTCCATGCTGATGGACTTTTGGAGTCACTTGATTTCGAATCATTTGACACATGCGAACCATGCCTCATGGTCAAGATGACCAAAACTCCGTTCTCCGGAACAATGGAGCGAGCAACTGACTGTTGGAGATAATACATACCGATGTATGCGGTCCAATGAGTGTCGAGGCTCGCGGTGGCTACCGTTATGTTCTCACCCTCACTGATGACTTGAGCAGATATGGGTATGTCTACTTAATGAAACACAAGTCTGAAACCTTTGAAAGGTTCAAGGAATTTCAGAGTGAGGTCGAGAATCAACGTGACAGGAAAATAAAATGCCTACGATCTGATCGTGGCGGAGAATATTTAAGTCATGAGTTTGACACGCACCTTAGGAAATGTGGAATTGTTTCACAGCTCACGCCGCCAGGCACACCTCAGCGAAATGGTGTGTCTGAACGTCGTAATCGCACTCTATTGGATATGGTGCAATCTATGATGTCTCTTACCGACTTACCGCTATCATTTTGGGGATATGCATTAGAGACTGCCGCGTTCACTTTAAATAGGGCACCGTCTAAATCCGTTGAGACGACACCGTATGAATTATGGTTTGGAAAGAAACCTAACCTGTCGTTTCTAAAAGTTTGGGGTTGCGATGCTTATGTGAAGAAACTTCAACCTGAGAAGCTCGAACCCAAAGCGGAAAAGTGCGTCTTCATAGGATATCCCAAAGAGACTATTGGGTATACCTTCTACCTACGATCCGAAGGCAAAGTCTTTGTTGCCAAGAATGGATCCTTTCTCGAGAAAGAGTTTCTCTCGAAAGAAGTAAGTGGGAGGAAAATGGAACTTGATGAGGTAATTGTACCTTCACTCAAACCGGAGAGTAGCGCAGCACAGGAAGTTGTTTCTGTGGAGCCTACACCGGCTAGAGAGGAAGTTAATGATGATGATCATGAAACATCAGATCAAGTTGCTACTCGAAGGTCCACTAGGACACGTTCCGCACCAGAGTGGTACGGTAATCCTGTCCTAGAGATCATGTTGTTGGACAACGGTGAACCTTCGAACTATGAAGAAGCGATGGCGGGCCCGAATTCCGACAAATGGCTTGAGGCCATGAAATCCGAGATAGGATCCATGTATGAGAACAAAGTATGGACTTTGGTGGACTTGCCTGATGATAAGCGAGCCATTGAAAATAAATGGATCTTTAAGAAGAAGACTGACGCAGACGGTAATGTGGCCGCCTATAAAGCTCGGCTTGTCGCTAAGGGTTATCGACAAGTTCAAGGAGTTGACTACGATGAGACATTCTCACCCGTAGCGATGCTAAAGTCTGTCCGAATCATGTTAGCAGTTGCCGCATTTTATGATTATGAGATCTGGCAAATGGACGTCAAAACGGCATTCCTTAATGGCTTCCTCAAGGAAGAACTGTATATGATGCAGCCGGAAGGTTTTGTCGATCCTAAAGATGCTAACAAGGTATGCAAGCTCCAGCGCTCCATCTATGGGCTGGTGCAAGCATCTCGGAGTTGGAACATTCGCTTTAATGAGGTGATTAAAGCGTTTGGGTTTGTACAGGTTTATGGAGAACCCTGTATTTTCAAGAAAGTGAGTGGGAGCTCTATAGCATTTCTTATACTGTATGTGGATGACATGCTGATAATGGGAAATAATATAGAACTCTTGGAAAGTATCAAGGCCTACTTGAATAAGTGTTTTTCAATGAAGGACCTTGGAGAAGCTGCTTACATATTAGGTATTAAGATCTATAGAGATAGATCAAAACGCCTCATTGGTCTTTCACAAAGCACATACCTTGAAAAGATATTGAAGAAGTTCAATATGGATCAGTCCAAGAAGGGGTTCTTGCCCGTGTTGCAAGGTGTGAGATTGAGTACGACTCAATGCCTGACCACGGCAAAGGATAGAGAAGAGATGAGTGCCATCCCCTATGCTTCAGCCATAGGCTCTATCATGTATGCCATGCTGTGTACCAGACCTGATGTGAACCTTGCCATAAGTTTGGTAGGGAGGTACCAAAGTGATCCCGGAGCGGAACACTGGACAGCGGTCAAGAATATCCTGAAGTACCTGAAAAGGACAAAGGACATGTTTCTCGTTTATGGAGGTGCCGAAGAGCTCGTCGTAAAGGGTTACGTCGATGCTAGCTTCGACACAGATCCGGACGACTCCAAGTCGCAAACCGGATACGTGTATATTTTGAATGGAGGGGCAGTGAGCTGGAGCAGCAGCAAGCAAAGCGTCGTGGCAGCATCTACATGTGAAGCGGAGTACATAGCTGCTTCGGAAGCAGCAAAGGAGGGAGTCTGGATGAAGGAGTTCATCACCGACCTAGGAGTGATTCCGAATGCGTCGGGCCCGATGACTCTACTCTGTGACAACACTGGAGCTATTGCCCTTGCGAAGGAGCCCAGGTTTCACAAGAAGACAAGACACATCAAGCGCCGCTTCAACTCCATCCGTGATTACATTCAGGAGGGAGACATAGATATTTGTAAAGTGCATACGGATCTGAATGTCGCAGATCCGTTGACTAAACCTCTCTCACGAGCAAAACATGATCAACACCAGAATGCTATGGGTGTTCGATTCATCACAATGTAACTAGATTATTGACTCTAGTGCGAGTGGGAGACTGTTGGAAATATGCCCTAGAGGCAATAATAAAATGGTTATTATTGTATTTCCTAGTTCATGATAATTGTCTATTGTTCATGCTATAATTGTGTTAACCGGAAACCGTAATACATGTGTGAATACATAGACCACAACGTGTCCCTAGTGAGCCTCTAGTTGGCTAGCTCGTTGATCAATAGATGGTCTCGGTTTCATGACCATGGACATTGGATGTCGTTGATAACGGGATCACATCATTAGGAGAATGATGTGATGGACAAGACCCAATCCTAAGCATAGCACAAGATCGTGTAGTTCGTTTGCTAAAGCTTTTCAATGTCAAGTGTCATTTCCTTAGACCATGAGATTGTGTAACTCCCGGATACCGTAGGAATGCTTTGGGTGTGCCAAACGTCACAACGTAACTGGGTGGCAATAAAGGTACGCTACGGGTATCTCCGAAAGTGTCTATTGGGTTGACACGAATCGAGACTGGGATTTGTCACTCCGTGTGACGGAGAGGTATCTTTGGGCCCACTCGGTAAGACATCATCATTATGAGCTCAATGTGACTAAGGAGTTAGTCACGGGATGATGTATTACGGAACGAGTAAAGAGACTTGCCGGTAACGAGATTGAACAAGGTATGGGGATACCGACGATCGAATCTCGGGCAAGTACCATACCGATAGACAAAGGGAATTGTATACGGGATTGATTGAATCCCTGACATCGTGGTTCATCCGATGAGATCATCGTGGAGTACGTGGGAGCCAACATGGGTATCCAGATCCCGCTGTTGGTTATTGTCCGGAGAGGTGTCTCGGTCATGTCTACGTGTCTCCCGAACCCGTAGGGTCTACACACTTAAGGTTCGATGACGCTAGGGTTATAGGGAAAAGGTATACGTGATTACCGAAGGTTGATGAGATCCCGGACGTCACGAGGAGCTCCGGAATGGTCCGGAGGTAAAGATTGATATATAGGAAGTCCAGTTTTGGTCACCGGAAAGTTTTCGGGCTCATCGGTATTGTACCGGGAGTGCCGGGAGGGTGCCGGAGGACCCCCGGGAGGGGGTGACGACCAAAGGACCTCATGGGCCCTTAGAGGAGGTGTGCCAGCCCATATTGGGCGAGCCAATACCTTCTAGAAAGGGCCCATGCGCCAGGGATCTAGAGATAGAGGCAAAAGGGATTTAAAAGGGGGAGATCCACCTCCCGTGTGGGAGGAGGACTCTCCCCCCCACTTCGGCCGAATCCCTCCTCCTTGGAGGAGGGGCCAAGCCAGCCCTCCCTCTCCTTCCTCCTATATATATGCAAGGGTTTGGGCAGGTTTGAGACGACGAACTCTTTCTCTCTCGCTGCAGCCCTATTCTGCTTCTTCCTCCTCCGCAGTGCTTAGGCGAAGCCCTGCCGGGATACCTTGCTACTCCACCACCACCACGCCGTCGTGCTGCTGCTGGAGCTCTTCCCCAACCTCTCCTTCCTCCTTGCTGGATCAAGGCGTAGGAGACGTCACCGGGCTGCACGTGTGTTGAACGCGGAGGTGCCGTCCGTTCGGCACTTGATCGGATCTACCGCGATCTGAATCGCTGCGAGTACGACTCCATCAACCGCGTTCTTGTAACGCTTCCGCTTAGCGATCTTCAAAGGTATGAAGATCCAATCTCTCCCCACTCGTTTGCTGGTTTCTCCATAGATAGATCTTGGTGACACGTAGGAAAATTTTGATTTACTACTACGTCTCCCAACAAGTTTTTCGTTTATGGACAAGAATACCCTTAAGTACCTTAACAGGACTAAGGACATGTTTCTCGTTTATGGAGGTGAAGAAGAGCTCGTCGTAAAGGGTTACGTCGATGCAAGCTTTGACACTGATCCGAACACTCTAAGTCGCAAACCGGATACATATTAATTCTTAATGGGGGAGCGGTAAGCTGGTGCAGTTCCAAGCAAAGCGTGGTAGCTGACTCTACGTGCGAAGCGGAGTACATCGCAGCCTCGGAGGCGGCGAAGGAAGGTGTCTGGATGAAGCAGTTCATGACAGATCTTGGAGTAGTACCTAGTGTACTGAATCCAATAAATCTGTTCTGTGACAACACTGGTGCCATTGCTCTAGCCAAGGAACCAACGTTTCACAAGAGGACCAGACACATAAAGCGACGCTTCAACTCCATCCGGTTCTACATCGAGGAGAAGGACATAAATATTTGCAAAGTGCACACGGATCTAAATGTTGCAGACCCGTTGACTAAACCTCTTCCAAGGGCTAAACATGATCAACACCAGAGTTGTATGGGTGTTCGATTCATTACCATGTAAATCACATAGTGATGTGAACTAGATTATTGACTCTAGTGCAAGTGGGAGACTGTTGGAAATATGCCCTAGAGGCAATATATAAAATGTTTATTATTATATTTCCTTGTTGATGATAATCGTTTATTATCCATGCTATAATTGTAGTGATTGGGAACACATTGCATGTGTGGGTAAATAGAAAACATTGTGTCCCTTGTATGCCTCTAGTGAACTAGCTCGTTGATCAAAGATGGTCAGGGTTTCCTAGCCTTTGACATGTGATGTCATTTGATAACGAGATCACATCATTGGGAGAATGATGTGATGGACAAGACCCAAACTACAAACGTAGCATATGATCGTGTCAGTTTATTGCTACTGTTTTCTGCATGTCAAAGTATATGTTCCTATGACCATGAGATCATGCAACTCACGGATATCGGAGGAGTGCCTTGTGTGTATCAAATGTCGCAACGTAACTGGGTGACTATAAAGGTGCTCTACAGGTATCTCCGATGGTGTCTGTTGAGTTGGCATGGATCGAGACTGGGATTTGTTACTCCGTGTGACGGAGAGGTATCTTGGGGCCCACTCGGTAATGCAACATCACAATAAGCCTTGCAAGCAATGTGACTAATTGTTAGTTGCGGGATCTTGTATTACGGAACGAGTAAAGAGACTTGCCAGTAACGAGGTTGAACTAGGTATGGAGATACCACCGATCGAATCTCGGGCAAGTAACATACCGAAGAACAAATGGAACGTGATACGGGATTAACTGAATCCTTGACATAGAGGTTCGACCGATGAAGATCTTCGTAGAATATGTAGGAACCAATGTGGACGTTTAGATCCCGCCATTGGTTATTGACCGTAGAGGTGTCTCGGTCATGTCTACATAGTTCTCGAACCCGCAGGGTCTGCACACTTAAGGTTCGGTGACATTTCGGTAGTGTAGAGTTATGTATGGTGGTGACAGAAGGTTGTTCGGATTCCCGGATGAGATCCTGGACGTCACGAGGAGCTCCGGAATGGTCCGGAGGTAAAGATTCATATATAGGAAGTCCCAGTTTGGTCGCCGGAAAAGTTTCGGGCTCATCGGTAGTGTACCAGGAGTGCCAGTAGTGTACCGGGAGGCCTCCGGGAGGGGTATTTCGACCCCAAGAGGTCCATGGGCTGTGGGACAGTATTAACCAGCCCTTATTGGGCTGGGAAAAACAGCCACAAAGGCCCATGGCGCAGGAGAGAAAGTCCTAAAGGAAAAAGTGGAAAATAGGGAGCAATCCTACTCCAACTAGGATTGGAGGTGGAATAAGATTCCACCCACCTCCTAGCCGGCCGAACCAAGAGGTCCTTGGCTGCCTCTCCTCTCCTCTCCTCCTATATATACTAGTGTAATAGCTAGGGTTTTGGCAGAAATTACGGCCACGTGCTACCCGTTCCACCGGTGCTCCTCTAGATTAGATTTCCGCAGTGCTTAGGCGAAGCCCTGCCGGAATTGCTCCACCACCACCATCACCGGAGTGCCGTCATGCTGCCGGTGAACTCTCTGTCCTCTCCACCTCCTCTTGCTGGATCAAGACGGTGAAGATCGTCATCAAGCTGCACGTGTGCTGAACGCGGAGGAGCCGTCCGTTCGGTACTAGATCGGAAGGATCACGATCAAGGCCACCAGACGTTCGTGATCGGATCGCGGGACGGATCGTGACGAGATCGCAGGACGGTTCATGATTGGTTCACGGGACGGTTCGTGATTAGATCGCGGGATGCTCGGCGATTTGGATCACGAAGAAGTACGACTACACCAACCGCGTTTCTTAACGCTTCCCGCTTAGCGATCTACAAGGGTACGTAGATCCACTCTCCCTCTCGTAGATGCTCATCACCATGGATAGGTTTGCGTGTGCGTAGGAATTTTTTTTCCCATGCAACGTTCCCCAACAGTGGTATCAGAGCGAGGTTGATGGTTCGATGAGATCTCGAGTAGAACACAAAAGGTTTGTGGGCATTGATGCTTAGATTGCTTCCTCCCTTGGTCGGATTTTGGTTCAGCGGGATTGTGAGATAAAACGGCTCAGACCAGCATTACTCGTACGCTTACGAGAGACCGGTTCCCTCGACGCAACTTGTTGCTTAGATGGCTTGCGGGTGACAGTTTGTTTCACTTTATTTGGATCGGATCCGACAAAGGGGGTCCTTGAGAAGGTTGAAAAGCAATCTATGTATCACCGTTGCGGTTTATGCGTAGGTGAGAATCGTTCTTACTACATACCCGTAGCAGCCACGTAAAACATGCAACAACAATTAGAGGACGTCTAACTTGTTTTTGCAGGGTATGTTGTGATGTGATATGGCCAATTACATGATGAGATATATGTGATGTATGAGATGATCATGTGATGTATAGATTTTCACGACTTGCACGTCGGTGAATATGGCAACCGGCAGGAGCCATAGGGTTGTCTTTAATTATTGTATGACCCGCGTGTCAATCATTAAGCGCTATGTAATGCTTTACTTTATCGCTAAGCGGTAGCAATAGAAGTAGAAGCAGGGCTGGCGCCACAACCCCAATGGCAACACATTGATGGAGATCAAGATGATGGAGATCATGGTGTTGTGTCGGTGACGATGGAGATCATGCCGGTGTTTCGGAGATGGAGATCTTAAACAGAAGTTCATGGCCATATCATGTCACTTATGAATTGCATGAGATGTTAATGCTTTTATGCACCTTGTTTTGCTTAGTACGGCGGTAGCATTATAAGGTGATCCCTCACTTGAATTTCAAGATGAACTGTGTTCTCCCCGAGTGTGCACCATTGCGAAAGTTCGTCGTGTCGAGACACCACGTGATGATCGGGTGTGATAGACTCTACATTCACATACAACGGGTGCAAGCCAGATTTGCACGTGCAGAACACTCGGGTTAAACTTGACGAGCCTAGCATGTACAGACATGGCCTCGGAACACAAGAGACCGAAAGGTCGAACATGAGTCATATAGTACATATGATCAACATAATGATGTTCACCATTGAAACCAGCTTAACTCACGTGATGATCGGACTTGAGTTGGTGAATTTGGATCATGTGACACTCAGATGACCCGAGGGATGTCAATTTGAGTGGGAGCTTTAGTAATTTGATTAACTAAACTCATTATCATGAACAATAGTCTAAGTAACATTTGCATATTTATGTTGTAGATCAATGGCTCGCGCTGTAGCACCCCTGAATTTTAATGCGTTCCTAGAGAAAGCTAAGTTGAAAGATGACGGAAGTAACTTTTTTGATTGGGCCCGTAATCTGAGGATTATCCTTACGGCTTCCCAGAAACAATATGTCCTTGATGCACCGCTTGGTGACCAACCAGAAGACATGACCTCTGAAGTCGTTAAGAACGCTTTGGAGGCTCGTGCTGGAGACTACTCAATAGTTCAGTGTGCAATATTGTATGGCTTAGAACCGGGACTTCAAAGACGTTTTGAACGTCATGGAGCATATGAGATGTTCCAGGAGTTGAAGTTTATCTTTCAGAAGAATGCCCGGATCGAGAGGTATGAGACCTCCGATAAGTTCTATGCTTGCAAGATGGAGGAGAATGGGTCTATCAGTGAGCATATACTCAGAATGTCTGGGTACTCAAACCATCTAGCTGAGTTGGGAATTGCAACCCAAAGGTTTTGTCGATCTAGAGAATGCTGACAAAGTTTGCAAACTCCAGTGATCCATTTATGGACTGGTGCAAGCATCTCGGACTTGGAACAAGCGCTTTGATGAAGTGATCAAAGCGTTTGGGTTTATACAAGTTTATGGAGAAGCTTGTATTTACAAGAAGGTGAGTGGGAGCTCTATAGCATTTATAGTGTTATATGTGGATGACATATTGCTGATTGGAAACGATATAGAAATGCTGGAAAGCATGAAGGAATATTTGAATAAGAGTTTTTCAATGAAGGACCTAGGAGAAGCTACTTTCATATTAGGCATTAAGATCTATAGAGATAGGTCGAGACGCTTAATAGCACTTTCAGAGAGCACATACCTTGATAAAGTTTTGAAGAAGTTCAAAATGGAGCAGTCCAAGAAAGGGTTCTTGCCTGTGTTACAAGGTGTAAAGTTGAGTAAGACTCAATGCCCAGTGACTGCAGAAGATAAAGAAAAGATGAGCGTCATCCCCTATGCTTCAGCCATAGGCTCTATCATGTATGCAATGCTGTGCACAAGACCCGATGTCAGCCTTCCCATAATTATGGCCGGAAGGTTTCAAAGTGATCCTGGAATGGAGCACTGGCAAGCGGTCAAGAATATCCTTAAGTACCTTAACAGGACTAAGGACATGTTTCTCGTTTATGGAGGTGAAGAAGAGCTCGTCGTAAAGGGTTACGTCAATGCAAGCTTTGACACTGATCCGGACGACTCTAAGTCGCAAACCGGATACATATTTATTCTTAACGGGGGAGCGGTAAGCTGGTGCAGTTCCAAGCAAAGCGTGGTAGCTGATTCTACGTGCGAAGCGGAGTACATCGCAGCCTCGGAGGCGGCGAAGGAAGGTGTCTGGATGAAGCAGTTCATGACATATCTTGGAGTAGTACCTAGTGTACTGAATCCAATAAATCTGTTCTATGACAACACTGGTGCCATTGCTCTAGCCAAGGAACCAAGGTTTCATAAGAGGACCAGACACATAAAGCGACGCTTCAATTCCATCTGGTTCTACATCGAGGAGAAGGACATAAATATTTGGAAAGTGCACACGGATCTGATTGTTACAGACCCATTGACTAAACCTCTTCCAAGGGTAAAACATGATCAACACCAGAGCTGTATGGGTGTTCGATTCATTACCATGTAAATCACATAGTGATGTGAATTAGATTATTGACTCTAGTGCAAGTGGGAGACTGTTGGAAATATGCCCTAGAGGCAATATATAAAATGTTTATTATTATATTTCCTTGCTCATGATAATCGTTTATTATCCATGCTAAAATTGTAGTGATTGGAAACACATTGCATGTGTCGGTAAATAGACAACACAGTGTCCCTAGTATGCCTCTAGTGAACTAGCTCGTTGATCAAAGATGGTCAGGGTTTCCTAGCCTGTGACATGTGATGTCATTTGATAACGGGATCACATCATTGGGAGAATGATGTGATGGACAAGACCCAAAGTACAAACGTAGCATATGATCGTGTCAGTTTATTGCTACTATTTTCGGCATGTCAAAGTATATGTTCCTATGACCATGAGATCATGCAACTCACCGATATCGGAGGAGTGCCTTGTGTGTATCAAACGTCGCAACGTAACTGGGTGACTATAAAGGTGCTCTACTGGTATCTCCGATGGTGTCTGTTGAGTTGGCATGGATCGAGACTGGGATTTGTTACTCCGTGTGACAGAGAGGTATCTCGGGGCCCACTCGGTAATGCAACATCACAATAAGCCTTGAAAGCAATGTGACTAATTGTTAGTTGCGGGATCTTGTATTACGGAACGAGTAAAGAGACTTGCCGGTAACGTGGTTGAACTAGGTATGGAGATACCAACGATCGAATCTCGGGCAAGTAACATACCGAAGAACAAAGGGAACGTGATACGGGATTAACTGAATCCTTGACATAGAGGTTCGACCGATGAAGATCTTCGTAGAATATGTAGGAATCAATGTGGACGTCCAGGTCCTTCCATTGGTTATTGACCGTAGAGGTGTCTCGGTCATGTCTACATAGTTCTCGAACCCGCAGGGTCTGCACACTTAAGGTTCGGTGACGTTTCGGTAGTGTAGAGTTATGTATGGTGGTGACCGAAGTTTTTTCGGAGTCCCGGATGAGATCTTGGACGTCACGAGGAGCTCCGGAATGGTCCAGAGGTAAAGATTCATATATAGGAAGTCCCAGTTTGGTCGCCGGAAAAGTTTCGGGCTCATCGGTAGTGTACCGGGAGTGCCGGTAATGTACTGGGAGGGGTATTTCGACCCCAAGAGGTCCATGGGCTGTGGGAGAGTATTAACCATCCCTTATTGGGCTGGGAAAAACAGCCACAAAGGCCCATGGCACAGGAGAGAAAGTCCTAAAGGAAAAAGTGGAAAATCAGCCAATAGGGAGCAATCCTACTCCAACTAGGATTGGAGGTGGAATAGGATTCCACCCACCTCCTAGCCGACCGAACCAAGAGGCCCTTGGCTGCCTCTCCTCTCCTCTCCTCCTATATATACTAGTGGAATAGCTAGGGTTTTGGCAGAAATTACGGCCACGTGCTACCCATTCCACCGGTGCTCCTCTAGATTAGATTTCCGCAGTGCTTAGACGAAGCCCTGCCGGAATTGCTCCACCACCACCATCACCGGATTGCCGTCATGCTGCCGGTGAACTCTCTCTCCTCTCCACCTCCTCTTGCTGGATCAAGACGGTGGAGATCTTCATCAAGCTGCACGTGTGCTGAACGCGGAGGTGTCGTCCGTTCGGTACTAGATCGGAAGGATCGTGATCAAGGCCATGGGACGTTCGTGACTGGATCGCGGGACAGATCATGACGAGATTGCGGGACGGTTTGTGATTGGTTCGCAGGACGGTTCATGATTAGATCGCGGGACGCTCGGCGATTTGGATCGAGAAGAAGTACGACTACACCAACCGCGTTTCTTAACGCTTCTCGCTTAGCGATCTACAAGGGTACATAGATCCACTCTCCCTCTCGTAGATGCTCATCACCATGGATAGGTTTGCTTGTGCGTAGGGAATTTTTTTGTTTGCCATGCAACGTTCCCCAACACCTATATGCAGTATTTACCTGCCGTTCCATGTAAATTTGGATGTGCCAAACTCTAAACCTTCAAATAATATTCTGTTTTGTATGTCTGAATCGCTCATATAATGACTAGGGGTTGTTAGTATCTTTCATGCTAGGTGGGTTATTCTCACGATATGTGTTGATTCACTATCATTCCAAAGAAAGTGGCTGGTAATCGGGATTCCCAGTCCCGAAATAAAAAAACTGCAAATAATTAAACAAAACTCCCCCAAGAATGTTGTTGGCATGGACGGTACCCATGGATTCGGCTCACCGTGGAGTGTGATTGATTGGTGGAGGGGGAGTAAAAACTTTACCATTCTATTTGGGAAACGCCTATAATGTATCTAGCATGGAAGATACCGAGATCTCTCGGTTGTTATGGTGACAATGAAAGCATACCGCCCAAAATTATTATTCATCTCTGTTTTAAAATCTCGAGCTCTAGCACGTCTGCAAATTAATGCTTCCCTCTGTGAAGGGCCTATCTTTTACTTTCTAGTACTTACCTTTATGCAAGAGTCATGGTGATCTTCCCCACTTCCTATATTTCTCCTTTTTCTCTTGGCAAGCGTCATGTGTTGGGGAAAGATCCAAGCATATATGGCCATTCAAATATATTTGATCATGAATTATTATTGTTGAAAATTATCTATATGATAAATAAGTTGGCAGGCAAAACTTTAAGCCCCTATCTTTCTCTGTGTTCGACTGATGCCATTTTCTCTAAAAATATGCTTTAAGAGTTAGAAATCATGGAAGACTATATGATAGTTGAGTATGTGGAATTTGCTAAATCAAATCTCTTACATAGACCCTTCCTGAAAATAAGATGAAATGCAATTATTTGGTGATTGAAAGCATAGTTTGTTAGTCTATACTTTAACATGTGGATAGCTTGTTATTTCATCATGAGAAGGTTCATGGGATGAGCTACTGTATATGATATATAATGATTCTAGAAAAAGTGTTTGGAAATATCATTGATCAAATTTATGTACTATGCTAGCATTCACACTTCATAAATTATTTCTTTTATCATTTACCTACTCGAGGACGAGCAGGAATTAAGCTTGGGGATACTGATATGTCTCCAACGTATTTATAATTTATGAAGTATTCATGCCATCTTTACAATAATTCTATATGATTTTCGTATGATTTTATTAGAACTAACCCGGAGTGACTCTGTTTTCAGCAAAACTACAGTGGTGTCATTTTTTGTGCAGAAATAAAAGTTGTCAGAATGGGATGAAAATTTAGTATGATTTTTTGTGGACCAAAAGAGACCCCCGAAGGATTGGAGTTGGGCCAGAAGATCCTTGAGGAGGTCACAAGCCTGCTAGGCGTGACCACCCCCCTAGACGCACCTAGCAAGCTTGTTACCACCTCGTGCCCCCCCTTGACGTAAGATCAATGCCAAAAATTCCTATAAATACCCAAACCTCTGAAAAGAAACCTAGATCGGGAGTAACGCCGCCATAAGCCTCCAAAGCCACAACAAACCAATTGGGAGCTTGTTCCGGCACCCTATCAGAGGGGGAAACCATCACCGGAGGCCATCTTCCTCATCCCGACGCTCTCCATGGCGAGGAGGGAGTAGTTCACCCTCAGGGATGAAGGTATGTACCAGTAGCTATGTGTTTGATCTCTCTCTCTCTCTCTCTCATGTTCTTGAGATGGCACGATCTTGATGTACCACAAGCTTTATTGATATAGATGAATCATATGGAGTTTTCCCCTCTCTATCTTCTTGTGATGAATTGAGTTTTCCATTTGAAGTTTTACTATCGGATTGAGTCTTTAGAAATTTGAGGACACTTGATTTATGTCTTGTGATTGGATATATGTGATAACAATGGGATGTTCTATTGATCCACCTAATGTATGTTTTTGGTGATAAAATTGCGGGTTCCGTGACCTTGGGAATCTATGCAGAAGGGTTGGCACACGTTTTTATCTTGACTTTCCGGTAGAAACTTTGGGGCACTCTTTGAAGTTCTTTGTGTTGGATTGAACATGATGAATCTGAAATTATGTGATGCATATCGTATAATGAATCCCATGGGTACTTGTGGTGACATTGGAGTATCTTGGTGACATTAGGATTTTGGTTGATGTGTATCTTAAGGTGTTATTTTAGTATGAACTCTAGGGCTGTTTGTGACACTTATAGGGACAACTCATACGATTGATTGGAAAAGATAACTTTGAGGTGGTTTCGTACCCTACAATAATTTCTTCGTTAGTTCTCTGCTATTTGTGACTTTGGAGTGAACTCTTTGTCACATGAGAGGTATTTACATATGATTCAACTATGTCATTATTGTTGAGAGAAATTGCACTAGTGAAAGTATGGACCCTATGCCTTGTTTCCAAGCATTTATACAATGTTTTGCTCTCTGTTTACTATTTGTTACCTTGCTGTTTTTATATTTTCAGATTACAAAAACCTATATCTACCATCCATATTGCACTTATATCACCATCTCTTCGCCGAACTAGTGCACCTATACAATTTGCCATTGTATTGGGTGTGTTGGGGACACAAGAGATTTCTTGTATTTGATTGCAGGTTTGTTTGAGAGAGACCATCTTCATCCCACACCTTCCACGGATTGATAAACCTTAGGTCAACCACTTGAGGGAAAATTGCCACTATCCTACTAAACTCTGTGCTTGGAGGCCCAACACGAGTCTACAAGAAGGTTATGTAGTAGACATCAGATATGTACCAGCATCCCCAAGCTTAATTCCTACTCGTCCGCGAGTTGGTAAATGATAAAAACAGAATTTTTGATGTGGAATGATACCTAAAAAATTTATCCATGTAATATTCTTTATTGTGGCATGAATGTTCAGATCCATAAGATTCAAAACAAAAGCTTAATGTTGACATAAAAAGAATAATAGTTCAAGCATAGTAACAAAGCAATCGTGTCTCTTCAAAATAACGTGGCAAAAGAAAGTTATCCCTACAAAATCATATGGCCTGGCTATGATCCATATTCCCCACAAAAAGTATTTACATCATGCACAACCATGATGACAAGTCAAGCAATTGTTTCACACCTTTTATGTTCTCAAACCTTTTCAACTTTCACGCAATACATGAGCGTGAGCCATGGATATAGCAACTATGGCTGGAATAGAATATGGTGGAGGTTGTGAGGAAAAGTAGAATATAATCTCACATCAACTAGGCGTATCAATGGTGTCGGGGGAAACGACACCTATGGGATCCGAGGGATCCCTTTCCGGTTCGGCGGGGAAAAAGGCTCGCACAAAGAGCAGATAAGATGGCTAGCGTGCGGGGATTACCCAGGTTCGGGACACAAAGATGAGTAAAACCCTACTACTGCTTGGTTGTATTCGATGAGTTCTAGCTCAGGTTCTGGGAGTGCTACAGTACATAGCTACTACTCATGTAGAATGGGCCAGAGAAGATCTGGTGGCTCAAAGTCCAAAAGCCGAAAAGTCCTCTACCGTAACGCCCTGGACCTCCTTTCATACTCTCAAAGGGGTCACCAATAGTGGCGTATAGTACGTACACAGGGTGTATAGTGCTATAGTGTTATCGTACCTAACACTGACGGTGCGAGACAAAGACATTTAATGTTGTGTCACGCGTCCCTTACCGTCTGCAGGACGGGACAGGAGCCCATCCCATCAGCACCGCTTAGCCTCTCCATCGCCTGGGCCTCGACATGTGCCCAAGCGAGCTGGCACCTGTCCTCTATGCTGGCGGGGGCTTTCTGAGTTTTCACCACTGCACTGGAAGGATGACAGGGCCTTGCCGGGTGCACTTCTTCCCGGGGCTCAGTACGCCATCCCGGCAAGATCTTGCCAGGGTCGCAGCCTTCAGTCTTCAGTCTGTTGACTTGAATGTCTTCTCGATGTTGCTGTATTTGTTCTCAGTTTCTCCCTGGCAGGCCTTGGCGCTGGTATGGCTATGACTGTACATGCACAAGTATGGGGTACAAAAAAGCCCATACTTTAGTACACCGATAGGAGCCCCCAGGCCTGGGCCATACATGGTGCAAGGTGTTGTTGGCCTAGGCTAAAATAGTGCACGGGCACGCGTGGTAGGGATTAACTGCTATTGCCTCCATTCCACTAACTACGCCTCCCCACGACACACGTTACATGTGCAGAATGATATTAATTGTTTCCATGGGTGCGTGAGGCCGTTTCCTCCACGCGCACCGCATGCATAGCGGAGAACCAACAATGGGCGCCCATGACTTAAAGTCCTGGCTGTGTCAGAAACTTTAGCGTCGTGGATTGGAGCAACGGAGCGGTTGTAGTTCACCCCGTGATCATGGGCGACGCCATTGGAGGAGGTGGGCGGCGGCTCTTAAAGCAAGGGAGAGCCAGCCCCCCCCTATAAATTGAGGGGCAGCAGGGGCGATGCTCATCCATCCTTCCTCCCTTATCCAGTGTGAATCTCCACAGCTCGCCCTTCCATCTCTTCCAAGCCTTGAGTGGCACCCGCCCTTGGCCATGACTAGGGGGCGAGGGCGGCCACCGTCCTCCGCACCAAGGAGGAGTTCTCGTCTGGATCATGCCACCACTTCTGCCGCAGAGGCGGAGGGTGACCAGAGTGCTCGCGGCGGGAGGAACGCGAGAGGCCGTGGTCACCTTGGAGGCCAAGGCCGAGGGACATGGAGTGCTGCTCCATCTCCCCCTCCGACGCCAGGCCCCTTCCTCGAAGAGACCCACACCGAGGGGAGGGCGTTGGGGTTCATCCTCAAACTGCGCGGTCCCCTTCGGAGCCATCTGCGCCTTCCTCACCCTTTCACCAACGCAATGGGGGCTGACAAGCCGCCCGTTTTGTGGTAGCGGGCGCATGGCTGCTGTACTGGCGCCACGCGGGTGGACGTCGAGTATCCGGAGAGCCGCGTCATGTTCTTCAGGCGTGGTTGGAAAACCTTCGCCTACACCCACAACCTCCAGGATGGGCATGTCCTTTGTTTCAAAATAACAGGGGCCGATGTGCTCTCCGTCAAGATTTTTGGGCGCTCAAGCATCAGTCTCAGCTGTTGTGAAGAGAGCTCGAGCGGCGCTGAAAGCTCATCCTCGAGCGGCAGCGATGAGGAGGACAGTGTCGGTGAAAGCGACGATGAGTTGGAGCTCCAGGCCGTCAAGTCGGAATATGACGACCTGAGCTCTGACTGATTGGCGGCCGCACCATGATCATCAACCTCACGCCTCTCCCCCTCCCGGCAGGACGATCTTGTCGGGAGTCCTTGTCCCGAGTGCTGCCTCATCTTCTAGCTGGATCTTCTGGCAGGCCTCTGGACTTCGGCTTTTGGAGCTCCCCTTCTCGTCCGCACAATGCTGGTCTTCTCCTCTGTGCAATGCTGGCCCTCTCCTTTGCGCAATGCTGGTCCAGAAGGGGTCAGGCTCTCACCTTCCCTTCTAGAAGCCCCGCTCCTCTGTGCAGTGCTGGTCCAGAGGGGTCAGGCTGGGCTTCTATTGGGGGCCTCTTCCTATCTTTTTCTTCTTGTAGTCTGCCTCCTCCTTCTATCTTTTTATTCTCCACTATGGGACAAAGTCAAATAAAGATGTACTTAGGAAGAGGCAACATCTCATGTAAATTTCACCCTATTTGAAAAACTATATATTATTCTCCTTGTTAGATTCCTCTTTGCATGGTGTTTTCCCTACGCTTTTCCAGAAATAACCTTCCCGGCATGTGTAGCCCTACTGCGAACGCTTCGAGGAGCGGGTCGTTAGTAGCCTGCTGGCGGTGCCACTGCCAGCAAGATACCTCAACGCTCTTGGCATGGCCACTTCAGCTGTTGAGTGGACTCGAAACAGAGTAAGCGCGAGCGCAGCCACTTGAGCCGTTGATCGGACTCGAAATGGAACAGGGGCGCGAGCGCAGCCGCTTAAGCCGTTGAGCGGACTCGAAATAGATCAAGGGTGCCATCAATCATGGCAAGGTTCCTTAGCGTGCAGGTTTCCCATACAAAAGTGGAAATCGTCCAAGGAAAATAACTTCACAGTAAGAGTTCACTTCGGGTTTTGCAACTTACACTACTAGGGAAAACCTTATACACATAATCTTAGCAGCAACGCGGGATAGGAAGAGGCACTGCTGCTAATTAGCAGTAGCGCGGTCCGCGGAGATGCGCTACTGCTACAAACTTAGTAGTAGCGCGGCTCAGTAGAATAGCACTAGTACTAAAATTGACCGACCATTCCGCCATGCTAGGTTTAGCAGTAGAGCGCCCAGAATAACCGTGCTACTGCTAATGGAGTAGTAGTAGCGCGCTTTTCTTTCATGTCACTACTGCTAATTCTAAAACTGGCCACATGGAGGGCCCTACTTAGGAGTAGCGCGTGTACCAGAGGAGCGCTACTGCTAGATTATTAGCAGTAGCGCATTTTGAGCCCCGCGCTACTGCTATGCCGCGGCCATACCACCTTTTCCCTCCCCCTCCCCTCCTCTCTTACTCACTTTCCCCTAGCTCCCACCTCCTCTCTCCCTCACTCTGCTTCTTCGTCACTACTTCTCATCCCCATTACTCTCCTTCTTCTAACTATCTTTCTCTCTCTTTATTACTCCTAGCTAATTACACCAACCTCCATTAATGGATCTCCTTTCTGTTTTTCCTTCCCCCTCCACTAGTTGAACTTGTCTCCTCCAAAACTAGCAAGCAAGGTAGATCTAGCTAGCATTTAGTGAAGTGACCTATGTACCTCCCTAACTAGATCTATAGCCTTGTCAAGAAGAGCTTTGTCCACTTTTGATCATTCCGTAGGTGTGTGTGGCGACACCTATCGACATCATCATCTCCGTGCTCGATTTCAAGATAGGTAATTAAAAATTTATGCTTTTGCAAGAATGGAAATATGTGTATGTGTGCGATATGACATAATCGGGCGATACGATGGAAATTGTGTGTGTGGCATGAGTTGCCGCGGAATTGTTCTTGTGAGTTGCCTATGTTTTGCCGAAATGTTGATTTATTTCCGTTTCGACGAATTCTGGGCAAACTCTACATGTCCTATTTTTAGGGAAGGTCATGCCGAATTTTTGTATGAATATGATGCATGCATGCATTTTTATAATCAGTTTGTTTATTATTACCATTCAGACGTTCATGATGTTCAGTGGACAGGTGGTTGCGGTCAGCAGTGAAGGAGATGAAAGAAAATAACCCGGCAGAGGTTTTATGTCCGTGTCGAAGATGCAAAGGACGAGCTTGGCGCGACCTCTATGACGATGGTCGTGTGATGGCGCACCTGCTCATGACTGGTTTCATGGATGGCTATACTCGGTGGATAATTGAAGATGAGGATGATGATGTTGAGGACCTGACGGGGCAGACAATGACGACACGGGGCAAGACGAAGAGATGATTGATAATGGCGGCGGAGAAGGGGCCAGACATGGCAGCGGGGAAGAGGGCGGACATGGCGGCGGAGAAGGGGCCAGACATGTCGGTGGGGAAGGGGACAGACATGGCGGAGGGGAAGAGGCCGAACATGGCGGCGAAGAAGGGGCCAGACATGGTGGCAGAGAAAACATGGACTCCACCGCAGAATTCGTAGGTACTAAGTTCAATCGTGCGGCACCCTCATGTTCAAGCACTGGTTCGTAAGAAGACGAGTACTGAGAGGGCTGCTTCTAGAGAGGAGGCCAAGCTACATCAATTGGTGGTAGATTCAAACACTCCATTGTATCATGGTTGCAATCTCGAGGTGACCCGCTTGAGTTTCACGCTCGAACTCTTGAAGAGAAAGGCTAAAAACAAATGGACCGACACTAGACTCGATGAGCTTCTCAAGTACCTAAAGGATGTTGTTCCCACAAGAAATCTATGTCCTACTAGTGTGGATGAGGCCAATAAGATCGTGTGCCCTCTTGATCTGCCGCATGTCAGATACCGTGCATGCATCAACGATTGCATAATTTTATCGGAAGGAGAACGTGGAAAAAACAAGTTGTACGGTGTGCCATGCTTCTCGATACAAGAAGGCCGGGAAGAAATCTCCACAGAAAGTTGTATGGTACTTACCGATCACTCCCCGTCTCCAGCGGTATTTCGTAGATCCCAAGGAAGCAAAGCTCATGCGCTGGCACACGGAGACGAAGAAGCCCGACAATGGAGATGAACCAAAGATGAGACACGTCATGGATGGAAGCCAGTGGAGAGTGTTCAACGACGAATATCGGTATTTCGCATGTGATGCAAGGAACATCGTGCTCGGCGCGTGTACCGATGGCATGAATCTGTTTGGCAACCAAAACACCAACCATAGCACATGGCCCGTGTTTGTATGGATGTACAACCTCCCCCCTGGTTGTGCATGAAGTCGAAGTGCATACACATGAGCATGATGATTCAAGGGCCAAAACAACTGGGAAATAATATTAATTTGTATCTAGGGCTACTTCAAGAGGTGTTAGACACGTTATGGAAAACACCGGCCAAGACATGGGACGCTAGCAAAGGAGAGTATTTCTATATGAGAGCCGCGTTGATCACGACGGTGCATGACTATCTCGGTTATGGATATGTCGCAGGACATGTGTGCCATGGATATTGCGGATGCACGCGGTGCGTGGATGATACAATGTCTCAGCAGCTAACGTCAAGGAAAGATGGCGGGTCTGGGAAAATCGTGTACATGGGGCATCGAAGATGGATCGAGAAGGACGACCTGTGGAGAAACCGTGGAGATCTATTCAATGGTGAGGCTGAGCATCGAGGACCTCCACGTAAGCGGAGTGCCGCCTAAATCGATGAGCTGTTGAAAAACCGGGAACAGTGCCTCGCGTTGGGAAAGACGATGAAAAAGGCGCTAGAGCTGCTGCTGAAGGTATGGAAGACAAGGTCTGTTTTCTGGGACTTGGAGTAGTGGCACAAACTCACACACCTCATTGCCTTGATCAAAAGCATATATGTAAGAATGTCCTTGAGAGCTTGCTTGCGACACTGATGAACATGTCGGATAAGACCATGGATGGGCCGAAGGCAAGAAAAGACTTGCAAGATTTGTAGATCAGGGCAGATATGCACGTGTAGCCCCGTAAAAAGTCAGAGGAGACAGAGACGGAGACAGAGGAACGGAAGAAGAAAGGCAAAAAAGTAAAGGAAGAGGATTATTGCCCCCTTCTTGCTTCACCTTAAGTCTGGCTGAGGTTGATCAATTCTTCAAGTTCCTTACCGGAATCAAAGTTAGTTTTTTGTTACTATGGCAAGATAAGCATATATCTAGACACGAAGAAGAAAAGGTTCAGCGGGATGAAGTCCCATGACTGTCATGTGATGATCACGCAGATACTACCTGATGCCCTTAGAGGGATAATGGACAAGCACATCCATGACACACTTATTGGTGTCTATAACATTTTCGATGTCATCTCTCGAAAGTCGATCAGTGTGAAGTAGCTCCGAAGGCTACAGGAAGAGATCATTGTCATACTAAATGAGCTTGAGATGTACTTCCTGCCCGCGTTCTTTGACGTCACGGTGCATCTGTGTGTCCATATTGTGGACGACATAATATACCTGGGGCCGTCATTCCTGCACAACATGATGTCGTTTGAGAGGATGAATGGGATCATCAAAGGATTCATTCGTAACATGTCCCATCCGGATGGAAGCATCAGCTAGGGCTATCTGACATAAGAGTGCATCTCTTTCTGCAAGAATTTTCTATATGGCGCAGACCGGACACCTGGTGTTGGTTTGCCCGTTAACAAGCACGAAGGGAGGCTCGAAGGAGAAGGTCACTCCAACGGTCGCAGGGAACTGCATGTGGCCTACTCAGATCAACGCAACGACTTTGACAGAGCAAACTTGGTAGTGCTACAACACCTACACCAGGTAGATCCTTTCGCGAAACTGCACAAAGAAACTATTGCTAAGAAGTATCGTGACCGGGGGGTATGCAGGAAGGACGCCAAAGTTACTAGAGAGCACAACTCCACTTCCCTGCATTGGTTCAAAGAGCATATTATTGCTAATTCCCCCAAAAAGGACTGTAAGGACGGATTTCTCATATACGCCTTAGCACATGGCCCCTCGCCCAACCTCATCACCTATCATGCATACGATATCAACGAATACATGTTCTACACGGAGGCCAAAGATATGGACAGTGATGATAAGAACTCAGGGGTGACGATGGAATGCATGACCGACAGCGACAACGGCGCAACTGAGAGATTTAAGGGAAGGGTCGAGGAGATCTGGGAGATTGATTACTCTGGACTGCACAACGTGATGATGTTCCGTGTCAGATGGGCTAAGAACGTCTAAAGAGAAAACCGGTATTTCGCTACCATGACTATACCCGATGCCAAGAGCGGTACCGTGGACGCCATCGCAAAAAACGAGCCATGGGTACACACTAAGCACGTGACACAATGCTTCTTCATAACCGACCCGTGCAATTCCAGCCGTGTTGTCGTGAGGAGAGGCAAAAGGAACATCATTGGAGTGGATGGAGTCGCCCGCGATGAAGACTAAAACCATTATGGCAACCCAATGAGGGAAGATCACAATGACGATGAAGTATACGTCAAAAGAAGAATCAATACTACATTACGTAGGAAAGATCATACTCCATGGAAAAGGAAAAGTCACAATGAGGGGCTCAATTATTCTTCAACGACCAAGAAGGGAAAGAAGCTCACTGAAAAATGAAAATGTCGACGCTGAGGAACCGTTATCGGTCAAATGATGTAATATATATGTTCCTATTTTGTGTACACACTTAGCCGTTATGCATGGGTCAAATGATGTAATCTATATGTTCCTATTTTGTATACATACTTAACCGTCAAATGATGCAATATATATCGCCTTAGTTATATAGCTAGTGGAAATAGCAGTTATAGCTGACGGGGTTATTACCCCAGGGTAGACCAAAGCAACAGGGTTCTTCCCCCCTCCGCTTCAAAGAAAAACTAAGTGAACGGCTGCCCATGGCCGGCTGGAGCACGGCCGGCTCGAGCTGTCGCCGGCTGGCGACAGGGACGACTGGTCAAGGAGCCGGCTCGACCCCCGGCCGGCCGGGCGCGACTGGCTACATTCAAGACGCCTCCTCCATTGCCCTCGGGGCGGACATGCAACATCTCGTCCCACTGCGCACAGGTACGACAACACGACGCAACCGCCACGACGGGCAACACAATAGCCACAGTGGTCGCTGATTCATGGGTGCGCATGGTTACAGTCCCGCCGTCCAGGCCGCTGACCTCGCCGAGCGCGACCGGGCAGGGGAGCAATGCCGACACGCCCTCGCCCACTCGATTACCTATCCCGGCATGGCAACAGTGCAGCCGGCCGTACCAAAGACTTTGGCCGGCTGGCACTAGACAACGCCACCCGGGCGACCCGTGCCGGGGCGGGTGGGCGAGGGCCAATCGCAGAACCGGCTGGCAGGCCCCAACGGGAGACGGGACCACCCAGCCGGTGGACCCTACAGACGACGAGACGGCTCGAAGGGCGGGGGCCCCTGGTCAACCGAAGAGGCTGCCAGTCGGGTCCCTCCACCTCTGTACCATAGGATATATTATACAGCAGGGGGTTGGCCTATAATCCCCCCGAGCCCCCCATGCAACGGGGACGAACAACTCACACTCACACACCTACGAGGTTCTTCCCTCATTCTCACACTTAGTGGCAGAGGAAGGCGAGCCGGCTGCTCCCTCTTCCTCCTCTAGACTCAGCTCCAGGAGCAACTCTGTAAACACACCCATCCATCGAACTAGACCAAGCAGGACTAGGGGTATTACCTCCCATGGAGGGCCCTGAACCTGGGTACATCGTGTGTCATTACCGCTCGTACCTAATCTCGCACCTGGAGCCCGTCGACGTCTTCTAGCCCCGACCACCTACGATAAGCCTACCCATGGCATCTGTCGTGAGAAAACAACGACAGTTGGCGCCCATCGTGCGGCCATATGCGGCGCCGGCCAGATTCATGCTCCGGGCGGGACCCTCGCCATTCCCCGCCGCCGCCGCACATCCAGGCGAAACCACAGGCTCGTGGGGCTTACTCCGGCAGACCCTGCGGGCAACTTCATCGACTTCGCTCTTGACCTTGACACGCTCACCAAGCGCTTCGGCAGGCTTAGCCTCGTCGAAGCTCCGGCCACCGACGAGTACCCCGGCCAGGTGCTCGTCTGCGCCGGTCCGCCCACGACCATGGGCGCACTAGCTGCGACTCAGTCCAATGGCTCCCATGATCGCGTGGGGGTAATAGATATCATCTCCTCCACCTCTTCCGGACGTGCGTGGGCCGGGGCTGATGCCACCATGGCCCATGTCGGCACCTCCGACCCGCTCGGTGCGGCCCTCCGGGGCTTGAGCACCCCTATCTCCCCGATGGAAAACCCCGACAGCGCCGCGGCCGAGCTCGAGGCGGCTCGCCGCGTCCTGTTTGAGGACGCCACCGCCCTTGCAGCCATGCGGCGCCGCATGGAGGCTGCCTAGCGGGAATACACTTTCGCATATGGTCTCACCCCGGCTGGCACTAAGCCTAGCCGGCGTGGGGCTGTGCGCGATCGCGGTCGCGTGGTCGCCGAAATCCTGGGCGGCAGAATGCCCGTCTACGACACCCCCGTAGCCAATTTGCGGGCCCTCAAGGTGGCCTACGAGGAATTGGCCACCTTGGAGGGCGAAGAACGTGCCACTCATGAGATCCACATCAAGGAGCTCATTGACGCCGCCGACGTGCAGCAACATTTGCTCGTGATGGGCGACACCGCCTCCGAAGGCCCCCGGCTCGAGCGCGAGGGCACGGGTACTGCTGGCCGTCAGCCGGCTCAGTACTCTTGCTCCCCTCGCGTCTCCGGCCGCTGGGTCGAGGCAAACAATCCCCAGCCCTCTCAGCTGCCGGGGAGCGAGCAGACGGCTATTTACAGCCAGCGCACCAACGACCCGCCTCACAGCAGCTGCCACCACGAGGCACCGGCAGCCGGCGCAGCCGCGGGCACACTCCACCCCCGTAGCGTGAGCCGGGACAATCAGTTCCACCCCTCATCTGCCACGAGCTCTCGTCTCGGATCGGTCCGTGCGTTCCCCATAGCGAGAACGATGCCCGCCTCTTCATCGACTGGATCGCCCAGTCGGCCCTCCTCGAGGAGGAGGGATCGATTGGCCTGGCCTGTTTTGGTCCTCGGATCCACAACGAGCCATTCCCGACTGGCTTCACACACCCTCGAGACACTCCGAAGGACAACGGGGCCGCCAAGCCCGAGGTCTGGCTAATCGACTACACCACCGCGGTTGGCTTCGCCAAGGGGAACAAACGCGTAGCCGTTCGCTATGCTCCCCTTGTGCTGATCGGCTCGGCCCGCACCTTGCTCAACAGCCTGGCGGCCGACAGCATCAACACCTGGACGGACTTCGAGGAGGCCTTTGTTCACAACTTCACCGGCACCTACAAGCGGCCTGGCCGCCCCCGTGAACTCGCCATGTACGTTCAGGGGCCGGACGAGGCCCTCCGCGACTACCTCACTCGATGGACTGATCTTCGCAACTCCTACGAGGGGGTGCATGAGGTGCAAGCCATACAGTACTTCATCGAAGGCTATCGAGACGGCACCCCCCGCAAGCACAAGCTTCTGTGCTCCGAGCCGGCCACACTTGTCGAGCTCATTACCATCCGGGTCAAGACGACCCCGCTTGCCAAGGCAAAAACAATGCCGGCAACATCTCGACCGGCTTCCGACTACCGGCAGGCACAGAACAACAAGCGTAAGAGAGACCAGCTGGATCCCCGCTATGGGAGCCGGCAGGTCAACACCATCAAGGAACAGGAGCCGGCTGCCCAGCCTTCCAGCCAAACCAGCATGCTGGCAAGGCTGCCTGGAAGCCGAAGCTCACCTCCGAGCAGATGCTCGACCTCCCTTGCAAGAACCATTCAGGGGCAAAACCCTCTACGCACACGCTCCGGCAGTGCAGCTTCTCATAGCAATTGGCCCGGGGGACGGCCTTCTGGCTCCTTCCGTGCCGCCAGCCCGCGCGCCGGCCTCGGCCCCGGCTGCCGCCTCGGCGCCAGCTCCAGCTTCGGCCCAAAACGACGGTCTTCTTCATGACCAGTTTCCTAGCCAGGACGGCTGCTACGTCGTCTTCACCAGTGAAGAGAAGGTCAAACACGCTTAGCGTCGGCTCCATTGTGAGGTGAACGCCACCATGCCGGTAACTCCCCTGTTCATGCACTAGTCGGAGAAGCCGGTCACTTGGAGCCGGGCAGATCATCCCGCCGTGATGCCCAGTCCCGGCAGCTATGCCCTGGTCCTCGACACCACCATCGCCACCGAGAAGCGCACCTGCCGCTTTTCACGGGTGCTAGTAGATGGCGGCAGCATCATCAAAATCCTTTACATCAACACGATACACAAGCTGGGGCTGAAGATAGAAGACCTACAGGCAAGCCGGACGGTCTACCATGGCATCGTGCCCGGGAAGTCCTACTCCCCTATCGACAAGATCACGCTCGACGTCCTCTTCGGTGGACCGGGCCACTTTCGCCGTCAGCCGGTGTTGTTCGAGGTCGTGGACCTCATGAGCCTCTATCACGCGCTGTTGGGCCGCTCGGCCCTTGTTAAGTTCATGGCGGTCCCTCATTATGCCTACCTCAAGCTCAAGATGCCGGCCCCCAAGGGAATCATCACCATCACAGGTGACTACAAGATGTCGATCGAGTGTGCTCGAGACGGCAGGCGGCTGGCCGAGGCCCTGGAAATCGTCGAGGAGAAGCGGCAGCTCGACCGGCTCGTAGGCCTTGCTGCCAACCAGCCGGCCGTGCTGGCTCCCCCCTCGCCGTTTCTCAGCGAGTCCTCCTTCCAGCCGTCCAAGGACACCAAGCAAATCCCGCTTGACCCAGCGAATCCTGCTCAGTGCGTCACCATCGGCTCCCGCCTCGACAACAAATAGGAAGGCGAGCTTGTCGACTTCCTTCGTGAGAATCGAGACATCTTCGCATGGTCCCGCAAGGACATGCTGGGTGTTCCGAGGAAGTTCCCCGAGCACAAACTACACGTCTGGACGGAAGTCAAGCTGGTCAAGCAACCTCTACGCCATTTCTCCGAGGAGAAGCGTCATACCATAGGAGAAGAGATCACCCGGGTGCTCGTAGTCAGGTTCATTAGGGAAGTATTCCACCCGAACTGGCTAGCCAACCCAGTCCTGGTGCTAAAGAAGAACAAGACTTGGCGCATGTGCATCGACTACACCAGCCTGAACAAGGCATGCCCCAAGGACCCATTCGCCCTACCGCGGATCGATCAAGTCATCGACTCCACGACCAGCTATGACTTGCTGTCCTTCCTGGACGCCTACTCCGGCTACCACCTGATCAAGATGGACCCGGAGGACCGGATAAGGATCTCTTTCATCACGCCCTTCGGGGCCTACTAATACATCACCATGTCCTTCGGCTTGAAGAAAGCAGACGCCACCTTCCAGCGGTGCATGCAGAAGTGTCTTGTGCCTCAGATAGGTAGGAACGTCCATGTCTATGTCGACAACATCGTCGTCAAAACCGAGAAGCACTTTAGCCTCCTCTACGACCTCCGGGAGACCTTCGCGAACCTACGCGAATACAAGATCAAGCTCAACCCGAAGAAGTGTGTCTTCGGCGTCCCAGCCGGCCAACTCCTGGGTTTCTTCGTATCAGCCCGCAACATCAAAGCTAACCCCAAGAAGATCAGCACAATCGAGCGCATGCCCAAGCCGACCCGGCATCGCGATGTCCAGAAGTTCACCGGCTGCCTCGCCTCGCTCAGCCGGTTCATCAGCCGGCTGGGGGAGAAGGTGTTGGAAATATGCCCTAGAGTCAATAATAAAATGGTTATTATTGTATTTCCTAGTTCATGATAATTGTCTATCATTCATGCTTCAATTGTGTTAACCGTAATACATGTGTGAATACATAGACCACAACCTATCCCTAGTGAGCCTCTAGTTAACTAGCTCGTTGATCAATAGATGGTCACGGTTTCATGACCATGGACATTGGATGTCGTTGATAACGGGATCACATCATTAGGAGAATGATGTGGTGGACAAGACCCAATCCTAAGCATAGAACGAGATCGTGTAGTTCGTTTGCAAAAGCTTTTCTAATGTCAAGTATCGATTCCTTAGACCATGAGATTGTGCAACTCCCGGATACCGTAGGAATGCTTTGGGTGTGCCAAACGTCACAACATAAATGGGTGTCTATAAAGGTGCATTACGGGTATCTCCGAAAGTGTTTGTTGGGTTCGCATGAATTGTGACTGGGATTTGTCCCTCCGTGTGACTGAGAGGTATCTCTAGGCCCACTCGGTAAGAAATCATCATAATGAGCTCAATGTGACTAATGATTTAGCCACGGGATGATGTATTGCAGAAGGAGTAAATAGACTTGCCGGTAACAAGATTGAACAAGGTATAGGGATACCGACGATCGAATCTCGGGCAAGTATCATACCGATAGAGAAAGGGAATTGAATACGGGATTGATTGAATCCCCGACATCGTGGTTCATCTGATGAGATCATCGTGGAATACGTGGGAGCCAACATGGGTATCCAGATCCCGCTATTGGTTATTGACCGGAGAGGTGTCTCGGTCATGTCTACGTATCTCCCGAACCCGTCGGGTCTACACACTTAACGTTCGATGATGCTAGGGTTATAGGGAAATAGTGTACATGGTTACCGAAGGTTGTTCAGAATCCCGGATGAGATCTCGGACGTCACGAGGAGTACCGGAATGGTCCGGAGACGAAGACTGATATATAGGAAGTGAGGTTTTGGTTACCGGAAGCGTTTCGGGCATCACCGGTAGTGTACCGGGACCATCGGAAGGGTTGCAGGGGTCCACCAAGTGGGGCCACTAGCCCCGGAGGGCTCCATGGGCCTGAGGTGGAGGGAATCAGCCCCTAGGTTGGCTGGTGCGCCTCCACAAGAGGCCCAAGGCGCAGGAAATAAAGGAGGGAGGGGAAACCCTAGACCCAGATGGGCCTAAGGCCCACTAGGGTTGCGCCCCCTCCTCTCCTCCCACTGGCCGCCGCACCACATGGCCATCTGGTGGCTGCCGCACCACCCTAGGGTGGGAACCCTAGGGTGCAGCCCTCCCTCCTCCTTCCCCCTATATATATGTGAGGTTTTCAGGGCTGCCAACATGGTTATCTCTTCCTCTCTGGCGCAGCCCTACCTCTCCCTCTTCTCGTTCTTCGTAGTGCTTAGCGAAGCTCTACCGGAGTACCACGCAGCTCCACCGCCACCACGCCGTCGTGCTGCAGGAGCTCTTCCCCAACCTCTCCTTCCTCCTTGCTGGATCAAGGCGTAGGAGACGTCACCGGGCTGCACGTGTGTTGAACGCGGAGGCGCCGTTGATCGGTGGTAAGATCGGAATTCACCGCGATCTGAATCGCTGCGAGTACGACTCCACCAACCGCATTCTTGTAACGCTTCTGCTTAACGATCTTCAAAGGTATGAAGATGCAATCTCTCCCCTCTCGTTGCTGGTTTCTCCATAGATAGATCTTGGTGACACATAGGAAAATTTTGATTTACTACTACGTCTCCTAACAGTGGCATCATGAGCTAGGTCTATGCATAGAATCTATGCACGAGTAGAACACAAAGCAGTTGTGGGCGTCGATCTTGTTAATTTGCTTACCACTACTAGTCTTATCTTGATTCGGCAGTATTGTGGGATGAAGTGGCCCGGACCAACTTTACATGTACGCTTACGTGAGACCGATTCCACCGCCTAACATGCACTTGTTGCATAAGGTGGCTAGCAGGTGTCTGTCTCTCCCACCTTAGTCGGATTGGATTTGATGAAAAGGGTCCTTATGAAGGGTAAATAGCAATTGGCATATCATGTTGTGGTTTTGGCATAGGTAAGAAACGTTCTTGCTAGAAACCTATAGCAGCCACGTAAAACTTGCAACTACAAATTAGATGACGTCTAACTTGTTTTTGTAGCATATGCCTTGTGATGTGATATGGCCAAAAGATTGTGATGTGATGCATTGTGATGTATGAGATTGATCATGTTCTTGTAATAGGATTCACGACTTGCATGTCGATGAGTATGACAACCGGCAGGAGCCATAGGAGTTGTCTTATTTTATTGTATGACCTGCATGTCAATCATAAACGCCATGTAATTATTTTACTTTATTGCTAAACGTTAGCCATAGTAGTAGAAGTAATAGTTGGCGAGACAACTTCATGAAGACACAATGATGGAGATCATGGTGTCGTGCCGGTGACAGTGATGATCATGGTGCCCCGAAGATGGAGATCAAAGGAGCAAGATGATATTGGCCATATCATGTCACTATATTGATTACATGTGATGTTTATCATATTTACATCTTATTTGCTTAGAACGATGGTAGTAAATAAGATGATCTCTTAGTAAAATTTCAAGAGAAGTGTTCACCCTAACTGTGCACCGTTGCTAAGGATCGTTGTTCCGAAGCACCACGTGATGATCGGGTGTGATAGGTTCTAACGTTCGCATACAACGGGTGTAAGCCAGATTTACACACGCGAAACACTTAGGTTGACTTGACGAGCCTAGCATGTACAGACATGGCCTCGGAACACGGAAGACTGAAAGGTCAAACATGAGTTGTATAGAAGATACGATCCACATGGAGATGTTCACCATGGATGACTAGTCCGTCTCACGTGATGATCGGACACGGGCTAGTTGACATGGATCATGTGTCACTTGGATGACTAGAGAGATGTCTATCTGAGTGGGAGTTCATTGAATAATTTGATTATGTGAACTCGATTATCATGAACTTAGTCTAAAATTGCCTTTAATATCTATATTGTAGATCCAATGGCCAACGCAAATGTCAACCTCAATTTCAACGCGTTCCTAGAGAAAACCAAGCTGAAAGATGACGGAAGCAACTATACAGACTGGGTCCGTGGCTTGAGGATCATCCTCATAGCTTCCAAGAGATTGTATGTCCTTGATGCACCACTAGGTGACCCACCCATTCTCCCAGCGGACCAAGACGTTACGAACGCTTGGCAGTCGCGCTGCGATGATTACTCCCTTGTTCAGTGCGGCATGCTTTACAGTTTAGGATCGGGGCTCCAAAAGCGTTTTGAGCAACACGGAGCATATGAGATGTTCCAAGAGCTGAAACTGGTTTTCCAAGCTCATGCCCGAGTCGAGAGATATGACATCTCTGACAAGTTCTTCAGCTGTAAGATGGAGGAGAACAGTTCTGTTAGTGAGCACATCCTCAAGATGTTTGGGCTTCACAACCGCTTGACTCAGCTGGGAGTTAATCTCCCGGATGACTCAGTCATTGACAGAATCCTCCAGTCGCTTCCACCTAGCTACAAAAGCTTTGTGATGAACTACAACATGCAGTGTATGGAGAAGTCCATTCCTGAGTTGTACCCGATGCTGAAATCAGGAGAAGTCGAGATCAAAAAGGAGCATCAAGTGTTGATGGTGAATAAGACTACTAGTTTCAAAAAGGGCAAGGGTAAAAAGAACTTCAAGTAGGACGGCAAAGCTGTTTCCGCGCCCGGTAAGCAAGTTGTCGGGAAGAAGAAGAACAAGAATGGACCCAAGCCTGAGACTGAGTGCTTTTATTGCAAGGGTACCGGTCATTGGAAGCGGAACTACCCCAAGTACTTAGCAGATAAGAAGGACGACAATGTTAAAGGTATATGTGATATACTTGTTATTGATGTGTACTTAACCAGCGCTCGTAGTAGCTCCTGGGTATTTGATACCGGTGCAGTTGCTCACATTTGTAACTCCAAGTAGGAGCTGCGGAATAAGTGGAGGCTGGAAAAGGATGAGGTGACGATGCACGTCGGGAATGGTTCCAAAGTCAATGTGATCGCTGTCGGCACGCTACCTCTACATCTACCTTCGGGATTAGTTTTAAACCTTAATAATTGTTATTTAGTACCAGCTTTGAGCATGAACATTGTATCTAGATCTCGCTTGATGCGAGATGGCTACTCATTTAAATCTGAGAATAATGGTTGTTCTATTTATATGAGAGAAATGTTTTATGGTCATGCCCTGCTGGTCAATGGTTTATTTTTGATGAATCTCAAACGTGATGTTACACATGTCCATAGTGTGAGTACCAAAAAGTGTAAGGTTGATAACGATAGTCCCACTTACATGTGGCACTGCCGCCTCGGTCATATTGGTGTCAAACGCATGAAGAAGCTCCATGCTGATGGACTTTTGGAGTCACTTGATTTCGAATCATTTGACATGTGCGAACCATGCCTCATGGGCAAGATGACCAAGACTCCGTTCTCCAGAACAATGGAGCGAGCAACTGACTTGTTGGAGATAATACATACCGATGTATGCGGTCCAATGAGAGTCGAGGCTCGCCGTGGCTACCGTTATGTTCTCACCCTCACTGATGACTTGATCAGATATGGGTATGTCTACTTAATGAAACACAAGTCTGAAACCTTTGAAAGGTTCAAGGAATTTTAGAGTGAGGTAGAGAATCAACGTGACAGGAAAATAAAAAGCCTACGATCTGATCATGGCCGAGAGTATTTAAGTCACGAGTTTGGCACGCACCTTAGGAAATGTGGAATTGTTTCACAACTCACGCCGCCCGGCACACCTCAGCGAAATGGTGTGACTGAACGTCATAATCGCAGTCTATTGGATATGGTGCGATCTATGATGTCTCTTACCGACTTACCGCCATCATTTTCGGGATATGCATTAGAGACTGCCGCATTCACTTTAAATAGGGCATCGTCTAAATCCGTTGAGATGACACCGTATGAAATATGGTTTGGAAAGAAACCTAAGCTATCATTTCTAAAAGTTTGGGGATGCGATGCTTATGTGAAGAAACTTCAACCTGAGAAGCTCGAACCCAAAGCAGAAAAGTGCGTCTTCATAGGATATCCCAAAGAGACTATTGGGTCTACCTTCTACCTACGATCCGAGGGCAAGTCTTTGTTGCCAAGAATGGATCCTTTCTCGAGAAAGAGTTTCTCTCGAAAGAAGTAAGTCGGAGGAAAATAGAACCTGATGAGGTAATCGTACCTCCACTCGAACTGGAGAGTAGCGCAGCACAGGAAGTTGTTTCTGTGGAGCCTACACCGGCTGGAGAGCAAGTTAATGATGATGATCATGAAACTTCAGATCAAGTTACTATTGAACATTGAAGGTCCACTAGGACACATTCCGCAGCAGAGTGGTACGGCAACCCTGTCCTAGAGATCCTAAAACTATGAAGAGGCGATGGCGGGCCCGGATTCCAACAAATGGCTTGAGGCCATGAAATCCGAGATAGGATCCATGTATGAGAAAAGAAGTATGGACTTTCGTGGACTTGCCTGATGATAAGCGAGCCATTGAAAATAAATGGATCTTTAAGAAGAAGACTGACGCAGATGGTAATGTGACCGCCTATAAGGCTCGGCTTGTCGCTAAGGGTTATCGACAAGTTCAAGGAGTTGACTACGATGAGACTTTCTCACCCGTAGCGATGCTGAAGTCTGTCTGAATCATGTTAGCAGTTGCCGCATTTTATGATTATGAGATCTGGCAAATGGACGTCAAAACGGCATTCCTTAATGGCTTCCTCAAGGAAGAACTGTATATGATGCAACCGGAAGGTTTTGTCGATCCTAAAGATGCTAACAAAGTATGCAAGCTCCAGCGCTCCATCTATGGGCTGGTGCAAGCATCTCGGAGTTGGAACATTCGCTTTAATGAGGTGATTAAAGCGTTTGGGTTTGTACAGGTTTATGGAGAACCATGTATTTACAAGAAAGTGAGTGGGACCTCTATAGCATTTCTTAAATTATATGTGGATGACATGATGATAATGGGAAATGATATAGAACTCTTGGAAATTATAAAGGCCTACTTGAATAAGTGTTTTAAATGAAGGACCTTTGAGAAGCTGCTTACATATCAGGTATTAAGATCTATAGAGATAGATCGAGACGCCTCATAGGTCTTTCACAAAGCACATACCTTGAAAAGATATTGAAGAAGTTAAATATGGATTAGTCCAAGAAGGGGTTCTTGCCTGTGTTGCAGGGTGTGAGATTGAGTACGACTCAATACCCGACCACGGCAAAGGATAGAGAAGAGATGAGTGTCATCCCCTATGCTTCAGCCATAGGCTCTATTATGTATGCCATGTTGTGTACCAGACCTGATGTGAACCTTGACATAAGTTTGGTAGGGAGGTACCAAAGTAATCCCGGAGCGGAACACTGGACAGCAGTAAAGAATATCCTGAAGTACCTAAAAAGGACAAAGGACATGTTTCGACATGTATATGGAGGTGTCGAAGAGTTTGTCGTAAAGGGTTATGTCGACGCTAGCTTCGACACAGATCCGGATGACTCCAAGTCGCAAACCGGATACGTGTATATTTTGAACGGAGGGGCAATCAGCTGGTGCAGTAGCAAGCAAAGCGTCGTGGCGGCATCTACATGTGAAGCGGAGTACATAGCTGCTTTGTAAGCAATGAAGGAGGGAGTGTGGATGAAGGAGTTCATCACCGACCTAGGAGTGATTCCCAATGTGTCGGGCCCGATGACTCTACTCTGTGACAACACTGAAGTTGTTTCTGTGGAGCCTACACCAGCTAGAGAGGAAGTTAATGATGATGATCATGAAACATCAGATCAAGTTGCTTCTCGAAGGTCCACTAGGACACGTTCCGCACCAGAGTGGTACGGTAATCCTGTCCTAGAGATCATGTTGTTGGACAACAGTGAACCTTCGAACTATGAAGAAGCGATGGCGGGCCATAATTCCGACAAATGGCTTGAGGCCATGAAATCCGAGATAGGATCCATGTATGAGAACAAAGTATGGACTTTGGTGGACTTGCCTGATGATAAGCGAGCCATTGAAAATAAATGGATCTTTAAGAAGAAGACTGACGCAGACGGTAATGTGACCGCCTATAAAGCTCGGCTTGTCGCTAAGGGTTATCGACAAGTTCAAGGAGTTGACTACGATGAGACATTCTCACCCGTAGCGATGCTAAAGTCTGTCCGAATCATGTTAGCAGTTGCCGCATTTTATGATTATGAGATCTGGCAAATGGACGTCAAAACGGCATTCCTTAATGGCTTCCTCAAGGAAGAACTGTATATGATGCAGCCGGAAGGTTTTGTCGATCCTAAAGATGCTAACAAGGTATGCAAGCTCCAGCGCTCCATCTATGGGCTGGTGCAAGCATCTCGGAGTTGGAACATTCGCTTTAATGAGGTGATTAAAGCGTTTGGGTTTGTACAGGTTTATGGAGAACCCTGTATTTTCAAGAAAGTGAGTGGGAGCTCTATAGCATTTCTTATACTGTATGTGGATGACATGCTGATAATGGGAAATAATATAGAACTCTTGGAAAGTATCAAGGCCTACTTGAATAAGTGTTTCTCAATGAAGGACCTTGGAGAAGCTGCTTACATATTAGGTATTAAGATCTATAGAGATAGATCAAAACGCCTCATTGGTCTTTCACAAAGCACATACCTTGAAAAGATATTGAAGAAGTTCAATATGGATCAGTCCAAGAAGGGGTTCTTGCCTGTGTTGCAAGGTGTGAGATTGAGTACGACTCAATGCCCGACCACGGCAAAGGATAGAGAAGAGATGAGTGCCATCCCCTATGCTTCAGTCATAGGCTCTATCATGTATGCCATGCTGTGTACCAGACCTGATGTGAACCTTGCCATAACTTTGGTAGGGAGGTACCAAAGTGATCCCGGAGCGGAACACTGGACAGCGGTCAAAGAGATCGTGTAGTTCGTTTGCTAAAGCTTTTCAATGTCAAGTGTCATTTCCTTAGACCATGAGATTGTGTAACTCCCGGATACCGTAGGAATGCTTTGGGTGTGCCAAACATCACAACGTAACTGGGTGGCTATAAAGGTACGCTACGGGTATCTCCGAAAGTGTCTGTTGGGTTGACACGAATCGAGACTGGGATTTGTCACTCCGTGTGACGGAGAGGTATCTCTGGGCCCACTCGGTAAGACATCATCATTATGAGCTCAATGTGACTAAGGAGTTAGTCATGGGATGATGTATTACGGAACGAGTAAAGAGACTTGCCGGTAACGAGATTGAACAAGGTATGGGGATACCGACGATCGAATCTCGGGCAAGTACCATACCGATAGACAAAGGGAATTGTATACGGGATTGATTGAATCCCTGACATCGTGGTTCATCCGATGAGATCATCATGGAGTACGTGGGAGCCAACATGGGTATCCAGATCCCGCTGTTGGTTATTGGCCGGAGAGGTGTCTCGGTCATGTCTACGTGTCTCCCGAACCCGTAGGGTCTACACACTTAAGGTTCGATGACGCTAGGGTTATAGGGAAAAGGTATACGTGATTACCGAAGGTTGTTCGGAGTCCCGGATGAGATCCCGGACGTCACGAGGAGCTCCGGAATGGTCCGGAGGTAAAGATTGATATATAGGAAGTCCAGTTTTGGTCACCGGAAAGTTTTCGGGCTCATCGGTATTGTACCGGGAGTGCCGGGAGGGTGCCGGAGGACCCCCGGGAGGGGTGTGACGACCAGAGGACTTAGTGGGCCTTTAGAGGAGGTGTGCCAGCCCATATTGGGCCATCCAAGACCTCCTAGAAGGGCCCATGCGGCTGGGATCTAGAGATAAGGGCAAAAGGGGTTTGAAAGGAGGAGATCCACCTCCCTTGTGGGAGGTGGACTCCTCCCCCACTTCGGCCGAACCTCTCCTCCTTGGAGGAGGGGCCAAGCCAGCCCTCCCTCTCCCTCCTACTATATATACTTGAGGTTTTGGCCCTTTGAGAACAGGATTTGATCTCTCTCTCTCTCACGACGAAGCCCTACCTCTCTTCTTCCTCCTCCGCAGCGCTTAGGCGAAGCCCTGTCGGAATACCTTGCTACTCCACCACCACCACGCCGTCGTGCTGCTGTTGGAGCCCTTCCCCAACCTCTCCTTCCTCCTTGCTGGATCAAGGTGTTGGAGACGTCACCGGGCTGCACGTGTGTTGAACGCGGAGGTGCCGTCCGTTCGGCACTTGATCGGATCTACCGCGATCTGAATCGCTGCGAGTACGACTCCATCAACCGCGTTCTTGTAACGCTTCCGCTTAGCGATCTTCAAAGGTATGAAGATGCAATCTCTCCCCTCTCGTTGCTGGTTTCTCCATAGATAGATCTTGGTGACACGTAGGAAAATTTTGATTTACTACTACGTCTCCCAACACCAACCTGGGTATCTAGATCCCTCTGTTGTTTATTGAGCGGAGAGGTGTCTCGGTCATGTCTATGTATCTCCCAAATCCACAGGGTCTACACACTTAAGGTTCGATGACGCTAGGGTTATAGGGAAATAGTGTGTGTGGTTACCAAAGGTTATTCGGAGTCCCGGATGAGATCCCGGACGTCACGAGGAATCCCGGAATGGTCCGGAGACGAAGATTGATATATAGGAAGTGAGGTTTTGGTTATCGGAAGTGTTTCGGGCATCACCGATAGTGTACCGGGACCACTGGAAGGGTTCCGGGGGTCCACCAAGTGGGGCCACCAGGCCCGGAGGGCTCCATGGGCCTGAGGTGGAGGGAACCAGCCCCTAGGTGGGCTGGTACGCCTCCACAAGAGGCCCAAGGCACATGAAATAAAGGAGGGAGGGGAAACCCTAGAGCCAGATGGGCCTAAGGCCCACTAGGGTTGCGCCCCCTCCTCTCCTCCCTCTGGCCGCCGCACAAGATGGCCATCTGTTGGCTGCCGCACCACCCTAGGGTGGGAACCCTAGGGTGCATCCCTCCCTCCTCCTTCCCCCTATATATATGTGAGGTTTTCAGGGCTGCCAACACACGGTTCTCTCTTCCTCTCTGGTGCAGCCCTACCTCTCCCTCTCCTCGTTCTCCGTAGTGCTTAGCGAAGCTCTGTCGGAGTACCACGCAGCTCCACCACCACCACGCCGTCGTGCCGCAGGAGCTCTTCCCCAACCTCTCCTTCCTCCTTGCCGGATCAAGGCGTAGGAGACATCACCGAGCTGCACGTGTGTTGAACACGGAGGCACCGTTGTTCGGTGCTAAGATCGGAATCCACCGCGATCTGAATCGCTGTGAGTACGACTCCACCAACCGTGTTCTTGTAACGCTTCCACTTAGCGATCTTCAAAGGTATGAAGATGCAATCTCTCCCCTCTCGTTGCTGGTTTCTCCATAGATAGATCTTGGTGACACGTAGGAAAATTTTGATTTACTACTACGTCTCCTAACAGAAGGCTCTACCCCTCTACGCGCTCCTTCACAAGATGGCTCTGATCGAGCCGAGTCACACCAAGAAGCAGGTCATGTTCGATTGGCCCGACGGGGCGGATGAGGCCTTCTGCGGCCTCAAGAAGGCACTCACCTGCGCGCCCATCCTGGCCGCGCCAGTTGAGAAGGAACCCTTACTCGCCTACATCGTGGCAACCACTCGCGTCATCAGCGTCATCCTTGTGGTGCAGCGGACGGAGGAGGGCAAGTCCCTGCCAGTCCAACGTCCCGTCTACTACCTCAGTGAGGTCCTCTCTACGTCCAAGCAGAACTACCCCCACTACCAGAAGATGTGCTACGATATATACTTCGCTGCCAAGAAGGTCAAGCGGTACTTCCAGGAGCACACCATCACCGTGGTGAGATCAGCCCCGCTCGGCGAGATCTTGAGCGGCCAGGACTCCACCAGCCGGATCGCCAAATGGGTCATTGCCCTCGCTGACCATGAAATCCAGTATGAGCCATGTACCGCCATAAAGTAGCAGGCGCTGGCTGACTTCCTTGTCGACTGGGCAGACACTGAGTTCGTGCCGCCTCCCCCAGACTCCACTCATTGGCGGATTCATTTCGACGGCTCCAAGATGAGGACTGGCCTGGGTGCCGGCATAATCATCTCCTCCCCAAAAGGTGACCAGCTCAAGTACGCCCTCCAGATCCACTTCGCCGTCTCCAACAACGTCGCCGAGTATGAGGCCATCGTTCATGGCCTCCCGCTCGCCAAGGAGATCGACATCATGCGCATTCTATGCTTTGGTGACTCCGACCTCGTGGTAGAGTAGGTCTCTGGCGAATGGGACGCCAGGGATGCCAACATTGCCAGCTACCGCTTCCTCGTACAACAGCCACCGGCTCCTTCGAGGGCTGCGAGTTCCACCACGTCCCACGGGCGGACAATGAGGCGGCCGACGCACTAGCAAAGATCGGCTCCACCCGGTAAGCCATCCCAGTCGGGGTCTCCCTTGAGCGGCTGCTCAAGCCATCAATCAAGCCTTCCCCAGAATTGGAATCCATGTTCATGCTAGCAGACGCTACCGCCCCATCGGCGGCTCCGGTTGCCCCTTCGGCATCTTCACCACCGGCTCCGTCAACCTCGGCCGCCTTGCCGACACTAGTTGAGCCGGCTGCATCCAAGGCTGTCGGCTCCAACGACATGGTTGTCATGATGAAAATCGACCAACCAGCCTTGAGGGCTGGCGAGCCGGTCCCGGGGACTGATCATCTGGGCCCGGGGGCTCCCGAGACGGCCCCTGCTACTTCTTGAGCTTGCGTTGGTTTTTCCCTTGAAGAGGAAAGGGTGATGCAGCAAAGTAGAGATAAGTATTTCCCTCAGTTTGAGAACCAAGGTATCAATCCGGTAGGAGTATCAAGATGAGGCACCAAGGAACCTGCACGAAAACAAACAACTTGCAGCCAACGCGATAAAGGGGTTGTCAATCCCTTTACGATTACTTGCAAGGTGAGATCTAATAGTGATAATAGGTGAATATAAATAAGTAAATAAAATTGCAGCAAGGTATTTTTGGTGTTTTTGTATTTAGATCTGAATATATAATATGTAAAATAGACATGAGGGCCATGGTGTTCACTAGAGGCTTCTCTCATGATAGCAACTAGTACGGTGGGTGAACAAATTACTGTCAAACAATTGATAGAATCGCGCAAAGTCATGACGATATCTAAGGCAATGATCATACATATAGGCATCACGTTCCAGACAAGTAGACTGATACTTTCTGCATCTACTACTATTACTCCACACATCAACCGCTATCCAGCATGCATCTAGTGTATTAAGTTCATAACAAACGGAGTAACGCTTTAAGCAAGATGACATAATGTAGAGGGATAGATTCATGCAATATGATATAAACCCCTTATTTTTACCCTTGATGGCAACAACATGATGTGTGCCACGCTACCCCTTCTGTCACTAGGTGAGGACACCGCACGGTATGAACCCAAAACCAAGCACTTCTCCCATTGCAAGAATCATAGATCAAGTTGGCTAAACAAAACCCATAACTCGAAGAGACTTACAAGGATATGAAATCATGCATATAATAAATCATAGGAGACTCAAATAATATTCATAGATAATCTGATCATAAATCCACAATTCATCGAATCTCAACAAACACACCGCAAAAGAGAATTACATCGGATAGGTCTCCATGAAGATCATGGAGAACTTTTTATTGAAGATCAAAGAGAGAGAAGAAGTCATCTAGCTACTAGCTATGGACCCGAAGGTCTGAGGTGAACTACTCACGCATCATCAGAGAGGCAATGGTGTTGATGAAGATGGCCACCGGAGATGGATTCCCCTCCGGCAGGATGCCGAAACGGTGTCCCGATTGGTTTTTGGTGGCTATAGAGGCTTGCGGCGGCGGAACTTTCAATCTAGGTTTAGTTCTGGTGGTTTATCTATTTATAAGACCGTATGGCATCGAGAACAAGTCAGGACGGCCCACGAGGAGGTCACGAGCCCCCTAGCCGCGCCCTAGGGGGGCCGCGCCTCCCAGGCTCGTGACTCCCTCGGGTCTCCTCTCAGGTATCTTTTCCTTCTGGTATTTTTGATATTTTCCATAAAAAATCACAGCGAAAGTTTTATTTCGTTTGGACTCCGTTTGATATTCCTATCTGAAAAAGGTCAAAAACACGGACAAAACAAAAACTGGCACTGGGCAATGAGTTAATAGTTAGTCCCAAAAATAATATAATGTATCATATTCATGCATATAAAACATCCGAAGTTGATAATATAATAGCATGGAACAATCAAAAATTATAGATATGTTGGAGACGTATCAGCCCCCGTCTCGGCCCCCTCTTGGGCACAGCCTATCCTGGCATTTCTTCTATGCGGCGAGCTCCCCACAGACGAGGCCATGGCAAGGAAAATCTAGCGCCGAGCCTTGGCATATAGCATCATCAACAACAAGCTGGTCCATCGCAGCACCACCGGCGTCTTTCAGCGACTCGTCGAGCCAGAGAAGGGTCTTGAGATCCTCCTCAACATCCACCTGGGCGAGTGCGGGCATCACATCGCCTCCAGGACCTTGGTGGCCAAGGCCTTTAGCTACGGCTTCTATTGGCCCACCGCTCTCGAGGCAGCCAAGGAAATGGTCGACGAGTGCGAGGGCTGCCAGCACTTCAGCACACAGAGCCATTTACCGGCATCGGCCCTCCAAACAATCCCCTCTCATGGCCCTTTGCCGTCTGGCAGCTGGACATGGTGGGCCCATTCAAGACCGCATGAGGCGGCATGATACATCTGCTGGTAGCTGTTGACAAATTCACCAAGTGGATCAAGGCGCGACCAATCAAGAAGCTGGACGGCCCCATAGTCGTCCGGTTCATCGACGACATCACGGTTCGCTACGGCGTTCCCCACATCATCATCACCGACAACGGCACGAACTTTGCCAAAGGCGCACTTGCGCATTTCTGCTCCAAGCAAGGAATCCGGCTCGACCTGGCCTCCGTCGCTCATCCACAGTCAAACGGCCAGGTCGAGAGGGCAAATGGCCTCATCCTACCCGGCATCAAACCCCGGCTCATGACACCGCTGGTAAGGTCAGCCGGTTGCTGGGTTGACGAGCTGCCGGCTGTCCTTTGGAATCTCAGGAACACCCCCAACCGATCAACCGGCTACACACCCTTCTTCCTTGTGTATGGATCCGAGGCGATCATCCCCACGGACATCAAGTTCGACTCGCCTAGGGTCGCCCTATACATGGAGAAGGACGCAAAGGAGGCAAGAGAATACGGTGTTGATTTGCTCGAAGAAGCCCGTGATCTGGCCTTGAGCCGGATGGCAATCTACCAGCAGAAGCTCCGGCACTACCACAGCAAGCAGATCCGATGGCTCTCCTTTCGAGAAGGGGACCTAGTCCTCAGGCGGATCTAGCGGACAGCCGGACAACACAAGCTGTCCTCCCCATGGGAGGGCCTGTTCATCATTAGCAAGGCGTTACACAACAATGAGTACTACCTAATAGATGCCCAGAGGCCATAGAAGCGCAAAAGAGACGCCTCCGACGAGGAGACAGAGCGCCCATGGAACACGGCGCTTGTCCGCCTGTTTTACTGCTAAAAAGACCAGTGTATGTATGTATCTCTCCCCTTTTGGGCTTATGAATGCAATGGGTACCCTAGGCCGGGTCTTGGGGCACGCCCTTTTCATTTCCCTCAAAGGTCTCCTTACTCACCGGCCCCCCAACCCGGCTCCGGGCCCTAGGGCTCGCCAGCTGGTCATAGGTCGTTTCTCTCAAAAAATCGACCAAGTAATGTGAGCCGAGCAAAGCCCTCCCATCCCTCCCAGCTACAGATTCGGCTCCCGGTTGTCCGGCTGATGGGGCCTCGGGCGGCAATGCTTGGCTCACACGAAATCACAAAGGAGAGGCCGGCTAGGAACAACCGGATCACCGCCTCGCCTCTACCACTCTACTTAAGGCAAACACATCAAATATTCACAGTACGAAGTCTAAGATAAAATAAGGCCCATGGTCGGCATGGTTCATTACATTACACCCCCAGTGGGTGCACTTAAGACTAAAATGCAGGAGAAAGAAAGAGAAAGATAAAACGCCCGGGGGCTCAGACCACCGGCGCATCGCCAGCCGGCGTGCCTCCAGCCGGCGCATCACTGGGCGGCTCGACTCCCATCCCAGAGGTAGCTGTGGCCTTCGGGTCAGCCTCCTTGGCCTTCGAGGCAGCCTCCGTGGTCTTAGCCGTCTCGCCGCTGGAGCTGGTGCTCTTGTTGGCAACCTCCTCGCCCTCTGGGCCTTGGGGGATGCTGAAGGAGTCATCAGGCACTGGATCGCCGTCCTCGGCAAGGGCCGGCAGGAACTCGTCCGCGTCAACGTACGATGTGAGCTCGTTGGCTCGGCAGACTAGGGCCGGCTCGTGGGCCTCCCGCTCCTTCGCCAGATCATCCTACATGGTCACCATCTAGCCCAAGTCCACGCCGCGATACCACGACGTGACGAACCGGAGTGCCATCTGCGCTCCAGCTCAGGCCGCTGACGCCTTCCAAGCCTCTAGCCGGGCCACGGCATGATCCAGCCACAAAGCCACGCGGTTCTCCGGAGCTCCTCCATGGGCTAGCCACAAGGCGGTGATCATCTCCTTGGCGGCCGTCTTCAGCTGCTCCGCACTCCGCTCGAGGTGGATCAATCGGTTTTCAATGGCGAGCCCAAGCTCTGCCACATCCCACGCGGAGTCCTCCTCGATGGAGCGCCCGTGCACTCAAAGGGATTCCCAGTGCTCCTCGACGGCGTGCTCACCACGGCGGTGAGTTTCTGGGAAGCTCCTTAAGAAAAGAAATGGAAGAAGAGAGAAAAGCGAATCAAGAGCAAGAACCGGCAAAGAAAAAGGCAACCAGTTGAAAGAAGAAGAAACGGACACTTACTTTCGATGGAGTCATCCACCTCGATGGCGAGGTGGAACGACGCGTCTTTCTTCGACGCCAACGCCACCTCCGCGTTGGCGAGGGAACCCTTAAGTTCCTCAAGCATCCTCTCAAGGTGGGTCACCTCGCCTTCGAGGGCGGCGGTCCGTCGGGCGGCGTCACCTCCCTCCTAGATGGCCGCCTCCTTGGTCGTCACTTCCCATGCCATGTCGGACTTAAGGCGGTCCTAGGCTGCCTCCCCGTCTACCAGCAGGGTGGCCAGCCAGTCCTTCTCATGCGTGACCGCCTGGATGCTTTGCTCCATCCGGTTTCTCTCGGAGATGGCCTCGGCCTTCTCCGTCCGGAGGGCGGTCAGCTCATCTGCAAGGCAAAACAAGCGTCAGACGACCCTTCCAAGCCCGCCACGGCTGCCAGGCAGCTGGCTCGGCTCCCGGGGGCTACATGCTCCTCCCTCAAAACTTGGCGTACCCTGCACCCGTGTCAACTCCTCCTCCAGCCGGTAGAAGCCGTGCTTGCCATGGTCCTGGATGGCGACCGCCTCCTCGAACAGCTTTTGCTACTGGGAGTTCTCCTCCTGTCACATGGAGCCAAAGTCACAAACACACTCAAGGAGATCCGGCCCGGCTACTCGTCAGCCGGTCAGCCGGCCCGCATCTCGGGGGCTACACCCAGTGGGTGCGCTTGTGTGCTCCCACTGAAAATTTTAACAAGGGCGATCGTGCTTACCTCTGCACGCCGCAGGGTGGCGTCAGCCGCTTCCGCGAATAGGGCCATTCCTGGCAGCACCGGTCAAGGACGCTCCCCAGCTCCCCGAGTGTGGGAACCGGGCTGCCTGCCAGGGGCGCCGGAAGGGTTGGCACATGCGCCAGCGTCTCCCAGTCCCAGAGCACCTCCTGCATAGTGCTCAGGGTCCTCGGGCCTGACCACCGTTGCCGCCCGTCCCCGGGCTCGCCACGGTGCCGGCTGCCGAGGGTGGGTTGACGATGGCAAGGGCCCGAGAGTCGCCTCCTCCTCCCATGCTCGGCGTTGTCGCCGATTCCTCCTCCTGCCGCTCGGACGCAACAACTGCGACGAACGGTGCCTCCATCTCCATGGCCGCTGGCCCCGGCGCCGCCTCCGGGGCCACCGCAGCTTCCGACACGTCGACCCGGGCCGGCTCGGCCTCGGGCGGTGTCACGACCGACACTTCCGGCCGGGTCACCTCGGGAGCCGGCTCCGTGGCCGCTGCCCTCGTTCGGGCCGCCTCTTCCATGGAAGGAGGCGCAGGCGGCTCCAAACTCGCCCCTCACGGCTCGCTCGATGGGGGCCTCGACAAACGGGTCGATTCCGTCGCCGAGTCCGACGCTCGTGTGGGGTCCGCGGACCTCCTCCGCCTCCTGCCGCTCGAAGTCCCGGAGTGCGAGGCCCCACCTCGCGTTCCGGACTTTGAGGCCCGCAGCTCCATGAGCCTCCTCTTCTCCTCCCGCTGGGTGGCCACGTGCTCACGGGCTAGCCGGCTGGCGGCAGCCGCTGGGTCCACCGTCGGCTCCCCTTCATGGAGCTCGATGGGGTCCCTATGGAACACAAAGATCGATCACCCATCGGCTCACGACCTAGAGGGAAACACATGCAACAAAGGAAGGAGCGCTTACCCGATGACGACGCGCAAAGGCCGCTTGGCCCGCGCCGGGGTCTCTGCGCGGCCACCTTCACCTGCTTATGAATGGGCGGCGGGGCTACCGGCTCCTCCTGAGCCGGCCTCTTCGCTCGGTTGGCGGCTCCAGCCACTTGGGCTTGAGCCAGCCGCTCCTCACTCCGTCAGCCCTGCTGAGCTGAGGGAGGAGGCACATTCAGAATCATCACATCAACGTCATCGTCATCGTCATCATCTGTTCAGTCCTGGATCGTGGGACCGGTAGGGAACTCACCAGCTCCGATGGACCCTCCGGCTCCGCTGGGGTCGCCGGCTCCTCCACTCCTGCCAAGGAGTCCACCCCCTCTTTTGGCGGGCCTCCCCGCTCGTAATCTTCAGAGTCGGAGTGCTCGCACTTTGCCTCAAGGACTTGGGGGGTGCGGGCTGTCCGCAGTGTTCTCTCGCACCAACAGCGGCGGTCAGCACGGCGAAGTGAGGTCCGCTGCCGGCTGCCAGCTGGATAGATTCAACCAAAGAAAAGTCGTCTCATCGAAAACTTACCAGGGGGACGGTTCATGTGGTCGTACGGCTCCATGCCAAACGTCCACGACGCAGGCTTCAGCTTGAATGTCGTGAGGGTGTTCACCCATGTCGCCACCTGAGCCGGCGTCACCCAGTGCAAGATGAAGCCCGCCACCAGATTGGAGGCGATGAACCCCTCGGTGCTCTTCAGCCGCGCGAGCCGCACGAGATCCACTAGAGCCACACCGTGCGGGGCGGCTCCCACCTAGTTCACATCGGTGGACTGCGCGTTGATGAACGGCGGCAGCCGGATCATGTCCAGGTTGGGGTTGGCGTTCTTCACATAGAAGAACGTCTGATGCCACCCCTTGATGGACTCGGTGAGAGACAAGGGTGGGAAGCGCGTGGTGCCATGGCAGTACACCACCGTGCCCTCGTAGACACTGCTCTTCAGCGCTCTGAGGTAGAAGAGAGCGTTGAAGAAATCGAGGAAGAGGAGGACCCCCAGATACCCCTCGCACAGCGTTACGAAGCTGGCGACGTAGAGGATTGCATTGGGGTCGAGGTGGTGTGGCTGGAGGTCGAAAGTATCCATGAGCAGCCGGAAGAAGTGGATCACCGGGATCCCGAACCCATAGGAGAAGTGCCAATGGAAGACGACGTGCTCCCCTGGCTGCGGCGTCGGCACCACCTCGCCGCCTGGCGCGCGCGCCCACTCGCTCTGCCAGCGGTAGCATGCGCGCGTGGAGGAGCTCCGCGATGTCCACCTCAGTGATGACGGATCCAGCCCAGCTTCCTCCACGTCCGTCGGCCATTGCGGCAGAGGGATGACGTGCTGGCGCGTTTGCGGGCTCGAAGAGGCGTTGCGCAAGCGGCGTGGAAGGCAAAGAGAAGGGAAGGTGAGGCAACAAGGGGGCAAAGGGGGTGCGGGTACCTCCGCCCCTACCCTTCCTGCCCTTTTTAAATGGGGAGGCCACGACCCGGGGACATGGGGACTAACTGCGCCCACTCCCCCAGAAACTCCGCGCATGAGCGGGCGGCTCGGGCCATAACGGCCGCTTTGGGGCGCAGAGGATCCTGGCATGCGCCCTGAGGCCTACTGGGCTACGCACGGGCCGACGTCCCGCCTCCCCGCGTGCGCGGGCCCCGTCACATCATTACCCGCCGCATGGCACGCGGCGGGCCGGCTCGGGTCCCGAGGCGACGCGCCAGAACCCGAGGCGTCGGGTCCACTGGCCGGCCTAGCTCGCCCTTCGGCTTCAAGCTGGAGGCGGGTGCCGCTGGGGGGAAGCCGCCGGCACCCCTCCTTCTACCGGACACGGGCCCCACCAGCTTCGGGGACTACTGACGGGGTTATTACCCCGGGGTAGGCCAAAGCAACGGGGTTCTCCCCCTGCTTTAAAGGTAAACTAAGTGACCGGCTGCCCAAGGCAGGCTGGAGCACGACCGGCTCGAGCTGTCGCCGCCTGGCGACAGGGACGGCTGGTTAAGGAGCTGGCTCGACCTCCAGCCGGCCGGGCGTAGCTGGCTACCTTCAAGTCGCCTCCTTCGTTGACCTCAGGGCAGACATGCAATGTCCCGTCTAACTGTGCACATGTATGGCGACACGATGCGACCACCACGACGGGCAACACTATAGCCACAGTGGCCGCTGACACACGGGTGTGCGTGGCTACAATATGGTCGTCCAGGCCGCTGACCTCGGCGAGCGCGACCGGGCGGGGGAACAGTGCCGGCACGCCCTCGCCCACTCGATTACCTGTCCCGGTGTGGCAACAGTGTAGCCGGCCGTACCAAAGACTTTGGCCGGCTGGCACTAGATGACGCCACCCGGGCGAGTCATGCCGGGGCAAGTAGGCGAGGGCCAATCGCAGAATCGGCTGGTGGGCCCCAGCAAGAGACGGGACCGCCCAGCTAGTGGACCCTACAGACGACGAGACGGGTCCAAGGCTAGGGACCCCTGGTCAGTGAAGAGGCTGCCAGCCGAGTCCCTCCACCCCTGTACCTTAGGATATATTATAGAGCCAGGGGGCTGGCCCATAAAAAAACCGATCCCCCATGCAATCGGGACGAACAACTCACACGCACACACCTACGAGGCTCTTCCCTCATTCTCACACTTAGTGGTGGAGGAAGGCGAGCCGGCTGCTCCCTCTTCCTCTAGACTCAGCTCCAGGAGCAACCCTGTAAACACACCCATCCATCGAACTAGACCAAGCAGGACTAGGGGTATTAACTCCCATGGAGGGCTCTGAACCTGGGTACATCGTGTGTCATTACCGCTCATACCTAATCTCGCACCCGGAGTCCGTCGGCGTCTTCCGGCCCCAACCACCTACGATAAGCCTACCCATGGCATTTGTCGTGAGAAAACGACGATAATAGCAGTAGCGCTTTTCTGAAAAAGACAATAGAAGAAACAAACAGGAAAACTGCTATAGGTACTAGTTATAGCAGTAGCGCTTTCCGAAAAGAGCTATAGCTAGTCGAAATAGCAGTAGTGTAGTTTGTAGAAATGCGCTATAGCTACCTATGATAGTAGTAGTGCTTCTTGGGTAAATGCGCTATAGCTACCTGTGATAGCTATAGTGCATTTTTAGGAAACGTGCTACTACTATGTTGACTTAACCCCCAAATTTGCTTTCCGCCTCTGGTTCTTCCCCCAAATCCCCGCTCTCTCTTCTCCCCTCGTCCCTGCCGGAGCCTGTGCCCTCGCCCTCGACCTGGCCATGTCGGAGCCCTTCCCTCGTCCTCGCCGCCCCGGAGCCCTGCCCTTGCCCTCGCCCCTGATCCCTCGACCCCGGCGACCTCGCCCTCGCCCCTGACCTCGGCCCCGACGCGCCATGCCTCCCTCCTCTACTTCCTCCCTTCCCAACCTCGGCCGTTGTCAGGCTTGCCTCCTCTCCCCTGCACCCTCTATAAGCCCCCACCGCTCCTCCTCTCTCTCTGCTAGCTAGGGTTCTTTTGTTAATTTACTTAAGTTTTAGTTAGGGCAGTAGGTTAATTAGTTTATCTATTTAGTTATGAACCCTAGTTACCAAACTAGTAGGTTAATTTGGCTATATTATGAACCCTAGTTAGTATGAACCCTAGTTAGTTAGGCAAATAGGTTAATTGGGTTCTTCGTCAAATTAGTATAGAAATTGAGGGTTAGGTGTTTTAGGTGTAGTTCAAAGAAAAAACGGAATTTGAAGTGGACAGATTAATTAAAGCAAATGTTGCTATTTTAATTTTTTAGTTAAAGCAATTGTTGCTATTTTTTTAGTTTCAAATTTTTGTAGTCTCAATTTAGTTTCAAATATTTTGAAGAAAAATGACTTCTTGCATTTTTATTCAAGTTCTATATTTTTATTCCTTTTATATGCAAATTTGAAGTGGACATGTGATATGTGGACATGTGATTTGGACATGTCATATTTGGAATTTGGACATGTCATATTTGGACATGTGATGTTTTGGACATGTCATATTTGGAAAATGATGATTATGTGCAGGGTAAATGATCCAAGTGGCCTATGTTTCACCGGAATGTCGATTCATTTCTGTTCTGGTGAATTTTAGGCGCTTGATATGTCCACTTTTTAGCAAAGGTCATGCCGAAATTTTCCGTGAATTTTGGCATGACTTGTGCTAGAAAGTAGGCATATCGAGTGTCGGGATTTGCTAGGAAATGACATTCCGGCAAACATAGATCTTTTTATGTCATTTCTCATATTTTTTATCGTTTTTAAATTAAATGAGAAGACTTAATCATAGGAAACATGTCGAACAATGAAGAAACCGGGAGTTCTGACCAAGATGCAGACGAGATGGATTATGAGGGTGAACAACAGTACCTCGACTGTTTGTCTACTAAGCACAGTCAAGCTTTGCAGGTCGGCCTCGATGATGGTACTGACACCAACATCGACAACAATGGAGCCGGCACCGATAACGGTGTCAAGACTGGCAGGGAAGGTACCGGCGGGGAAGATACCGGCGGGGAAGGTACCGGCGCCAATGCCACTACCGAAAAGAAGAAGCAGAAGAAGTAGAGGATACGAAAACCTAACAAACTCGGCATCGGACGACTGCTGATCACAAAGATGGCCCCTGGCAAGTTTGAGGCATTAGAGACGAAAGAACCTCAAAAGTGCTACGGTAACCAAATAGGATGCATCCTACGGGAAAGCGCGAGCATCAACGATGATGACTTAATGAGTAAAGAACATTTGAGGAAGTTTCTCCTGACGAAGTTGAACAAGAGATTCAAGTTTCCCGACCGGGATGATTGTATAGAACAAACGTGGCATGATCTGAAGATGAAAAAGGTTAACAACCATGCCATGGGCATGTTCAACAATGATTTGGCCTCCTGGAAAGGGAGCGTGAAACGAGCTATTGAGGCTAAGGAACCCCTGTCCAAGATTCTGGAGGAAAATCTGACACTTACGGAAGAGGAGTTCGAAAAGTTCAAGGACACTTGCGCTATCGAGGTAGCTAAGGCTAAGGCTACGAAATTCAAGAGCCTTCAGCAAAGGAACACTTGGAAGCATCGCCTCGGAATCCGTGGCTACCTTGGCAAAAGGCCCATATGGGATAAGGAGGATGCAGAACGTGAAGCCGTGGGTCTCCCAGATCCCTTCGCAAAGTTCACCAACCCCTTGGATCGTGACTTCATCAGGGCCCGCTACAAGTGGGACAAGGAAAAGAAGATTTTTTACACGTACCAGATCACGAGGAATTGATAAAATACTGGTATTTATTCTTTTACCACCTTACATTTATCTTCTGATCAAGTCGACTACACATTCGTAAACGGTTCACGTTCTTTCTGCAGGAGAAGCAACACCAGCTTGCAGCCAAAAGCCCTACTTCATTGATGAGGCCCAAGTGGGACACCCCTCTCAACCGGGACTTGAACAAACTTAAGGGACTCCCTTTGGGCCAGCGGCCACAATATGGACGTGTGCACGACATCGGAGACGGCGCCACGTGGAAGGTGTTTTACAACGAGGGCTCGGAGGCCAAGAAGCAGAAAAAAGAAATTGAGTCAGACAGACATCGACGAGAAGGTGAAGCTTGTGTTCGAGAAAAAACAAGCCGAGGACGCGGAAAAAGCAGCTGAGGAACAAAATGAGTTGCTACAGCAGACAATCAATACAGCTCTACATGCCTGCAGAAATTATTTCGCTGCTAACTTGATCCCGGCTATCATCAACTAGACGAAGGAAAATCCTGACAAGACGGTAGATGATTTACCCATGTCCAATTTCGTCGGGAGCAACTCGGTGAACAACACCACCGCACCACCACCTGCTCACGCAACCGGGCATGCTCCCGCACCCGCACCCGCACCCACACCCGCTCATAGCAGACCGTCCTTAGTCTCTGACGTGCTAGGAGGGCCTTCGTATTTGGCTGAGCTCGACGACCTCACAGTAATTACATGTCACACCAACATATGTCTAGAATATTCCATTTTTGTTGCCTTCGGATGTTTTACGCTGCAGACATGTGTTTGTAGGTCGACGAAACCCCGTGCACCGTACTCTACTTGATCAAAGGCCAGAAGGTGGACGTGGGAAAGGGGGTGATAACGAAGCCCTTGGAACTAACGTTCCACGGCCAGCCGATGCCCGGTGGGCACTTTAGGGTTACCTTGCCGAGTGTGAAATCGAGGCACGAGGATTTGCCTCCTCCAGTACGGCTAGGGGAGGAGGACGACGAGACCTCATCGCGGATTGGAAGCTGCAAGGTTGGGTGCTGCTATGGCCGAAGAATCTTCTTCGTCATCTGGAGCTGACCAATAGCACACCAATAACCACACATCAACAAGCAGGTGTGGACACCACCACCCCGCCTATGCAATTACCAGCTCATGTAGTGCCGGGTGAGAGCGGCAGACGACGTGATGAAGGGGGTCCAATAGTGGCTGATGTAATTGCCCCCCAGAACAAAGTATGGATGATGAGATGGAGGAGGACCCTCTTTGGTTCCTCAATACAGGCGCCCGTGACGGTGACTTAGATATGATGAGTCAGCCATATGACGACTCGGGCTATTAGGATGCTAATGAGGATATGGATGATCTGCCTAGACAGGAATGGCCTAGCTGGGATTGCAAGAAGTCCCTCTTCATGCAATCCTCACAGGACACCCCTGAAGATGCCGCCTCAACACAGGCTAAACTAGTCGGGGATATAGAGCTTAGCCCGACAACACTGGGGCAGGGTTTAAGGAAGGGTCTGGAAGGTCAGCCCAAGATAAAGCGGAAGAGACCAGGGAAGAAAGGCTCAGCTGGCTACAAACAAGCCAGAGCACATAGCAACTAGACGGCGGATTTTGAAGAGCATATACCCGTGAAAGGTTCGGCCATGTTCCATGTCACGGGCCCACCGATGCTACTACCGAAACTGCTGGAGGCAATATCAGGGGATCTCAGGAGACTGCACAACCATGTGTTGTCGACTTAGAAAAGCCTACTAGCCTCAAAGTATCCAGGATATCCGACATATGCGGCTCGTGTGCCTGAGGGGAAGTGCTACGTTGACACGTGGCCCGCGGAGGTCTTCTTCCTGCGGTTTGATCATATCTTCGAGATGTTTCTGAAAAGGCGAATCGATTTTACAATCGTCCGCCTTTTTGCACTACATATGAGCTCCGTCATGAAGAGAGAAGAAGTCTCACAAATCTGTGTGGCGGATCCATACTACATGCATGAGTCCTTCTCGAGTCTCGGCGACTTTGAGCGTAAAACTACTAGGCACTTCCTCGAAAACTTCATGGTCCAGAATAAGGACCAGGAAACTGTCCTCCTGCCCTATCATCCAAAGTAAGTCAGTGCCGGACAACCCTTTCGTACATTTCAATCATTCCTTCTCGCTCATATGGAGAATGATTTGAGGTGTTTTTTCCCCGCAACAATGGCCGCACCGTCGTTATCGTTCCTTACCCACGAGTCTCCCACGCCATGTATTTGGACCCTACCAGAAACAACGATAAGAAGGACTACACCCACGTAATGAATATTCTAGATGATGCTCTCCAAGGCTTTAGCTTAAGGGGTGGTGACATTCATATCAGCAAACAAAGGAACCGCAAGACGGGTTTCTCGCATAAAACCAACTTCTACTGCATCCATGTCCCAAAATCAAGTATGAACGATGGATTCTACCTCCTCCATCTCATGATGGAGTTCAGAAGGGATCACCAAAACCTTCGCATGAGAACCAGAAATGATGATCATATCCGCAAGTGGGTAGAATCTCAAGGAGAAGAGGATTATAAACTTAAAGATGACTTCTTTCAAATCCAGAGGGACGTTGCGACGATCATCCTGAAAGAAGTCGTCGAAGTGAAGGGGATGTTCCACCACAGCCCTATATTGCGATCTGACGTCCGAACTGTCATAGGCCTGCAACGTCAGGACCTCATGCCATTCAAGAAGCTAGGGTCCATCCTCGATGATCTGAAGGATGGAAGTTCTAGTGATTTACGATGCCGATGATGATGATATGTGTCGGTTGAACTTGTATATACTTTCTATAGTGATGAAACTTTGTGATGTCCATGTGTCCCTAACGATGACCTGTGTACCTCTAGTTAATTAGTTTACGTACGACGAAACTGCTTTGATTATTTATGTTTACTATATGTTGCATCTAGTTGCTAACCCTTTCTTTTTTGTGTTGCTCAAGTATATTTTGTTGCATATGATTGTACATTCTCTTGATGAAGATACATCTATAATAGGTACCTAGATTCTTGATAGCGAAGTACCAGGGCTATGTCGTGTACAAAGGAAAGGTTCCGGGAGTATACGATGAGTGGTCCGAGTTGTTGGAAATATGCCCTAGAGGCAATAATAAAATGGTTATTATTGTATTTCCTGGTTCATGATAATTGTCTATTGTTCATGCTATAATTGTGTTAACCGGAAACCGTAATACATGTGTGAATACATAGACCACAACGTGTCCCTAGTGAGCCTCTAGTTGGCTAGCTCGTTGATCAATAGATGGTCTCGGTTTCATGACCATGGACATTGGATGTCGTTGATAACGGGATCACATCATTAGGAGAATGATGTGATGGACAAGACCCAATCCTAAGCATAGCACAAGATCGTGTAGTTCGTTTGCTAAAGCTTTTCAATGTCAAGTGTCATTTCCTTAGACCATGAGATTGCGTAACTCCCGGATACCGTAGGAATGCTTTGGGTGTGCCAAACGTCACAACGTAACTGGGTGGCTATAAAGGTACGCTACGGGTATCTCCGAAAGTGTCTGTTGGGTTGACACGAATCGAGACTGGGATTTGTCACTCCGTGTGACGGAGAGGTATCTCTGGGCCCACTCGGTAAGACATCATCATTATGAGCTCAATGTGACTAAGGAGTTAGTCACGGGATGATGTATCACGGAACGAGTAAAGAGACTTGCCGGTAACGAGATTGAACAAGGTATGGGGATACCGACGATCGAATCTCGGGCAAGTACCATACCGATAGACAAAGGGAATTGTATACGGGATTGATTGAATCCCTGACATCGTGGTTCATCCGATGAGATCATCGTGGAGTACGTGGGAGCCAACATGGGTATCCAGATCCCGCTGTTGGTTATTGGCCGGAGAGGTGTCTCGGTCATGTCTACGTGTCTCCCGAACCCGTAGGGTCTACACACTTAAGGTTCGATGACGCTAGGGTTATAGGGAAAAGGTATACGTGATTACCGAAGGTTGTTCGGAGTCCTGGATGAGATCCCGGACGTCACGAGGAGCTCCAGAATGGTCCGGAGGTAAAGATTGATATATAGGAAGTCCAGTTTTGGTCACCGGAAAGTTTTCGGGCTCATCGGTATTGTACCGGGAGTGCCGGGAGGGTGCCGGAGGACCCCCGGGAGGGGTGTGACGACCAGAGGACTTAGTGGGCCTTTAGAGGAGGTGTGCCAGCCCATATTGGGCCAGCCAAGACCTCCTAGAAGGGCCCATGCGGCTGGGATCTAGAGATAAGGGCAAAAGGGGTTTGAAAGGAGGAGATCCACCTCCCTTGTGGGAGGTGGACTCCTCCCCCACTTCGGCCGAACCTCTCCTCCTTGGAGGAGGGGCCAAGCCAGCCCTCCCTCTCCCTCCTACTATATATACTTGAGGTTTTTGTTGGGAGACGTAGTAGTAAATCAAAAAAATTCCTACGCGTTCACCAAGATCCATCTATGGAGAAACCAGCAACGAGCAAGGGGAGAGTGGATCTTCATACCTTTGAAGATCGCTAAGCGGAAGCGTTACAAGAATGCGGTTGATGGAGTCGTACTCGCAGCGATTCAGATCGCGGTAGATCCGATCAAGTGCCGAACGGACGGCACCTCCGCGTTCAACACACGTGCAGCCCGGTGACGTCTCCAACACCTTGATCCAGCAAGGAGGAAGGAGAGGTTGGGGAAGGGCTCCAACAGCAGCACGACGGCGTGGTGGTGGTGGAGTAGCAAGGTATTCCGACAGGGCTTCGCCTAAGCGCCGCGGAGGAGGAAGAAGAAAGGTAGGGCTTTGCTGTGAGAGAGAGAGATCAAATCCTGTCTCAAAACATCCAAAACCTCAAGTATATATAGGAGGAGGGACGTGGAGGGCTGGCTTGGCCTCTACTCCAAAGAGGAGATGGCCGGCCGAATTAAAGGGAGAGTCCACCTCCCACAAGGGAGGTGGATCTCCTCCTTTTAAATCCTTTTTGCCTTATCTCCTTATCTCCAGCCGCATGGGCCTTTAGCAAAAGTCTTGCCCAGCCCAATAAGGGCTGGCACACTTTATCTACCAGCCCATGTGGTCCTTTGGTCGTCACACCCCTCCCGGGGGTCCTCCGGCACCCTCCCGGCACTCCCGGTACACTACCGATGAGCCCGAAAACTTTCCGGTGACCAAAACTGGACTTCCTATATATCAATCTTTACCTCCGGACCATTCCGGAGCTCCTCGTGACGTCCGGGATCTCATCCGGGACTCCGAACAACCTTCGGTAATCACGTATACCTTTTCCCTATAACCCTAGCGTCATCGAACCTTAAGTGTGTAGACCCTACGGGTTCGGGAGACACGTAGACATGACCGAGACACCTCTCCGGCCAATAACCAACAGCGGGATCTGGATACCCATGTTGGCTCCCACGTACTCCACGATGATCTCATCGGATGAACCACGATGTCAGGGATTCAATCAATCCCGTATACAATTCCCTTTGTCTATCGGTATGGTACTTGCCCGAGATTCGATCGTCGGTATCCCCATACCTTGTTCAATCTCGTTACCGGCAAGTCTCTTTACTCGTTCCGTAATACATCATCCCGTGACTAACTCCTTAGTCACATTGAGCTCATAATGATGATGTCTTACCGAGTGGGCCCAGAGATACCTCTCCGTCACACGGAGTGACAAATCCCAGTCTCGATTCGTGTCAACCCAACAGACACTTTCGGAGATACCCGTAGCGTACCTTTATAGCCACCCAGTTACGTTGTGACGTTTGGCACACCCAAAGTATTCCTATGGTATTCGGGAGTTACACAATCTCATGGTCTAAGGAAATGACACTTGACATTGAAAAGCTTTAGCAAACGAACTACACGATCTTGTGCTATGCTTAGGATTGGGTCTTGTCCATCACATCATTCTCCTAATGATGTGATCCCATTATCAATGACATCCAATGTCCATGGTCATGAAACCGAGACCATCTATTGATCAACGAGCTAGCCAACTAGAGGCTCACTAGGGACACGTTGTGGTCTATGTATTCACACATGTATTACGGTTTCCGGTTAACACAATTATAGCATGAACAATAGACAATTATCATGAACAAGGAAATACAATAATAACCATTTTATTATTGCCTCTAGGGCATATTTCCAACAGTCTCCCACTTGCACTAGAGTCACTAATCTAGTTCACATCACCATGTGATTAACACTTACATCACCATGTGATCATATCAACATGTGATTAACAACCAATAAGTTCTGGGGTTTGTTCATGTTCTGCTCGTGAAAGAGGTTTTTAGTCAGCGGGTCTGCGACATTCAGATCCGTGTGTACCTGTGCAAACTTTCCATTTCATATTTGTAGATACTGCTCCCACGCTCCACTTGGAGCTATTCCAAATGGCTGCTCCACTATATGTAGCTGGATTTCTACTAAGAGTCATCCGGATTGGTTTTAAAGCTTGCATCATCGTAACACTTTACGATGAACTCTTTATCATCTCCATAATCGAGAAATATTTCCTTAGTTCTCAAGTTACTAAGGCTAACTTTGACCGCTGTCTAGTGATCCACTCTTGGATTACTCTTGTACCCCTTGACAGACTCATGGCAAGGCACACACAGGTGCGGTACACAGCACGGCATACTATATAGAGCCTATGGCTAAAGCATAGGAGATGACACTCATCTCTTCTTTATCTTCTGCCGAGGTCGGGTATTGAGTCTTACTCAATTTCACACCTTACAATATAGTCAAGAACTCCTTCTTTGACCCATCTATTTTGAACTCCTTCAAAAACTTGTCAAGGTATGTCTTCGTCGAAAAAAAACTTATCAAGCGAATAGATCTATCCCTATAGATCTTGATGCTCAATAAAATAGTAGCTTTATCTGGGTCTTCCTTTGAAAAAACTCTTTTCAAACAACCCTTCATGCTCTTCCAGAAATTCTACATCATTTCCGATCAATAATATGTCAACTACATATTCTTATAAGAAATTCCATAGCGCTCCCACTCACTTTCTTGCAAATACAAGTTTCTCATAAACTTTGTATAAACTTAAACACTTTGATCACCTCATCAAAGCATATATTCCAACTCCGAGATGCTTGCTCCAGTCCATAGAAGGATCGCTGGAGTTTGCATATTATTAGCATCCTTAGGATTGACAAAACCTTCTGGTTGTATCACATACAACTCTTCCTCACAGAAACCATTACGGAAACCTTGTTTTGTCATCCATCTACCAGATTTCATAATCGAAAAATGCAGCAACTGCTAACAAAATTTTAATAGACTTTTAGCATCGCTACAGATGAGACAATCTCATCGCAGTCAACTCCTTGAACCTGGCGGAAACTTCTTTGCGACAAGTCGAGCTTTATAAACGGTGACATTTCACCATTAGCGTCTATGTTTATTTCAAAGGTCCATTTGTACTCAATGACCCACCATTCAACAGGCAAGTCTACCAAAGTCCATACTTGGTTTTCATACATGGATCCTTTCTCGGATTTCATGGCTCCTAGCCATTTGTTGGAATCCGGGCCCACCATCGCTTCTCCATAGTTCGTAGGTTCATCGTTGTCCAACAACATGATTTCCAAGACAGGGTTGTCGTACTACTCAGGAGCAGTACGCGTCCTTGTCGACCTACGAGGTTCGATAGTGACTTGATCCGAAGCTTCATGATCATCATCATTAACTTCCTTTTCAACTGAGTAGGCTCTACAGAAACATCTTTCTGTGTTGCGCTATTCTCTGGTTGAAACAAAGGTTCAACAACCTTATCAAGTTCTATCTTCCTCCCACTCAATTCTTTCGAGAGAAACTCTTTCTCAAGAAAGGACCCGTTCTTAGCAACAAACACCTTTTGCGCTTGGATCTGAGATAGAAGGTATACCCAATGTCTCATTAGGGTATTCTATGAAGATGCATTTGTCTGCTTTGAGTTCGAGCTCGCTAGGTGAAAAACCCATTTTCACATAAGCGTCGCAGCCCCAAACATTAAGAAATGACAGCTTAGGCTTCTGTCAAACCATAATTCTCACGGTGTCATCTCAACAGACTTAGATGGTGCCCTATTAAAGTGAATGGATTTGTCTTTAATGCATAACCCCATAACGATAGTGGCAAAATGATAAGAGACATCATAGTACTCACTATATCCAATAGAGCACGACTACGACGTTCGAACACACCATCACACTATGGTGTTCCAGGAGGCGTGAGCTGTGAAACAATTTCCACATTGTCTAAAATTGCATACCAAACTCGTAACTTAGATATTCACCTCCATGATCGTATCATAGACATTTATCTTCTTGTCACGATGATCTTTAACTTCACTCTGAAACTCCTTGAACCTTTCAAACATTTCAGATTCGTGTTTCATTAAGTAAATATCCCCATATTTACTCAAATCATCAGTGAAGGTAAAGAAAAACAGCGATATCCACTTTGTGTTTTAACACTCATTGGACCACATACATCAACATGTATTAATTCCAATAAGCCACTTGCCCGCTCCATCATATTGGATGACGGGGTCTCAGTCATCTTGCCCAAGAGGCATGGCTCGCATGTCTCAACCGATTCGAAATCGAGTGAGTCAAAAAATCCATCATCATGGAGTTTCTTCATGAGATTTATACCAATATGACATTACGTGGCAGTGCCACAAGCATGTGGTACTATCATTATTAACTTTGTATCTTTTGGTACCAATGTTATGAATATGTGTACTACTACGATCATGATTCGATAAACCATTTCGAGTGGGTGCATGACCATTGAAGGCATTATCCATGTAAACAGAATAACCATTATTCTCTAACTTATATGAATAACCGTATCGCACTAATCATGATCTAATCACGTTCATGCTCAACGCAAACACCAAATAACATTTATTTAGGTTTATCACAAATCCTGAAGGTAGAGAGAGCGTGCGATGGTGATCACATCAATCTTGGAAATACTTCCAACACACATCGTCACCTTTCACCTAGCTAGTCTCCATTTACTCCGTAGCTTTTATTTCGAGTTGCTAACACTTAGTAACCGAACCGGTATCCAATACCCAGGTGCTACTAGGAGTACCAGCAAGGTACACATCACTAACACGTATATCAAATATACTTCCATTGACATTACCAGCCTTCTTATCTACCAAGCATCTAGGGGTTTTCCGCTTCAGCGAACATTCTCCTCATAACAGAAGCACTTAGTCTCGGGTTCGGGCTCAACCTTGGGTTTCTTCACTAGAGCAACAACTGGCTTGCCATTCCTGAAGTTTTCCGTTCTTGCCCTTGCCCCTTTTGAAACTAGTGGTTTCACTTAACCATCAACACTTGATGCTCCTTCTTGATTTCTACCTTCGTGGTGTCAAACATCACGAACAACTCAGGGATCATCTTATCCATCCCTGGCATGTTATAGTTCATCACGAAGCTCTAGTAGCTTGGTGGCAGTGACTTGGAGAACTGCATTAATCACTATCTCATCTAGAAGATTAACTCCCACTTGATTCAAGTGATTGTAGCACCTAGACAATCTGAGCACACGCTCAGCGATTGAGCTATTCTCCTTTATCTTGCAGACAAAGAATCTTGTTGAAGGTCTCATACCTCTCAACATAGGCACGAGCCTGAGATCACAATCTCAGCTCCTAGAACATCTCATATGTTCCGTGACGTTCAAAACGTTTTGGAGCCTCAATTCTAAGCCGTAATGCATGACGCATTGAACTATCACGTAGTCACCAAAAAGTGTCTGACATATGTTCACAACATCTACAGATAACGCTTGAGGGAGTGATGCAGTTAGCGGTACATAAAAAACATAAGCTTTCTGTGCAGCAATGAGGACAATCCTCAGATCACGGACCCAGTCCGCATTATTGCTACCATCAACTTTCAACTTACTTTTCTCTAGGATTGTATCAATAAAACTGTGGAGCTACAGCGCGAGCTATCTACGACATAATTTGCAAGGACATTTTAGACTAAGTTCATGATAATTAAGTTCATTTAATCAAATTATTAATGAACTCCCACTTAGATAGACATCTCTCTAGTCTTCCAAGTGATACATGATCCATGTCAACTAGCCCGTGTACGATCATCACGTGAGACGGACTAGTCATCCATGGTGAACATCTCTATGTTGATCGTATCTTCTATACGACTCATGTTCGACCTTTCGGTCTTCCGTGTTCCGAGGCCATGTCTGTACATGCTAGGCTCGTCAAGTCAACCTAACTGTTTCGCATGTGTAAATCTGGCTTACACCCGTTGTATGCGAACGTTAGAACCTATCACACCCGATCATCACGTGGTGCTTCGGAATGACGATCCTTAGCAACGGTGCACAGTTAGGGTGAACACCTTTCTTGAAATTTTATTGAGAGATCATATTATTTACTACCGTCGTTCTATGCAAATAAGATGTAAACTGATAAACATCACATGCAATCAATATAGTGACATGATATGGCCAATATCATCTTGCTCCTTTGATCTCCATCTTCGGGGCACCGTGATCATCACTGTCACCGGCACGACACCATGATCTCCATCATCATGATCTCCATCATTGTGTCTTCATGAAGTTGTCTCGCCAAATATTACTTCTACTACTACAGCTAACGTTTAGCAATAAAGTAAAGTAATTACATGGCGTTTATGATTGACACGCAGGTCATACAATAGTATAAGACAACTCCTATGGCTCCTGCCGGTTGTCATAGTCATCGACATGCAAGTCGTGAACCCTATTACAAGAACATGATCAATCTCATACATCACAATGCATCACATCACATCCTTCTGGCCATATCACATCACAAGGCATATGCTGCAAAAACAAGTTAGACGTTCTCTAATTTGTAGTTGCAAGTTTTTACGTGGTTGCTATAGGTTTCTAGCAAGAACGTTTCTTACCTACGCCAAAACCACAACGTAATATGCCAATTGCTATTTACCCTTCATAAGGACCCTTTTCATCGAATCCAATCCGACTAAGGTGGGAGAGACAGGCACCCGCTAGCCACCTTATGCAACTGGTGCATGTCAGGCGGTGGAACCGGTCTCACGTAAGCGTATGTGTAAGGTTGGTCCGGGCCGCTTCATCCCACAATACCGTCGAATCAAGATAAGACTAGTAACGGCAAGCATATTAACAAAATCGACACCCACAACTGCTTTGTGTTCTACTCGTGCATAGATTCTACGCATAGACCTAGCTCATGATGCCACTGTTGGGAGACGTAGTAGTAAATCAAAAAATTTCCTACGCGTTCACCAAGATCCATCTATGGAGAAACCAGGAACGAGCAAGGGGAGAGTGGATCTTCATACCTTTGAAGATCGCTAAGCGGAAGCGTTACAAGAACGCGGTTGATGGAGTCGTACTCGCAGCGATTCAGATCGCGGTAGATCCGATCAAGTGCCGAACGGACGGCACCTCCGCGTTCAACACACGTGCAGCCCGGTGACGTCTCCAACACCTTGATCCAGCAAGGAGGAAGGAGAGGTTGGGGAAGGGCTCCAACAGCAGCACGACGGCGTGGTGGTGGTGGAGTAGCAAGGTATTCCGACAGGGCTTCGCCTAAGCGCTGCGGAGGAGGAAGAAGAAAGGTAGGGCTTTGCCGTGAGAGAGAGAGATCAAATCCTGTCTCAAAACATCCAAAACCTCAAGTATATATAGGAGGAGGGACGTGGAGGGCTGGCTTGGCCTCTACTCCAAAGAGGAGATGGCCGGCCGAATTAAAGGGAGAGTCCACCTCCCACAAGGGAGGTGGATCTCCTCCTTTTAAATCCTTTTTGCCTTATCTCCTTATCTCCAGCCGCATGGGCCTTTAGCAAAAGTCTTGCCCAGCCCAATAAGGGCTGGCACACTTTATCTAACAGCCCATGTGGTCCTTTGGTCGTCACACCCCTCCCGGGGGTCCTCCGGCACCCTCCCGGCACTCCCGGTACACTACCGATGAGCCCGAAAACTTTCCGGTGACCAAAACTGGACTTCCTATATATCAATCTTTACCTCCGGACCATTCCGGAGCTCCTCGTGACGTCCGGGATCTCATCCGGGACTCCGAACAACCTTCGGTAATCACGTATACCTTTTCCCTATAACCCTAGCGTCATCGAACCTTAAGTGTGTAGACCCTACGGGTTCGGGAGACACGTAGACATGACCGAGACACCTCTCCGGCCAATAACCAACAGCGGGATCTGGATACCCATGTTGGCTCCCACGTACTCCACGATGATCTCATCGGATGAACCACGATGTCAGGGATTCAATCAATCCCGTATACAATTCCCTTTGTCTATCGGTATGGTACTTGCCCGAGATTCGATCGTCGGTATCCCCATACCTTGTTCAATCTCGTTACCGGCAAGTCTCTTTACTCGTTCCGTAATACATCATCCCGTGACTAACTCCTTAGTCACATTGAGCTCATAATGATGATGTCTTACCGAGTGGGCCCAGAGATACCTCTCCGTCACACGGAGTGACAAATCCCAGTCTCGATTCGTGTCAACCCAACAGACACTTTCGGAGATACCCGTAGCGTACCTTTATAGCCACCCAGTTACGTTGTGACGTTTGGCACACCCAAAGTATTCCTACGGTATCCGGGAGTTACACAATCTCATGGTCTAAGGAAATGACACTTGACATTGAAAAGCTTTAGCAAACGAACTACACGATCTTGTCCTATGCTTAGGATTGGGTCTTGTCCATCACATCATTCTCCTAATGATGTTATCCCGTTATCAATGACATCCAATGTCCATGGTCATGAAACCGAGACCATCTATTGATCAACGAGCTAGCCAACTAGAGGCTCACTAGGGACACGTTGTGGTCTATGTATTCACACATGTATTACGGTTTCCGGTTAACACAATTATAGCATGAACAATAGACAATTATCATGAACAAGGAAATACAATAATAACCATTTTATTATTGCCTCTAGGGCATATTTCCAACAGTTTTGGCCCTTTGAGAACAGGATTTGATCTCTCTCTCTCACGACGAAGCCCTACCTCTCTTCTTCCTCCTCCGGAGCGCTTAGGCGAAGCCCTGTCGGAATACCTTGCTACTCCACCACCACCACGCCGTCGTGCTGCTGTTGGAGCCCTTCCCCAATCTCTCCTTACTCCTTGCTGGATCAAGGTGTTGGAGACGTCACCGGGCTGCACGTGTGTTGAACGCGGAGGTGCCGTCCGTTCGGCACTTGATCGGATCTACCGCGATCTGAATCGCTGCGAGTACGACTCCATCAACCGCGTTCTTGTAACGCTTCCGCTTAGCGATCTTCAAAGGTATGAAGATGCAATCTCTCCCCTCTTGTTGCTGGTTTCTCCATAGATAGATCTTGGTGACACGTAGGAAAATTTTGATTTACTACTACGTCTCCCAACAGTGGCATCATGAGCTAGGTCTATGCGTAGAATCTATGCACGAGTAGAACACAAAGCAGTTGTGGGCGTCGATTTTGTTAATATGCTTGCCGTTACTAGTCTTATCTTGATTCGACGGTATTGTGGGATGAAGCGGCCCGGACCAACCTTACACGTACGCTTACGTGAGACCGGTTCCACCGCCTGACATGCACTAGTTGCATAAGGTGGCTAGCGGGTGTCTGTCTCTCCCACCTTAGTCGGATTGGATTCGATGAAAAGGGTCCTTATGAAGGGTAAATAGCAATTGGCATATCACGTTGTGGTTTTGACGTAGGTAAGAAACGTTCTTGCTAGAAACCTATAGCAACCACGTAAAAACTTGCAACTACAAATTAGAGAACGTCTAACTTGTTTTTGCAGCATATGCCGTGTGATGTGATATGGCCAGAAGGATGTGATGTGATGCATTGTGATGTATGAGATTGATCATGTTCTTGTAATAGGGTTCACGACTTGCATGTCGATGACTATGACAACCGGCAGGAGCCATAGGAGTTGTCTTATTTATTGTATGACCTGCGAGTCAATCACAAACGCCATGTAATTACTTTACTTTATTGCTAAGCGTTAGCCATAGCAGTAGAAGTAATAGTTGGCGAGACAACCTCATGAAGACACAATGATGGAGATCATGATGATGGAGATCATGGTGTCGTGCCGGTGACAATGATGATCATGGTGCCCCGAAGATGGAGATCATAGGAGCAAGATGATATTGGCCATATCATGTCACTATATTGATTGCATGTGATGTTTATCATGTTTACATCTTATTTGCTTAAAACGACGGTAGTAAATAAGATGATCTCTCAATAAAATTTCAAGAGAAGTGTTCACCCTAACTGTGCACCGTTGCTAAGGATCGTTGTTCCGAAGCACCACGTGATGATCGGGTGTGATAGGTTCTAACGTTCGCATACAACGGGTGTAAGCCAGATTTACACACGCGAAACACTTAGGTTGACTTGACGAGCCTAGCATGTACAGACATGGCCTCGGAACACGGAAGACCGAAAGGTCGAACATGAGTCGTATAGAAGATACGATCAACATGGAGATGTTCACCATGGATGACTAGTCCGTCTCACGTGATGATCGGACACGGGCTAGTTGACATGGATCATGTGTCACTTGGATGACTAGAGAGATGTCTATCTGAGTGGGAGTTCATTGAATAATTTGATTATGTGAACTCGATTATCATGAACTTAGTCTAAAATTGCCTTTAATATCTATATTGTAGATCCAATGGCCAACGCAAATGTCAACCTCAATTTCAACGCGTTCCTAGAGAAAACCAAGCTGAAAGATGACGGAAGCAACTATACAGACTGGGTCCGTGGCTTGAGGATCATCCTCATAGCTTCCAAGAGATTGTATGTCCTTGATGCACCACTAGGTGACCCACCCATTCTCCCAGCGGACCAAGACGTTACGAACGCTTGGCAGTCGCGCTGCGATGATTACTCCCTTGTTCAGTGCGGCATGCTTTACAGTTTAGGATCGGGGCTCCAAAAGCGTTTTGAGCAACACGGAGCATATGAGATGTTCCAAGAGCTGAAACTGGTTTTCCAAGCTCATGCCCGAGTCGAGAGATATGACATCTCTGACAAGTTCTTCAGCTGTAAGATGGAGGAGAACAGTTCTGTTAGTGAGCACATCCTCAAGATGTTTGGGCTTCACAACCGCTTGACTCAGCTGGGAGTTAATCTCCCGGATGACTCAGTCATTGACAGAATCCTCCAGTCGCTTCCACCTAGCTACAAAAGCTTTGTGATGAACTACAACATGCAGGGGATGGAGAAGTCCATTCCTGAGTTGTACTCGATGCTGAAATCAGCAGAGGTCGAGATCAGAAAGGAGCATCAAGTGTTGATGGTAAAAAAGACCACTAGTTTCAAGAAAGGCAAGGGTAAGAAGAACTTTAAGAAGGACGACAAAGCTGTTGCCGCGCCCGGTAAGCAAGTTGCCGGGAAGAAGAAGAACAAGAATGGACCCAAGCCTGAGACTGAGTGTTTCTATTGTAAGGGTACCGGTCACTGGAAGCGGAACTGCCCCAAGTACTTAGCGGATAAGAAGGTCGGCAACGTTAAAGGTATATGTGATATACTTGTTATTGATGTGTACCTAACCAGCGCTCGTAGTAGCTCCTGGGTATTTGATACCGGTGCAGTTGCTCACATTTGTAACTCCAAGCAGGAGCTGCGGAATAAGCGAAGGTTGGCAAAGGACGAGGTGACGATGCGCGTCGGGAATGGTTCCAAGGTCGATGTGATCGCCGTCGGCACGCTACCTCTACATCTACCTTCGGGATTAGTTTTAAACCTTAATAATTGTTATTTAGTACCAGCTTTGAGCATGAACATTGTATCTGGATCTCGCTTGATACGAGATGGCTACTCTTTTAAATCCGAGAATAATGGTTGTTCTATTTATATGAGAGAAATGTTCTATGCTCATGCCCCGCTGGTCAATGGTTTATTTCTGATGAATCTCGAACGTGATGTTACACATGTCCATAGTGTGAGTACCAAAAAGTGTAAAGTTGATAACGATAGTCCCACTTACATGTGGCACTGCCGTCTTGGCCATATTGGTGTCAAACGCATGAAGAAGCTCCATGCTGATGGACTTTTGGAGTCACTTGATTTCGAATCATTTGACACATGCGAACCATGCCTCATGGGCAAGATGACCAAAACTCCGTTCTCCGGAACAATGGAGAGAGCAACTGACTTGTTGGAGATAATACATACCGATGTATGCGGTCCAATGAGTGTCGAGGCTCGCGGTGGCTACCGTTATGTTCTCACCCTCACTGATGACTTGAGCAGATATGGGTATGTCTACTTAATGAAACACAAGTCTGAAACCTTTGAAAGGTTCAAGGAATTTCAGAGTGAGGTCGAGAATCAACGTGACAGGAAAATAAAATGCCTACGATCTGATCGTGGCGGAGAATATTTAAGTCACGAGTTTGACACGCACCTTAGGAAATGTGGAATTGTTTCACAGCTCACGCCGCCAGGCACACCTCAGCGAAATGGTGTGTCTGAACGTCGTAATCGCACTCTATTGGATATGGTGCGATCTATGATGTCTCTTACCGACTTACCGCTATCATTTTGGGGATATGCATTAGAGACTGTCGCGTTCACTTTAAATAGGGCACCGTCTAAATCCGTTGAGACGACACCGTATGAATTATGGTTTGGAAAGAAACCTAAGCTGTCGTTTCTAAAAGTTTGGGGTTGCGATGCTTATGTGAAGAAACTTCAACCTGAGAAGCTCGAACCCAAAGCGGAAAAGTGCGTCTTCATAGGATATCCCAAAGAGACTATTGGGTATACCTTCTACCTACGATCCGAAGGCAAAGTCTTTGTTGCCAAGAATGGATCCTTTCTCGAGAAAGAGTTTCTCTCGAAAGAAGTAAGTGGGAGGAACATAGAACTTGATGAGGTAATTGTACCTCCACTCGAACCGGGGAGTAGCGCAGCACAGGAAGTTGTTTCTGTGGAGCCTACACCAGCTAGAGAGGAAGTTAATGATGATGATCATGAAACATCAGATCAAGTTGCTTCTCGAAGGTCCACTAGGACACGTTCCGCACCAGAGTGGTACGGTAATCCTGTCCTAGAGATCATGTTGTTGGACAACGGTGAACCTTCGAACTATGAAGAAGCGATGGCGGACCCGAATTCCGACAAATGGCTTGAGGCCATGAAATCCGAGATAGGATCCATGTATGAGAACAAAGTATGGACTTTGGTGGACTTGCCTGATGATAAGCGAGCCATTGAAAATAAATGGATCTTTAAGAAGAAGACTGACGCAGACGGTAATGTGACCGCCTATAAAGCTCGGCTTGTCGCTAAGGGTTATCGACAAGTTCAAGGAGTTGACTACGATGAGACATTCTCACCCGTAGCGATGCTAAAGTCTGTCCGAATCATGTTAGCAGTTGCCGCATTTTATGATTATGAGATCTGGCAAATGGACGTCAAAACGGCATTCCTTAATGGCTTCCTCAAGGAAGAACTGTATATGATGCAGCCGGAAGGTTTTGTCGATCCTAAAGATGCTAACAAGGTATGCAAGCTCCAGCGCTCCATCTATGGGCTGGTGCAAGCATCTCGGAGTTGGAACATTCGCTTTAATGAGGTGATTAAAGCGTTTGGGTTTGTACAGGTTTATGGAGAACCCTGTATTTACAAGAAAGTGAGTGGGAGCTCTATAGCATTTCTTATACTGTATGTGGATGACATGCTGATAATGGGAAATAATATAGAACTCTTGGAAAGTATCAAGGCCTACTTGAATAAGTGTTTTTCAATGAAGGACCTTGGAGAAGCTGCTTACATATTAGGTATTAAGATCTATAGAGATAGATCAAAACGCCTCATTGGTCTTTCACAAAGCACATACCTTGAAAAGATATTGAAGAAGTTCAATATGGATCAGTCCAAGAAGGGGTTCTTGCCTGTGTTGCAAGGTGTGAGATTGAGTACGACTCAATGCCCGACCACGGCAAAGGATAGAGAAGAGATGAGTGCCATCCCCTATGCTTCAGCCATAGGCTCTATCATGTATGCCATGCTGTGTACCAGACCTGATGTGAACCTTGCCATAAGTTTGGTAGGGAGGTACCAAAGTGATCTCGGAGCGGAACACTGGACAGCGGTCAAGAATATCCTGAAGTACCTGAAAAGGACAAAGGACATGTTTCTCGTTTATGGAGGTGCCGAAGAGCTCGTCGTAAAGGGTTACGTCGATGCTAGCTTCGACACAGATCCGGACGACTCCAAGTCGCAAACCGGATACGTGTATATTTTGAATGGAGGGGCAGTGAGCTGGAGCAGCAGCAAGCAAAGCGTCGTGGCAGCATCTACATGTGAAGCGGAGTACATAGCTGCTTCGGAAGCAGCAAAGGAGGGAGTCTGGATGAAGGAGTTCATCACCGACCTAGGAGTGATTCCGAATGCGTCGGGCCCGATGACTCTACTCTGTGACAACAGTGGAGCTATTGCCCTTGCGAAGGAGCCCAGGTTTCACAAGAAGACAAGACACATCAAGCGCCGCTTCAACTCCATCCGTGATTACATTCAGGAGGGAGACATAGATATTTGTAAAGTGCATACGGATCTGAATGTCGCAGATCCGTTGACTAAACCTCTCTCACGAGCAAAACATGATCAACACCAGAATGCTATGGGTGTTCGATTCATCACAATGTAACTAGATTATTGACTCTAGTGCAAGTGGGAGACTGTTGGAAATATGCCCTAGAGGCAATAATAAAATGGTTATTATTGTATTTCCTGGTTCATGATAATTGTCTATTGTTCATGCTATAATTGTGTTAACCGGAAACCGTAATACATGTGTGAATACATAGACCACAATGTGTCCCTAGTGAGCCTCTAGTTGGCTAGCTCGTTGATCAATAGATGGTCTCGGTTTCATGACCATGGACATTGGATGTCGTTGATAACGGGATCACATCATTAGGAGAATGATGTGATGGACAAGACCCAATCCTAAGCATAGCACAAGATCGTGTAGTTCGTTTGCTAAAGCTTTTCAATGTCAAGTGTCATTTCCTTAGACCATGAGATTGTGTAACTCCCGGATACCGTAGGAATGCTTTGGGTGTGCCAAACGTCACAATGTAACTGGGTGGCTATAAAGGTACGCTACGGGTATCTCCGAAAGTGTCTGTTGGGTTGACACGAATCGAGACTGGGATTTGTCACTCCGTGTGACGGAGAGGTATCTCTGGGCCCACTCGGTAAGACATCATCATTATGAGCTCAATGTGACTAAGGAGTTAGTCACGGGATGATGTATTACGGAACGAGTAAAGAGACTTGCCGGTAACGAGATTGAACAAGGTATGGGGATACCGACGATCGAATCTCGGGCAAGTACCATACCGATAGACAAAGGGAATTGTATACGGGATTGATTGAATCCCTGACATCGTGGTTCATCCGATGAGATCATCGTGGAGTACGTGGGAGCCAACATGGGTATCCAGATCCCGCTGTTGGTTATTGGCCGGAGAGGTGTCTCGGTCATGTCTACGTGTCTCCCAAACCCGTAGGGTCTACACACTTATGGTTCGATGACGCTAGGGTTATAGGGAAAAGGTATACGTGATTACCGAAGGTTGTTCGGAGTCCCGGATGAGATCCCGGACGTCACGAGGAGCTCCGGAATGGTCCGGAGGTAAAGATTGATATATAGGAAGTCCAGTTTTGGTCACCGAAAAGTTTTCGGGCTCATCGGTATTGTACCGGGAGTGCCGGGAGGGTGCCGGAGGACCCCCGGGAGGGGTGTGACGACCAGAGGACTTAGTGGGACTTTAGAGGATGTGTGCCAGCCCATATTGGGCCAGCCAAGACCTCCTAGAAGGGCCCATGCGGCTGGGATCTAGAGATAAGGGCAAAAGGGGTTTGAAAGGAGGAGATCCACCTCCCTTGTGGGAGGTGGACTCCTCCCCCACTTCGGCCGAACCTCTCCTCCTTGGAGGAGGGGCCAAGCCAGCCCTCCCTCTCCCTCCTACTATATATACTTGAGGTTTTGGCCCTTTGAGAACAGGATTTGATCTCTCTCTCTCACGACGAAGCCCTACCTCTCTTCTTCCTCCTCCGCAGCGCTTAGGCGAAGCCCTGTCGGAATACCTTGCTACTCCACCACCACCACGCCGTCGTGCTGCTGTTGGAGCCCTTCCCCAACCTCTCCTTCCTCCTTGCTGGATCAAGGTGTTGGAGACGTCACCGGGCTGCACGTGTGTTGAACGCGGAGGTGCCGTCTGTTCGGCACTTGATCGGATCTACCGCGATCTGAATCGCTGCGAGTACGACTCCATCAACCGCGTTCTTGTAACGCTTCCGCTTAGCGATCTTCAAAGGTATGAAGATGCAATCTCTCCCCTCTCGTTGCTGGTTTCTCCATAGATAGATCTTGGTGACACGTAGGAAAATTTTGATTTACTACTATGTCTCCCAACACGAGTGTCAAGCGCAAGTGGAGGGGGTCTCGGGCGCCAGCCATAAAGACTTCAAAAAAAGACAACAAGCGGAAGCTAGTTACATGAGGAGGCTCATGCTAGCGCGAGAGAGGGCTCATAACCACCGCCTCATGTACTACATAGTTTCTATATCACTCATAGTGATAGCTATTGTATTGATGGATGATGATATAGTTGCAAGCATTTGAGACTTGTATTGCTATTTTCGAGATGACGACGAGAGACCACTTTGTGTTGGATGATGATTATCATGATGACATGGTTTGATGAGAGTATTTGTATGTATATGCTATGATTACATTTGTATATGTATGATATGCTATACATTATTGTATATAGCCTGTACAAATGCAAAAGAAATATGCAGAAAAAACAGAAACAAATAAAACTAGCAGTAGCGCAGCTTTGCATCCCGATAAAGCTCGCTACTGCTACCCATGTTTAGCAGTAGCACGTCTTACTCTAGAGCACTACAACTATTAGCAGCAACGCATCCCTGTAAAGCATGCTACTGCTACACATGTATAGCAGTAGCGCGGGTCAACCAGCGCTACTGGTACATGTTAGATGTAGCGCCGTATCGGTAGCGTTGGTACCCGTGCTACCGATACACCTAAAAACCACGCTACTGCTAGGCTTTTCCCTAGTATTGTTAGCTTTTCGTCACCGTACTCCTTCTGGCAAGATGTTTTCCTTGAACATCGCACGTCAGTATCCATACCACTACCCCCACCCCCTGGCAAAGCTACACACGAGTTAACCTTCTATCCTTTTGAGAAAAAGAAAGAAGAGAAAATAAGGATCTGGAACCTTGGCGGTCTGGTAGCTCTTGCCGGGAGTATGCGCAATGCAATATCTCAGACAAACATGTATATAAGTGAGAGAATCAACAATATTTGTAGAACACTTAGCTTTGCTCAACTATACACAGGGTCTATGCCTGGTTTTGTACAAAGGTTTACATGCTTCGGCGGCAAGACTTTGTACAAAAGGTGGTTGCCGGGGGGCCCGACAACCGCGCCTCATGGGTAGAACTTACGAAGATGTTCGATATTCCAGGTGTTGCTCACTTGGATGCCATCTTTGGTCTCCAGGCGGACTGCGCCAGGCCTGGTGACTCGCACTACCCGATAAGGGCCTTCCCACTTTGGCGTCCACTTGTTTGAAATCTTGGCAGACTGAACACGCCGAAGAACAAGGTCGCCTTCCTCAACACTTCGGGCATGAACCTTGCGGCTATGATAGCGCCGCAAAGCTTGCTGGTAGTGTGCAGCTCGCACAGCAGCCTGAAGACGATCTTCCTCAAGTACTGTCACGTCATCTTTCCGCAACTGCTCTTGCTCAAGCTCGTCATAAGCGAGCACCCGAGGTGACCCGTATTTGAGTTCCATGGGGAGAACTGCTTCCGCCCCATATACTAGGGAGAAGGGTATCTCGCCAGTAGCTCGATTTGGAGTCGTTCTGATTGACCAAACAACCACCGGCAACTCATCAATCCAGTGCCTTCCGCACTTGCGCAGCTTGTCAAAAGTTCTTGTCTTGAGGCCTCGCAACACTTCAGCATTAGCCCTTTCTGCCTGGCCATTGCTCCTTGGGAGGGCAATAGAAGCAAAACAGATCTTGCTGCCAAGATCTTGGACATACTGCATGAAGGTGCGACTCGTGAATTATGTGCCATTGTCTATGATGATCCTGTTGGGAACACCAAAGTGGTAGACTAGTCCTTTGAAGAACTTGATAGCTGACTGTGCTGTCACCTTTCTCACTTCTTCCACTTCTGGCCACTTTGTGAACTTGTCGATTGCAACGTGTAAGTACTCAAAACCCTCGGTAGCACGGGGAAAGGGGCCCAAGATGTCAAGCCCCCAGATCAAAAATGGCCAGTGAGAGAGAGATTTTCTGAAGAGCTTGAGCTGGTTGATGCATTTTCTTCGAATGAAACTGGCATGCTTCACACTTGGTTACTAGCGCAATTGCATCTTGGAGGGCAGTGGGCCAAAAGAGACCTTGCCGGAATGCTTTACCGCCAAGCGCTCTTGATCCTATGTGGGAGCCACATATGCCTCCATGTATCTCCGCCAACAGCTCCAATCCGTCTTCCCGAAAAATGCACTTGAGTTTCACACCGTTCGACCTCTTTCTGTACAAGATGTTGTCCATGAAATGGTACATATTAGACCGTCGGGGCTACTTTCTTAGCTTCTTCTTGTTCCTCGGGGAGTTCTCCTGTTTGAAGAAAATGGACGATGTGCTGTGACCATGTTGGAGCCTGGGGCTCGACAACAAGGACTAAAGGTATATCCTCTGCCGGGGAAGCATTTGTCTCAATGACAAGGTCTCGAGGTCCTGCCGGATCTTGTTGCCCCCCGGCAAGCCTGGCGGGAGTGTGTGCTCCCACGGCAAGAGCCTGAGGCTCTACCGGAGCGCGACACTCACCGGCAAGCCTAGCGTTGTCACCGGAAACTTCCTCGCCAGCAGCTTCTGGAGCTATGCCGGGAAATACTTCCTGGAACTCAACTTTCTTCTTTTCTCTTGTCCACTTGATGATGTCATGGATGGTTGAGTCAGTCGGAGCACAAAAGTTCCTGGTTCCACAGGCAACTTAAGGGCAACACACTTTGACAGGCCATCAGCAACGTTGTTCTCTGCACGCAGAACGTGCTCCATTTGCAGATCATCAAGATGTTCTTCCAACTTTCTCACTTCATCTACATAAGCTTCCATAAATGGACTCTGATAATCCTTATTCACCTGCCTGGAAACAAGCTGAGAATCACCCCTAACGATAAGTTTCTTAATCCCGAGGTCTACCACGATCCTGAGATCGGCAAGCAGCCCTTCGTATTCTGTAGTATTGTTCGTCGATCTCTCCCGGGGAAAGTGCATCTGAATCACATATTTTAGGTGCTCTCCGGTGGGTGCGACAAGCAGCACTCCGGCACCGGCGCCTTGCAACGAGAAAGCCCCATGAAAATACATGATTCAATCTTGGTTCATTTCCTTGCAGGGGAGAGTTGACTCTGGAACTTCTTCATCCGGCGTTGGGGTCCATTCCACAATGAACTCCTCCAAGGCTCTGCTATGGATGGTCAAAGTGCTTTCAAACTTGAGACCAAAGCTTGACGGTTCCAAAGCCCACTCTACAATCTTGCCTGTAGCATCCGGGTTCCACAAAATCCACTGTAACAGGGAGCGAGTGACAACAGTGATCTCATGTGCCTGGAAGTAATGGCATAGCTTCCTTGAGGCCATAAGGAGGCCGAAGAGCAACTTTTGCACACCAGAGTATCTTGACCTAACCCCCACCAAAAGGGACTTGACAAAATAGACTGATTGCTGCACCATCTTCTTCTTCTGAATTGTTTCATTCGACTATGCAGATCCTGCTACGTCGGCACCAGACTCTACCGGGGAATATTCTGGCTTGTCACTTGGTGGTCCTGCCTCTACCGTTGCTTCTTCATCAACTTCTCTTTCAGCCACTAGTGCAGCACTCACCACTAGATTTGTTGCCGCTGGATATAGCAGCAATGGCTCTTGTGGTTTTGGCGCGACTAGGACTGGCGGAGAGGAGAGGTATTCCTTCAAATCCTGTAGTGCTGCCTCCACTTCCGGAGTCCATTTCGTCAGACCCGCCTTCTTCAAGATTTTGAAAAAGGGCAGGGCACGCTCAGCAGATTTTTATATGAACCTACTAAGAGCAGCAACACAGTCGGCAAGACGACGCACATCGTTGACACGTCCTGGCGCTTTGATTTGCTCAATTGCTTTGACCTTGTCGGGATTTGCTTCAATTCCACGTTGAGATACAAACAGCCGGAGAAGCTTCCCGGATGGGACACCAAACATACACTTCTGAGGGTTGAGCTTCAAGTTGATCTTGCGTAGATTCGTAAATGTCTCTTCTAGGTTTGATATTATCATAGCCTTGTCCTTGGTTTTGACCACTATGTCATCCATATAAGCCTCCATATTTCTATGTAACTGGGGCTCAAAACCAATCTAAACCACTCTTGCAAATGTAGAACCAGCACTTTTCAACCCAAAAGGCATACGCGAAAAGCAATACGTACCACATGGTGTGATAAATGTGATCTTCTCTTCGTCTTCCTTGGCCATGAAAATCTGATGATAACCTGAATAGGTGTCAAGGAAAGACAACAAGTTGCACCCGGTGGTGGATTCCACAATCTAGTCGATGCACGACAAGGGAAAAGGATCTTTATGGCAGGCCTTGTTGATATCTGTGAAGTCAATACATAGCCTCCATTTCCCATTCGCCTTGCGCACTACAACTAGATTGGCTAACCATGTTGGATGAAGTATTGCTCTTATCAAGCTAGCTGCTTCTAATTTCTTGATTTCTTCGGCACTACACTATTGTCGCTCCAAAGCCTTCTTCCTGACCTTCTGCTTGACGGGCCACGCGTGTGGACAGATGGCAAGGTGGTGCTCAATCACCTTCTTGGGAACATCGGGGATATCAGATGGTTGCCATGCAAACACATTGACATTTGCCCGCAGGAAGGCGACGGACACGCTTTCCTATTTGTCATCAAGGGTGGAACTTATGGTAAAAGTTCCTCCCGTACCATCCTCCTTGGAGGGCACCTTTAGTCTCTAGCGGAGCTGCTTTGGACTTCTTGCTCTTGCCGGTGGAACTCTCTCGCACATCGTCAACGGGAGCGCAGCACTCCAAGGAGGTGCGCTTGCCGGAATGTGCACCAGAGGCCTTACCGGGCCTCTTCCTCCCAGGAGTTTCAGCGGCAAGAGCTGCTACTGCCTCCCGGTAGAGTTGATCAGCACAGATAAGTGTGTCCTTCTTGTCGGACTTGACAGTGATGACGCTCATCGGCCCGGGCATCTTTAATATGTTGTAGGCATAGTGCGATGCCGCCATGAACTTGGCTAATGCTAGACGGCCAAGGAACCCATTGTATGGCAACGGAATCTTAGCGACGTCGAAAACAACCTTCTCCGTCCTAAAGATCAGATTGTTGCCAAATGTTACCGGAAGTGTGATCTTTCCCTTGGGCTGGCTCCTTCCCAGATTGACCCCCTGAAATGAGCCCGTATCTTCCAGATCTCCATTAGGAATTTGCAACTTCTTGATTACCTCGGGTGAGATCAAGTTCAAGCCGGCCCCACCGTCAACTAAAATTTCCGTCACCTTGAGGTTGCGAATCGTTGCTGAGACCAACAACGGCAAACAGCCGACCGCAGTTACGCGATCAGTGTGATCCTCAATGTAAAAAATAATAGGCGTATTGGACCATTTGAAAGGCTTCCGTATGCCGACAGATGGCTCAGTCGAATTAACCTCGAGCGCCCACTGTTTAAGTTGGCGGTGGGAAGAATGCAACGAGAGACCTATGTCAACGCACATGGCATCTGTAACCCTCTGGAATTCCTGCTCGTTGCACTCGTCGTCCTCTTCAACATCGTCATCACCCCCTCTTGCTTGTCGCGACCGCGAGTGGGCCGGTCCTTCCGTGGTTCGGCCTTGCCGTGGCGACCTCCTCGGGCACCACGCTTCTTGTCGGAGCCCTCCGCACCATCCTGGCCCTTCTCCTTATCTTGCCTCTCATACTTGGCCTTTTTCTTCTCGGCAAGCTGCTCAACTTGCCGGCAGTCTTGGAGATCGTGGCCTTTGGTGCGATGGATCTTGCAATATTGCTAGACGGAGCCTTCTGCCTTGTCGGCAACCGCTAAAGCCTGATAGGAGACGCAGCCGGCAACATCCTTGCTGGGTTCATCAGCCTTGGCCTTCTTGACGGTGTCGGGGTTGCCGGATTCCTCGACGGCAAGCATGGCCTTGCCCTTGAGCTTTTTGTTACGCCGCCGGCCCTTCTTTCGCATAGTGGTGGTGTCCTCATACTTAGAGTCGACCCCTGCTCCAGCGTCTTCAGCGGGGAGCCTTCTCCCTTCTTCAGCTCGAGCACATTTATCTGCGAGAGCATAGAGGTCGGCAACATCCCTGACCTTGTTCATTCCTATCTCTTCCCGCATTCTGTGGTTGCACACATTGTGATGGAACATGCTGATAGCAGCGACAGGATGAACGTCTGGTATGTTGTGGTGTATGCGGCTGAACTTCTGGATGTACTTGCACAAAGTCTCGCCCTCCTTCTGGGGGATGAGTTGTAAATCACTTTATTGACCAGGAGCTTGATGACCTCCGGTAAAGGCGCCAACAAACTCATGGCACAGATCTGCCCATGAAGAAATGGATCCTTCAGGCAAGTGCATCAACTACGACCTAATGTTGGGCTTAAGCACCAATGGGAAGTAGTAAGCGAGTATCTTGTTGTCGCAAACCTGGCAGCCTGCACCGCAATGGTGTAGATGCTCAGGAACTCTAGCGGGTGAGTCTTCCCATTGTATTTCCCCGGGACCTCTGGCTTGAACGTGCGGGAATTGGGCCACTAGACTTGCCGCAGCTCACGGGTAAACGCTAGACAACCCCCCTCGTAAGGTACGCTGATAGGATACCCTCGCACGGATTTGTCTATAGTGGGCCCCGCGTGCTTATCAGATTGATGGTGTGCTTCCCGTCGTCGCTCGATTGTAGTTCGAGCGTCTTCCTTGCTTCGTTCCCGAAGAACATGATGCTGATCACGGCGAGTCTGTGGATCAGACGACGCCGTCGAGTAACCATCGTAAGCGTCGGTCCATCGAGTCGGTGATCGGCATTGTTGCTGTGCAGGGGAGTGCACCATGGTCGCGCCACCTCCGGCCTTCTCACCACTTGTGTGAGCCGGCTCGGTGGACTGAAACTTGTCAGCGAGGCTGCGGAAGCTCTGAATAGTGGCTCTCCATTCGTCGAGCATCTCCGCAGCAGGAGGGAAGTTTAGGAGTAGCTGTGCTCGTGCCATTGCTTCTTCCGACATAGTCGGCAGCGAATGACGCGAGGAACACGAGGTGCTCCTATTCCTAACCGTGTTAGAAGGAGCTTCGTCGTGGTCCCGCGATTGCACGCCACTCCCACCAGCATGCCGGTCCCGCGCATCTTGGGAACAATGCGCAGGAGCATTTCCGTGGGCACTTAGGGAACCACCGACACCGCGGCGCTGCTCTTCGCGTGCGTCCTGGGAAGGTCGCGGCGTACGCGTCAGCGTGAGTGCCTTGGAAGGTGCCCTATCGTCCCCGGAGTTCACCATACCGCCCATAGGCAGTACAGCTCCGTCCTGAGACCTAGCGGCGTGGGGGTTTGTGCCGCCGCCATGAGCGTCTCTGCGGCGGGCGTCGCTGCTTGTTTGGCCTTGACCATCGGAGCGCCACATGGGCATAGGGTCCCCACTCCCTCCGCCTGCGCCCACTCCTCGCCCATTTTGGAGGTTATGGCCGCGGTGGACGAGGAGTTCCACTGTCATGAAACCTTTCTTCTTGGGAGCCATGGCGATGACGATTATGACGAAGGCACTGATGCGCTAGTCACAAGATCAGGTTCACGCGATCTATGCCCCTACCTGGCGCACCAAAGATCTCGGGGGAAATGAAACCTATGGGATTAGAGGGATCCCTTTACGGTTCATCGGGGAAGAAGGCTCGGACAAAGAGTAGATCATATGGCTAGCGCGCGGGGATTTACCCAGGTTTGGGCTACAAAGATGCGTAAAACCCTACTCCAGCTTGGTTGTATTGGATGAGTTCTAGCTCAGGTTCTGGGAGCACTACAGTACACAACTGCTACTCATGCAGAACGGGCCAGAGAAGTTTTGGTTGCTCAAAGTCCAAAAGTCAAAAAGTTCTCTACTGTAATGCCCTGGGCCTCCTTTTATACTCTCGCAGGGGGCACCAACAGTGGCGTATAATACGTAGATGGGTGTACAGTGTTACAGTGTTATCGTACCTAACACTAACGGTGGGAGAAACGCATTTAATGCTCTATAAGGCGTCCCTGACCGACTGTGGGACGGGACAGGAGCCCGTCCCATCGGCACTGCTTAGCCTCTCCATCACCGGGGCCTCAACACGTGCCCACGCGATGTGACACCTGGCCTCTGCGTTGGTGGGGGCTTGCCGGGGCTTCACCTCGGTGCTGGCAGGATGGCGGGGTCTTGCCAATGCACTTCTTGCTGGGGCTCCGTAGGCCATACCGGCAAGATCTTGCCGGGCTCGCAGCCTTCGGTCTTCAGTCTGTTGACTTGAATGCCTTCTCGATGTTGTTGTATTTGTTCTCAGTTACTCCCTGGTAGGCGTTGCCGCTGGAGTGGCTACGATTGTCCGTGCACAAGTATAGGCACCATGTCTGTGTCAAGTATACTGAAATGATTCTGCAACTACTACTATTAGTCCACACATCGGCCGACTCCTGCCTGCATCTAGAGTATTAAGTTCATGAATAACAGAGTAACGCATTAGGTAAGATGACATTATGTAGAGGGATAAACTGAAGCAATATGATGAAAACACCATATTTTTACCCTTGATGTCAACAATGCAATTCGTGCCTTGCTATCCCTACTTTTTCATTGTGTGAGGACACCACAAGATTGAATCCAAAACTAAGCACTTCTCTCATTGCAAGAATTACCAATCTGGTTGGTCAAACCAAACCAATAACTCGAAGAGACTTGCAAATATATGAAATCATGCATATAGGATTTCAGAGAACAACCAAATAATATTCATAGATAAGTTGATCATAAACTCACAATTCATAGGACCTCGACAAACACACTGCAAAAGAGTATTACATCGGATAGATCCCCACGAAGATCATGGAGAACATGGTATTGAAGCACAAAGAGAGAGAGAAGAACCCATCTAGCTACTAGCTATGGACCCGTAGGTCTATGGTGGACTACTCACACATCATCGGAGGGGAAATGGAGTTGATGTAGATGCCCTCCGTGATCAAATCCCCCTCCGGCAAATTACTGGAAAAGGCTCCAAGATTGGATCTCTCGGGAATGGAGGCTTCCAGTGGCAGAAAAGTGTTATCATTGCCCCTTATTGGTATTGGAAGAATATTTGGGAATTTATAGGCCAAAGATTAGGGTTAGAGGACCTGCTGGGGGGCCACAAGCTAGGGGGCGCCCCCTGGCTATGCCAGGGTAGCTTGTGACCTCCTGGCAGGTCTCCGACCTTCCTCTCCAAGTTTGGTAGATGTCTTCTAGTCGAAGAAAAATCATCATGACGATTTTATACCGTTTGGACTCCATTTAATATTCCTTATCTACAATACTAGAAAAGAAGGAAAAACAGAAACTGGGACTAGGCTCTAGGTTAATATGTTACTCCCAAAAATAATATAAAATGGCATATTAATGCATATAAAAAATCCAAAAAAGATAATATAATAGCATGGAACAAGAAAAAATTATAGATACGTTGGAGACGTATCAATGGGTAGTGAGGCCATGTTATGGGGGGCCGTCCCTATTTGTGTTGAACAGGAGGCTGCTCCGGGAGATCAGGTCGTGCTCGGGTCCGTTTGTTCGTGTGTCGCCGCTTGTCGCTTGGACGGGGTCCTGGTGCCTCGGTGCCTGACTCGAATTTGGCCGCTAAGGCTGGTGTGTGTTCTTCCGTCCGGAGTGAGTGCTCTGTATTGCTATTGACAGTGATGAACCCCTTTGGCCCGGGCATCTTGAGCTTCAGATATGCATAGTGGGGAACAACATTAAAGCGAGCAAATGTTGTACCGCTGTCTCGGGTTGTGCTCGGTGTGCTCGATTTTTTGTGTTATATGCATCGGTTCCGAATTATGTCTTAGGTCAAAGGTTGGGTTTCCCGGCTCCTATGCTTACCCTCTTACGTTCCGCTCGTTCGGTTAAAAGGGTAAAGGGAGAACCACCGCGATTGTACTTACAGCTTGCATGGTCAAGTACCTGAGTGGAGAAACCGAAAATCGATCGTCATAATAAGCTTGAACCGGTTTGTAATCCGAACACAAGAGTCAAACTAAAAATCGATAGAGATTATTCCATGTCATAGGGTTTGCATTATTGCAAGCCATGTGGTAATGGTTTCTACCTCGGCTCACCCAAATACCACACAACACCAGGGGCTGGTAATCATCCCCCACAGTCAAGCTCCTCCCGGTAAGTGAAAGCAGTAAAGCCGCATAGTCTGATTGCCTCGTTCCGACCTTTCGCACTACCACTCCTGGGGCCCAATAATTCGTCTAAGGGTAATACCGCAGGTGATGGAACACCTCTTGTAACAATTACATGGGGGCTAAGGTGGACGACTGGCAACTTTCAGTTTGAAAAAACGGCCACATAGGGGTCAAAATAATCAAAACACCAAAGCAAGATAAACTGTGCATACGTATTACAGAAATACAATATTCATCCGGTACACAAATTACATGTTCACTCGAATATTAAACCGGAGGGCACTGGGTCTCTACCGACCGAACACCCTCCATTGCACCTGCAAAATACAGCTCGGGGCGCCTATGCTCCTTCCCAGGCGGCGGGGGCGTTGAAGCCATCTCGAGCGGCTTCACCCCTGGCCAGTGCATCATCGTCCTCGCAAAGGCCTTCCACACTCCCTTAATACATGTAGAGCGCTTCACGACCTCAATACGAGAGGAGGCGTCGCAGAGTTTCTGCAGCAGGCTGAAGTAACTACTTTGGAGGAGATCGGAAGGCCATAACCGAATGCAGAGGTCCTTTAAGGCTGGCTCCGCCATTTGATGTAGCTCCATCATCTGCTTCATCTACTAGCTAAGGACGGGACGGAGCTCGGGGTTCTGAAATTGCGCCCAGAACATCCTATTTTCGGCATCCCTGTCCCAAGCCGCAAAGTCCTTGGCCTCGTCCGCCACACTCTTCGGAATGTCCGTGAAGGCGCCTGAGGAACGCCATAGCCGTGTAAGACGAGCAAACCTGCTACCACCACATGCGCACTGAAGTAAGTACGGCTTACCATCCGAGATCATCTTGACTTGGCAGAGTTCTTCCTCGTAAGACTACCTATCCACACGCTCCGATTTAAGATCGGAGGATAATGTAGATAGTTCGGTCGCCTGATCCTTGGTTTTCTGCTCAAGAGCCTTGCACTTAGTGTTGGCATCTTGGAGCTCTTGCTGCACTTTGGCTACCCAAGATTCGTGCTTTTCGCTGATAGCCCGCAAGGAGCTCAGTTCGGCCGTCGCATGGTCGGCCGCCACCTTGTGATCGGCAGCCTCCCGCTTGGCCTTCTCCAGCTCGGCCTTGAGGTTTTCGACCTCGGACGAAACAGCTACAAATGCAAGGAAATACCAACATTCAAGATTCAAAAACCAAAGAACCCCAGTCAATGAGGATTAGGCAGGGTCTCCAGGACAAAGTTCCAACTCACCTTGCATGTCATCAAACCGTTTTTTTCAAACGGCCAAGCTCCTCATCGAAGCTCTTGAGCTTCCGGTTGAGCTCGGCCAGCTCCATGTAATGGACAGCAGCCGCTGACGTCGAGGCATGCAAAGCAAAAATATATGTGAGACGGACGTCGGAACCGCTAGTCCTACACCCTCCTCTACAGACCATCTCTGAAAAACAGCCTAAATATTGATCTTGCTAGATACCAGAGGTCTTCTCATCCATGGGTAAGTTTCCTAAACTTACCCAAGGCTTGGGGGCTACTATAACTATCCGGAATATATGTGCATCCCACGAACAAATTCCGCTTGGAGAAGAGGTGCATTACACTACTTACCTTGAAGCCCATCAAGAGACCGTCGAAGGCCTCCTTCAGTCCGCTATTAATAGACTGGATGCCTTTTAGGACCACACCCATAAGGATGTGGTGATCTTCGGCGATGATGGAGCCGCACAAGGCCTCCTCCATCGCAACTGACCACCCGGTTGTGTCCTGCCCCATGGGAGGAACCATTATTCTAACCCGGCCGAGAACATGGTAGCAGCAGCTACCCAGCTTGGAACGATCCCTATCCCAGATGAAGCACCCTTTGCGGAGGCGGTGAGGAACGCTATCGGATATTTACAGACGGCCATGTCTTAACAAGAGAAATATACTCACAGCCGGAGCCGGGTCCACTCCACCCCTCTCCATAGTCGAAGCTTCAGCCGGTGCTATGAGTCGCCGGCGGTTTCCAGCAGTGGTCCGCATCATGGGCCAGAAGGGGGATGCGCAGCGCTAGACGCACAGGCCCTAGTGGACCGGGCAAGAAACAGGCGAGAAGAAGAGGCAGCAATGGTTCCTCCGGGTTTGGGCCCTTGGTGTTGACAGAGGCCGGAGCGGCTAGTAGCGCTACAGCCGTGGGAGTTCCATGCTTAACTCCGGCTCTACGGAGCGAGAGGTTGCCTAAGGATTTCAAGGGGCCCCAGAAGGTTCCAAATTACACGAGGGATCTCCCTCCCGAGGCTTGGGTCAAGAGCTATGAGCTAGCTATGGAGATGCTAGACGTCAGTGAAGCTGTTTTTGCAAAGTATTTTATCATGATGCTCGAAGGTCCGTCTCGCACATGGCTAAAGGGTTTACCACCCAACACTATAAGCTCTTGGGCCGAATTGAGGGCGAAGTTCATCAAAAATTTCCAAGGGACTTGCAAGCAGCCTATGACCATTGTGGATTTAGATCATTGCATTCAGCAGGAGAATGAGTCGGCTCATCATTGGGTTCGGCGGGTGTCGACCATCATTCACTCGTCGGAACAGATTACGGCGGCTCAAGCGGTGCTCATTTTGGAGAAGAATTGACATTTCGTTCCACTGAAGCAGAAGCTTGGCCGGCTTAAACGTATGTGTCAAGACATGGGAGAGCTCATGACGGCTCTACCGAAGTATGCCGACTCAGACAACACCAAAGATCCGGGCTCGAATGAGGAGAAGTCAAATCAGGGAAAGAAGAACAACCAAGGAAAGAGTTTTGGGAACAATGGGAATCAGAACAGACAGAAGAACGCTGGCGGTGGGTCAGAGCTGGTGGCAAATGCTAACACAGGGCCGAATGTTCCTAAGGGGAACGGGCGTTACAAGCCGTACCAGCGTGGTAACAGGCCCCCTTTCAATTTGGAAGCGGCGCTTAGGAAACCCTTCCCAGAGCACAACACACCTGATAAGCCGTCAATGCATGCGTGGGGCGATTGTTTTATCATGCAGAGATTTAAGAATCAACACTTTCAACCACCTAATAATCAGGCCGATGGGCCGCCCGGCGGCTCAGGGCCTGGCGGGTCAGGTGCCGGCTTTGGCGCTGGCGGCTCAGGAGCAGGTCATCCGGGTCACAATAATCAGCAGCATCAATACCACCCTGGCAACAACAATCATAATAATCAACAGGAGCAACAGCAGCAACAGCGTAATCAGTCTGGATTCCAGAGTAACCCAAAGCAGCTCAGTTCGGGGCAGTATCATGTGTTTATGACTGGTAACAGCAAGCGAGATGAGAAACTGCGGAGGCAAGCGGTTAATACGGTCGCACCGGCTCTCCCACGATACCTACCGTGGAGTATGACATAACGTGGAGTAGGCAAGATCACTCGCCGCGGGTGGATGACCCAGGCCGGCTAGCTCTGGTACTGGCCCCTCAGATACATGGTTATGGAGTAAATAAAGTGCTCATGGACGGAGGTAGCAGTATCAACATCTTATATTATGACACCTTCCAGCGGATGAAGTTGCTAGACAAGGATCTCAAAACTTCGTCTACTGTGTTTCATGGCGTGGTGCCTCGTAAGTCGGCGTACCCGATAGGTAAAATCTCTTTGGAGGTGGCTTTCGGCGATGAGTATAATTACAGGGTGGAGACCTTATGGTTCGAGGTGGTCAAAATCAAGAGCCCCTATAATGCATTGTTCGGACGGCCGGCTTACGCCAAGTTCATGGCTAGGCCTTGTTATGTTTATTTGCAGCTTAAGATGCCCGGCTTAAATGGCACGATTATGGTCCATGGCAATCGAAAAACGGCTCTTGAGTGCGAGGAAGGTGATGCGGCTTATGCCGAGGCTAGCTGTGCACAAGAGGAGCTGAAGTTCTATAAAGAGAACGTTGACCCGGAGGACATGACCCCGTTGAAGAAACCAAATACAGAGGCAGAGCCGCCACTCAAGTTTTCAGCGGATGATACTAAAACAGTGGACTTTACTCCGGGCGACTCATCCAAGCAGTTCATCATCGGGGCTCACATGGATCCCAAATAGGAAAGCGCGCTCATCGAATTCATCCGTGAGAATCGGGACATCTTTGCATGGAAACCTTCTGACATGCCGGGTGTACCGAGAGAGTTCGCTGAGCACAATCTTAATGTGAATCCAAGGTTCAAGCCGATCAAGCAGTTTCTGCGGCGGTTCAATGAGGAGAGGCGCAAGGCTATTGGGGAAGAGGTTGCCTGGCTCTTAGCCGCTGGGTTCATAGTTTAAGCTTTTCACCCAGAGTGGTTGGCTAATCCAGTGTTGGTGCTTAAAAAGAATGGTACTTGGCGTATGTGCATAGATTACACGGACCTTAACAAGGCTTGTCCGACTGATCCCTTCACACTCCCTCGCATTGATCAGATCATCGATGCAACAGCCGGTTGTGAGAATTTGTGCTTTTTGGATGCCTACTCAGGGTATCAACAGATCAAAATGGCAGTCAAGGATCAGGAGAAGACATCGTTTATCACACCTTTTGGGGCATTCTGCTACGTCTCCATGCCTTTCAGGCTCAAGAGTGCCTAGGCGACTTACCAGCGGTGTGTGCAGAATTGTCTCCACAGTCAGATTGGTCGTAATGTCCATGCTTATGTGGATGACATAGTGGTGAAGTCTAGGAAGAAGGAAACCCTCTTGAAGGACCTGAAGGAAACTTTTGACAATCTCTGGGTCTACAAACTGATGCTTAACCCGGCAAAGTGTGTTTTTGGTGTTCCTGCAGGAAAGCTTTTTGGGGTTCTTGGTCTCTGAGCGTGGCATCGAGGCTAACCCGGATAAAATCAAGGCTATCACCTCTTTGCGAGAGCCGACATGCATCAATGATGTTCAGCGTATTGCAGGCCGGATTGCAGCGCTGAGTCGGTTCATAAGTCGGCTTGGGGAGAAAGCCATCCCCTTGTATCAGATGATGAAGAAGACAGACAAGTTTAAGTGGAGTAAGGCAGCCGTAGAGGCGCTTGAAGCACTTAATAAGCAGTTGACTGAGCCGCCAGTATTAGCCACTCCGACTGAGAAAGAGCCGCTACTCCTATATGTAGCAGCTAATAGTCGGGCGGTCAGTGTGGCGATTGTGGTTGAGCGTAAGGAGGCAGGGAAAGAGTATCCCGTTCAAAGGCATGTTTACTACATTAGTGAGGTCTTGGCTGAGTCCAAGCAGAGGTATCCGCATTGGCAGAAGCTTCTATATGGGGTCTTTATGGCTAATCGTAAGCTGAAGCACTACTTTTTGGGCCATCAAATAACTGTAGTAAGCTCTGCCCCGTTGGGAGATATTATTCAGAACAGAGAGGCTACGGGGAGGATTGCCAAGTGGGCTTTAGAGTTGGGGCCTCTTAACGTCAATTACACCCCTCGTACAGCAATTAAGTCTCAAGCCTTGGTGGATTTCATAAATGATTGGACAGAGTGCCAGGCGCCTAAAGAGAAGCCGGACAACACACACTGGACTATACATTTTGACGGGTCTAAACAGCTTGAGGGGTCTGGTGCTGGGGTGGTTCTCACCTCCCCCAAAGGTGACAAATTTTGTTATGTGCTCCGGTTGATGTTCCCCTATACTAATAATGCTGCTGAGTATGAAGCCCTGATCCATGATTTGAGAGTTGCTAAGGAGATGAATTTGAGCCGGGTTAGATGCCTGGGCGACACAGACCTTGTGGCTCAGCAAGTTTCAGGTACTTGGGATTCTAAGGACCCACGGATGGCGGCTTATCGACAGGCGGTTGATATTGTTGCAGGTCATTTCAAAGGATATCAGGTGGATCATATTGATCGTCGACGGAACGAGGCGGCTGATGCATTATCACAACTCGGATCTTAGCGTAAGCCGGTGCCGCCTAATGTTTTTCTTGATGTGTTATATCATCCGACTGTCAAGATGCCTTCCGAGGAGGATCTGGCAATTCCTGACCCGGAGGCGGCTCTAGTGGTGGCTCTACATGTTATTCCAGATTGGACTACTCCTTATTTAGCGTACTTGACGCGCGGCGAGTTGCCGGACGATGAGAGCTGGGCTCGGGAAATCATTCGCCGTTCTAAGTCCATGACAATCTTCAATGGTGAATTGCACAAATGCAGTGTGACAAGTGTTTTCCAACAGTGTGTATCACCAAAGGAGGGTCAGCAGATCTTAAATGAAATTCATGCTGGCGACTGTGGACATCATGTCGGGTCAAGATCTTTAGTGGCCAAAGCTTTTCGGCATGGTTTTTTCTGGTTGACGCCTCACAAGGATGCAGAGGATCTGGTCCGTAAGTGTGACGCTTGTCAGAAATTTTGCTGACGTGCTCATGTTCCGGCTCAAGTGTTGATGATGATACCTATCACTTGGTCGTTTGCGGTCTGGGGGCTTGATATGGTAGGACCCTTCAAGAGGTCCAAAGATAAGAAAACGCACCTCTTGGTGGCGGTTGACAAGTTTACCAAGTGGGTTGAGGCTGAGCCAGTAAGCAAGTGTGATGCGGCTATAGCGGTTGAGTTTGTCAAGAAATTGATCTATCGTTTTGGCTATCCACACAGTATTATCACTGATAATGGTACAAATTTGTCCAAAGGGGCTATGAAGGTGTTCTGTGAGAAGGAGCATATCCGGCTTGATGTTTCAACCGTGGCACATCCACAGTCCAATGGTCAGGCTGAGCAGGCTAATCAGGAAATCCTGCGAGGGGTCAAACCTCGGCTCATGGTCCCCTTGAAACAGACGCCCGGGTGTTGGGTTGATGAGTTGCCTTCCATCTTATGGAGCATCCGGACTACACCTAACAGGTCTACAGGTTTTACACCTTTTTTCATGGTGTACGGGACTGAGACGGTTCTACCCAGTGACATCCGGCACGATTCACCAAGGGTGGCAGCTTATGTTGAGATGGATAATGAGATAGCACGTCAAGATGCGTTGGATGCCTTGGATGAAGCACGAGAGTTAGCAGCGGCCAGATCGGCAATTTATCAACAAGACATGCGACGCTATCACAGCCGCAGGGTGAAGACCCGGACATTCCAGGAAGGAGACCTGGTGCTCCGGCTCATTCAAGACCAATCTAGGATGCATAAGCTTTCTTCGCCGTGGGAAGGACCCTTTGTGGTTAGCAGAAACCTCAACAACGGGTCATATTATCTTATTGATATTCGTGATGAGTCGGATATGGCGGGTCAGGAGACTTTGCGGCCATGGAACGTGGCACACTTGCGACCATATTATACTTAATAGATGATGCAGATCCATTATCATTGTACATATCATATTTATATAGAGTAGTAATACTACCAAGGACTGGAGCCCCTGCTCTTATGTGTATCTTTATGATCTAAGGATGAAATTCTTCAATACCAGCAAATTTGTAGTTCCTGTGGTTCTTTGACCCGCCAAGGCCTTGCCGGTAAATCTCGTTTCGGAGACCCTGAACCAGTTAAAGTGACCTGTTAAATTTATTCTAGTCAATCTCGGTTTAGAGACCCTGGGCCAGTTCACAGAGTTGACGGCCAATCTCGCTTTAGAGACCCTAAACTGATGTCAATACAATAAGCTCTTATCAGTCAATCTCGCTTTAGAGACCCTGAACTGATGTCAATACAATAAGATCTTATCAGTTAATCTCGCTTTAGAGACCCTGATCCGGTTCACAGAGTTGACGGCCAATCTCACTTTAGAGACCCTGAACTAGTATGTTGCGCAATTGGCTTTTTGCCCTTTCAAAAATACCGTTGGCAGGGAGGCTTCTTACCTTTGGTATAGCTTACATCTCCCCTGTGCGGTCCACTTTCTATACTGTTGCAAGGAGGCTTCTTACCTTTGGGTATAGCTTACATCTCCCTTGCGCAGTTGGCTTTATGCCTAATTTGAGTACATTAAGCGCTGTTGTTGATGGAGGCTTCTTACCTTTGGTATAGCCTAAAAATTACCCTAAGGCAACAGCGTGTACATCAAATTCCAGTTGCTTATCAACTGCGGCCATCGAAGGGGGCTTCTTACCGACGGGTATCGCTTATCTCACCCTAATGGTCGGCTTTATGCCACTTCCGGTTACATATTAACCGCGGTTGTCGAAAGGGGCTTCTTACCGACGGGTTCGCTTATCTCACCCTAACAACCGGCGTTTACGCCAAAAATAGTTGTGTAAGGAGGCTTCTTGCCCTTGGGTATAGCTTACATAAACCATTCACACAGCCGGCTAGTACAATTACTAGCCGCGGCTGTCGAATGGATGCTTCTTGCCATATGGTATAGCTTACATAAAACCATCGGCAGCCGGCCCTATACAACATTGACTGATTGGAGGAGGCTTCTTGCCTTCGGGTATAGCTTACATCACCCTCCAACAGAGGGCTTTTGTTTTGAGCTGCGGTTGTCAGTAGAGGCTTCTTACCTTTGGTATAGCTTACATAAACCTATTGACAGCCGGTGTTGGAATACAATGGATAAAGTACTTACTGTTAAAAGGAGGCTTCTTACCATCATGGTACACCTTACATCACCATTCATACAGCCGGTTGTAGGCCGCTTTCAAGTTCTCCACAGTCGTCGTTGTCGCATAGAGGCTTCCTACCGTCAGGTATAGCTTCCTTTATCCTATGACAGCCGGCTCTTCCAAGCATTTCATTATAAGAGAATAAGTCATGCTACTCCGGTTGATGGAGTAAATTGCCCGGGTCTAACTTCGGGTGAAAGATAGACGTCTCGGAAATATTACGTGTTGGTTTATCAGCAGCCGCGTATTGTTCATGGAGGCTTATTACCAATGGAGGTGTTGTCCGGTTCTAAAAGAGCTTTGAAGACTTACAAGTGCTTCTCATGAATCATTGGCAAATTTATCAAAGATGGAAGTAAAGAGCTGAGAAAGATGGTTGAAAGCAATATAAGATAAACAGCCGGCAAAGGTGTCCTTAGATATTATAAGGCTATTACAAAAGACATTCTCAAAGGGAACAAATGATGTTTCTAATAAGTTTTAACACGCCATTGGCAGGTAATTACAAGAGCCGCTCTTGCTATGAATATTACAAAGTTATGTCACTCGGCCGGCTCACCCTGCTCCGGCTCTCCTGCGGTTTGTATCTAAAGGTTGCCGAGTTCCCAGTTGCAGTTAGAGACGGCAGCAAAGGTCCCTTCAAAGAAAGGGGAGACATCGAGCTCACCGGGGAAAATATCCTTGCTTCGGGCGGGTGTTAGGTCTTTACATTCGTAAATAGGCCCGCGGATCCATTTGTCTTCCTGGTCGTATGCTGCTTGGTAGCTCTTCAGGTCCGCCTCTGCTTCATCAGCCATAACAGACGCCAGGTAGCGAGAGTCCTTGACGACTTTGAAGTAGTCTGCTTCAGAAAATTCTGAGCCGTCAACCTTCTTTGAAGGGTACCCGCCCATCATTTCGGCTGGCGTGAGATCCGGCGTGAAGGCCATAGCCCGGCTCAAACCTGCGATGGCTCCAGAGCGGAAAGATGACTTCTTCAACTCTTGTATTTGTTTGGGCACCGTTGAGAACAGTTCTAATACCCCTTTCAGTGCCTTGGGACTCTTTTCCTTGTACTGTATGCTCTTGATGGTAAACATTGCACCGCAATACAGTTGTTCTGTGAAGGTGTACATGGCCTTCAGCGACAGGATGCTGTCGTCTGCAAGTTGCCGACTCAAAGGTCCTACATGAGCCGGAAGGGACATGTGAGTCATTAGTTATTTCATGAAAGATGATAGTGTAAGGAGTCCGGTATGGTTGACTTATCAAATAAGGCGGCAGACATCTTAGCGATGTGCAGTTTCAGCCCTTGGAGCTCCTCAGCAACGGCGATGAGCTGCTGATAAGCATCATCTGCCCGTTTTATCAGTGCGGCTTTCTCCAACTCAGCCGCCTCTTTTAATGATGTTAGCTCGGCGGTGACCTTTGATAATTCTTCAGCTAAGAGCCGGCATCTTTCGTCAGCAAGGCTTCACGCTTCCTATTGAGCTGCCAAGTTGATTTTAAGATCCGCCAGCTAAGAGCCGGCGGTGTTCAGAGCGTCATGTGCATATTAAAACAAAGTATAAGCTATTACAGCAACAAGAGTGTTCATATACATAAGGATTCACAGTTCAAGTTCTACAAGTCTCAAACAGATTGCAAGCAATATATTTGACACTTGGGGGCTAATGTATATTTCATCTGTTTGAATCTACAGCTCCGACTCAGCTTCGTAGAAATTGACCCGGAACTTGGGGGCTACACATTGGCTCTTTTCTGATCTCAACAGTCCCGGCTCAAATAAAATTTGAGCCGGCCCTTGGGGGCTACACTACGCTTTTGTTCAACTACGAAAGTCCCGACTCAAATAAAATTTGAGCCGGCCCTTGGGGGCTACATTTGGCAGTATACAAGTGTTGACAGTATCTAAAGCAAAAGTGTTTTCTACATAACCTTCGAAAGAAGACCCGAATTCAACTCCATGTTAGATTAAATCCGGCCCTTGGGGGCTGGGGAAGGTTATGGCCGAAGAAAGGTAACATAGCTCATATTTTGCCTTCATCATGGCGACCAGCCGGAGTTCTAAGTCTCGGCTGGTATTGATTCGGTTCATGTAGCCGGAGTGGAGTTCTTCGGCTGTCATCTTATCGTACGACGAGTCAAACTCAAGTTTCCATGAGACTTCAGAAGGCTCAGTATGCCGGGTTAAGACATGTGCTGGTGAAGGAGGCTTCTGAGCAGACCCGGTGATGATGACATCCGGAGTCGCAGGGGTCTTGGTGGGTGTAACCGGCGTTGAAGGAACAGTTGGGGAGTTTTCCATGATAACGTCATCTGCTGCCGGTTCAGTGGAAGCCGCTGGTGGAGCTTCTTCTTCTGCTGGAGTTTCCTCCGGCTGTCCACGATCCGGTTGAGCCGGGGCCGGCTGTTCAGGCTCTTGATTGTCAAGGACAGGGCTGGAAGAAGGTTGATTGGTCTTGCGGCGTTTCGCCTGAGCACTACAAAGTAAAGGGTCAGCATTTAAAGGAGACTGGTATTTCATCAAGACATCCGGATATTTTAATACTTACAGAGGATTGATCTTTGGTGGAGGTATGGCTGATGCAGAAGAGTCACCGGAAGAGGGCGTCTTCTGAAAAAGCAAGACACGGAAATGATAAGACGCTTAGACATGAAGAGAAGCAAAAAAGGGAAGTACGGATACTAACCTCTGCGGGCCGCTTCTTAGGAGTCGGCGAGTTTGGTAGTCCCGATGCAAGCTCTGTAGAGCCGGCGCTCCAGGTCTGACGTCGTTCAGATTGTTGTTGCTTTTTTAAGAAGAAATCAGGAGCCAGATGAGCGAGAGGGTGAGAAATAGGGAATTTCCTAATGACCCGCTGCGGCTTTCGGATGAAATATTCTGAGTCAGAGTATATGCAAGTTACCTCAGGAGCGTTGGCGTGACTGGTTTCAACTTCGTCCTGTGAGACACGGAAAAACGTTAATAAAGAGCCGGCAAGACAAAGAGTCAAATAAGTAAAGTTAAATTTTTTTACCTCCGACTCTGAGGAGGCCGGGTGTTCGAACCAGTTCTCTTGAGGAGCTACCTTTCTTTGTTTCTTGGTGGCGGCTTTCTTCTTGGTTGCCTACGGAGGAGGAACATATTCCTTCTTCTAGAAGTTGGAGTCAGACTATGCAAATTGAGCCGGAGGAAGGATATCAAGTTTTGTAAAGAAGAGTATGTAAACATGCAACATACGGAAGAAAGACAAAAAATACTTACAAGAGGCGTCGGGTTGGTCACATAGAAGGGCGCTAGGCCGATGGTGCTGCAAGAGCCGGAGGTCTCGTGCACAAGACTTCGGACGGTCATACAGATGGCATCCTCAGTCAAAGTGGTGGCGCTGAAGCACAGTTCGCTGTCATACTGCCCTGGATATTCATACATGAGCCGGTTCCGGCGGCTCAGAGGCATGATCCGCCACTCCACCCAGCAGCAGATAAGGTCAGTTCCAATGAGACCATTGGCCAGGAGAGCTTTTACTCTGGCATGAGGCTTCTCATATCTGGCACGGTCAGCGGCTGAGAGCCGATCAGGCAGCACAGTATCAATTGAGAGCCGGGATGAGCGATAACCCGGCAGGCGATGTTCTGTGTCAGGGGACGTGTCTTTGTAGTAGAGCCACGTCTTGTTCCAATCCTTCGGGTGACTGAGCATCTGAATAGCCGGAAAGGTGATGCCCCTCCGGCGCTGGATGGTGATTCCTCCGAGTTCCAGACTTGGCCCGCTCTTATACTCAGTCTGGCGGTTGGCGTAGAAGAACTCTCGAAAGAATCCGACTGATGGCCTGGATTGAAGGTACGCCTCACAGAGGACTTGAAAGTGGCAAATATTTGATACAGAATTCGGCGCCAGGTCTTGGGGATGCAGCTTGTACAGATGGAGAATATCACGGAAGAATTTTGACCCGGGTGGCACGAATCCCCGCTCGATATGATCCGTAAAGACTACAACCTCCCCTTTCTTTGGTGCGGGGAGGGTCTCATCACCCGGAACCCGCCAGTTGATCATTTCCTTTGGAGGAAGGGTGCCAGCTGCTACGAGGTGAGACAGATACTCTTCGGTCACGCAGGAGCCGACCCAATTGCAGGAATTGGTGGCGCGTGTCATGTTGGCGGCTTAAGAGTACTGGGCAAAAGGAAATTATGACTAGTCAAACAAGAGCAGATAGCAACAGCGGCTTACAAGTTACAGGGTTCTAAAATTTAAAGCCTTGAAAGGCCCGGCTGATAATAGCTGTAAGGAATCTAGCGGCTTACTATGGACAGACGAGCCGGAAGTCAATCAAGACCCGGACAAACAGGTTTCACAAACTGTTACCAAAATTTTGGATCTACCGAAGCGGAGGAAAGAGTTCTATGTTTACCTAGATGAAGAACAACGAAAATGGAAAGTGGCCTACGGCCCTAACAGCCTGTGCATTGCGCACGGACGGGCCACGTACAGTGGCGGTGATGACGGTGCAGCTTAAAGGATGCGCGGCGGGCCCCGAGACTTGCCCGTGCGGCCGCGCCGGAGATTCGATGCGCGACGGAGGGTCTGCCAGAGGAAACCCTACCTCTATCGATCTAAGCTACGGGAAAGAGAGGTGTACCGGAAGAAGGAGACGGCGGAGGACGAGACTCTGGTCTCAACAGGTTGATACAGCAGCCAAATGTCAATGGCGAACGAGCGGTGGCGCCAGAGCGGAGTGGACGAGCTCGGGCGACGGGCGATGGCAGGAAGAAGAAGAAGGGGCGCACGAGCGGGAATGAATCATTTTTGACCCGTGCGGGTCCTATTTAATAGGAGAACGGTGCGGAATCCCAGGTGTCAACACCAGTCTTGCCGAAACGGACGCCTCGATTCTCGGTAAGCGGTTACATGCGAGAGATTTGGTGATACGTCAGCATATCTGTGACGTCACGCCGGGTCATTCCGTGGCGACTCTCAGACAAATGCAAGAGACGGATGAAATGAGCTGGCTCACTTCAACCTGGGGCCTAATGTTGGGGATATAACCCCGTGATATGACCCGGCTGGAAGGTTCCGGTTGATAGCATTGGTTATGAGCCGGCCCACTAAGACATGTATCAGCTAGAGGCCCAAGAAGATTGGCGGCTCTTGATGTGGGCCGGACGGCGGAGACCCAGATGCGCAAGACCTTCCAAAGGATAACTTGGCTGGTAAGATAGAGATAGATTCGGAGATGTAAACATGATCCGACTGTACAATTGTAAGACCAGGCGGTTCTGACCTCCTATATAAAGGCAGAGTCGGGGCGGCTTAGAGGTAGGTTATCGAAAACTAGGTCAAGCTTCTAGCCCCTTGTAATCGATACAACAAGCAATAACAACATAAGCAGCACGTAGGCGTTTACCTCGACTTGAGGGGCCGAACCTAGGTAAATTCGTGTCCTTTGTCTCGATCAACCCCTTTGAGTCCACTACCATGGCGATGGCTCCGAACTCAAGTCTGGTAACCCAGACATCTGCCATGATGAAACCACGAGACCTCCCCCCTCTTGTGAAGGGAGAGTGGTTGATATAGGAGCCGCGTTAGTCTCCAGAGTCATCTTCGGAGGAATCTCTGATGACTCACATCCTCCCTCTTCATTGACCACGAGGGGTTTGGTCTCCTGGTCTTCGGTTGCCTAGGTCCTAGCCTCGGCCATGACCATCTCGCCCTCAGTATTCGACCGAGAGGGCGTCCGTCGGGATACCACCTCCAGGACCTCATCGGCGGCCTATGGAGGTGATGTGCGTGATGTAGTTCCGCTTTCCGCCAGTTCGGCTGGCGGGGGATCTCCCTCTTAGACCTGCTCGGTCGGGAGATCGCGGGCCGGGCTGCAACATGAGAGTCCTTAGTCTGGTTAGTCATAGAAATCTTGAACAAGCAAGGTGTTCGAAATCGTTACCTCTGGGCCACGGGTTTGGTCCTATGGACCGTCCGTGGGACCCTCTCGAATGCCTCGGATTCCTCATCGGAATGTAGGCTGACGTCAGGCAGGGTCACCTTGACACTACAGGGCCTCTTTAGAGAATGGGGATTTGAGTCCTACTTGGCATCCACATATGCCGCCATTTTCCTTGGTTGAGGGGAATCGACGTCCCCTCCTTCCCCTATCTGCTCCTCCTCGTGAGCGGAGGAGGCTTGGGTCTCCCAAGACTTAGCGTCTAAAGGGCCTCTTGAATGGAGACCGGTTCAAGTCTCATTCTTATCACCTTTCTTTGGCTTATCCTTCCTCTCTGGCGCCGAATATGGCGCCTTGACCAGCATCGCCGATAAGAGGGTCGATCTGGGGACTTCGGGCAACGGGGCTAGGCCGTTGATCTGCATGGCCTTAGCCAGCCAGCCTTGGCGATACCAGGAAATGATAATTTAGAATCCTTGCTAAGAAAGATCGAACCTGGGGATAAAAGATTGAAGATTTACCTTAAGCAGGGGATGTTTGGCATCTAGGCCGGTATCTTCCTCTTTTGTCGGCCACTCCTCCTGGGGCTTGAACAGAGCCTTCCATAAGTTCTCCCGAGTAGTGTTCCTGTAGCGCCTTCAGCTCAGTGGCCGACCCTCGATCCAGCCCTTTCTTGATCCTCGAGGTCGGCCGAGCGGGAGGACCTGATCTGAACTCGGGAAGGGCCACCCAATCTGCGGCACGTGGTTCGGTAATGTAGAACCACTCCTTCTGCCAGGTTTTGATGATGTCGATGAAAGTGCAATCCGGCCACTACACCAGAGGGAGCCTGTTGATCACCGCTCCCACACAATCCGCATGCTGGCTTCTCACGATCTTCGGCTTGACATTGAAGACCTTCAGCCACAAGCCGAAGTGCGGTTGGACCCGGAGGAAGGCCTCATACACGATGATGAATGTCGATATGTGCATGATGGAGTTCGGCGGAAGGTCGTGGAAGTCAAGCCCGTATAAGAACATCAGGCCCCTTACAAAGGGGTCCAGTGGGAAGCCTAGCCCCCGGATAAAATGGGGAATGAACACTACCCTCTCCCTGGACCGTGGCGTGGGGATCACTTAGTCCTCCATGGGGGCGCGGTGGACGAGGTCGACCGAGAGGTAGCAAGTGCGCTTCAGCTCTTGGATATCGTCCTCGGTGATGCACAACGCCTCCCACTTGCCTTGGGAGCCCGAACCAGCCATGGTCGTACTCGAAGAAGAAGAAGGGGGTGTTGGAGGAAGAGCTGGAGAAAGATTCGATCTGTGTGATTGGAGCGAGGAAGGTTGGAGAAAGTGAGTCTGGAAGTGTGGGAGGACTGTGAAGGAGTTTTTACCCGTTTATGGAAGGCCGTAACACCACGCGTCCCCTTAATACGCCGTGAGCTGTGCGAGTTCCCAAAGCGGGCGCCACATTATGTGCGCATGGGATAGCCCAAATCATTGATCATATCCCGTAAAAAATGGAGTATGATCTTCATGTCGATTGAACATGCCCATAAAAAGGTGACCTCAAAGCGCGAGTCGAGTTTTTGTAACTGGTTGAATGGCCATGACCCATCTGAGCCTTTTGTCAGGAAATTTGTCAGGAAGGGTACTGTTCATGACTCGGGCGTTTGGCCTTCAAGGCTAAGGAGGATATGTTCGGATCGAGGGTTGTCATCGACGACCGAGACAAGGATTGCCAAAGCATGAAAGGACGAAATGAACTCACCCCACAAGTAGATCACACTAGGCATGCGGGACAACTAATGTCCTAAATACCGGTGCCAGAGGCTAGTTCATGGGCTACTGAGGGACTCCGGGAATCAGGGGTCCTCGAGCCGCTAACTCATCTCTTATAGTTCGGCCCGATGGGCCGCCTTGTGGCATCTTCAGGAAGGACGAGCTGCAAAATGACCCCAGACTTATGGGGAATGTTTCGAATATTTGGTGTGTCTTCCAAGAAAGGATGGGCATATCTATGCCCGGATGGAAACCGACCATTTGTAACCCTAGAGACCCCTGGTGTCTATATAAACCTGGGGTCTTAGTTGTTAGAAAGACAACTCTGTTGATTAGGGTTTAGCTCTTTTGATCTCGACGTAGATCAACTCTATAACCATCTCATTCATCAATATAATCATGGAGGACGTAGGGTTTTACCTCCTCATGGGGGCCCAGACCTAGGTAAACATTGTCCCCTTTGTCCCTTGTTACCATCGTTCCTAGATTCACAGTTCGGGACCCCCTACTCGAGAGCCGTCGGTTTCGACACCGACAAGGGGTATAGCAGTTGAGTGGATGGATATCGGGTGGTGGAAGGTTTTGATCGGTTGTCGTTTTGCTGGGTGTTAGCTCTTAGCTCCTTTTGTATTTAACACAAGGAGGGTTTGTCTTGGTCTCGGTGCGTCGATAGTTGTGACTATTCATTCAAACAGAAGAATGACAAGACAAGGAAGGGGCAATAGTGAATAGTGGAAGCTATTAGATTCATCCATGAGCTTAGTTAATTTTTTCTTTGGAATTCAGATCGCAATTCCTACTCAGTCTAGATGCTGAAATGAAAAGCAATAGTGGGGTTTAAGCACAATTCTCATTTTCATAATCATAGGACCTCCATATCTATGCAATATTGTCGTGTTCTCTTACTAGAAAGATTTCTAAGCAGAAATTTTATCTCGCTCTAACAAGAAGCTACAATACTTGATCTTTCTGTTATCATTGCACCTGAGTGTCAACCGCCCCCTACTGCCTCTGCACCGGTATGTCATTCATCAGTTTGCCATGTTTTCCTGTTTAATTCTTTTAGTGTGTTGTGTCCTATGTTGAACATGGAATATACATTATTTATTTATGCATGTATTTGGACATGGGGTCTATTTTGTTTTTCTCAAATTCACTGAAACCGTACTTATATTGTTGGAAATCATACTCATGTGAATTCCTGTTTCTTTACCATAAGTGAGATCAAATATGTAGAGTTTAGATTTTGGTAGGATTTTCCTTTAGAGTTTAGATTTCCTGCATAGGTGATTCTTTCTTGGTATTGTTTGATAATAACGGAGAAGAGAAGAAGAGATACCCTCTGCTTGATCTTTTACCAAGTGTGAGTTGTTGTTAGTTTCGGTTGGATAAGAATTTGTGGCATACTCAACCTATTCTAGTGTGTTATTGGTTTAGCAAAAGTTGTACTCCTTGTGTCTCAAATTACTCTGCGACAACTAATTTGGGACGAATGGTTTTTATTTCTACTCTAGCAATGGTTTATTTGGAGGTCTTGTGTACTTGAGATCAAATTGGCAATGCTACAACTGGAGCTTGGTGTTGTAAAAGCTTGTGTTTACTTGCAGCCACCCATTGGGCTTATCCTTGTTAGACTGATGTTGTACAAACTTGAGCCTCTTGTCATTTGTTTTGTACAGCAGCATCTTTGTCTCGTCTTGTATTCGTGTTAGAGAAACTTGACATTGTCTGTTGGCGGACTGCAGGTTCTATGCCATCTCTGCGCCGTACCAGGATTTCAGCAACAAGGACATGACCCAAGTGAGTTCTCGGTCAAAGTACTCAATGGCAATACAGAGCGCTCACTCCGAATGAAATAACACATAACGGCCTTAGCGGTCGAATTCCAGTCTGGCTCCATGGCACCAGGACCACGTCCAGGCGACAACCTATGACACGTGAACAAGCGGATCTGAGCACGACCTGATCTTCCGAAGCAGCCTCCTGTTTAGAACAAATAGGGATGCCACCCCCCCCCCCACACACACACACAGACAGCACGGCCCCTCTACCCATCAGGTATGTACTAGGAAGGCACAATTTCACACTTAAAATACCATGGGCAGTTGTGGGTGGATACCTCATCAAGACAGAGTGGTCGGTTCGACCGAACTACTTCCTATGAAGAAGGCGTCAAACTCACGCATGTCCCAGTGACTTAAAAATATACCTCCCCCAAGTCTCTGTTCTCTGATTATAACCACCTTTTAAGGAGAACACCACTCGTCAAGAGAAAAAATGGAGGCGCGCAGGGAACGTCAAGGACATCAAGCCGCAGACCAAGAGGCCCGATCGATCCGCCCCCTTGTATAGATCTGTCTCTGAACATACCTATAATAGTTACGCTCGCATTATGAATTGTAAAACTTCATAATAAAAAGAGGTCATCTTTCACGGTCCTATTATGGCATTTCATAATGCTTTCTAATTCCCTACCTCTGGAAGTCCAACTGTTCGGTACAACTTCAACGCGCCCGGTTAATAAAATGGGGGCTTAGCTATAAAGCTCATCCCAAGCATCATCTCGACATTTATCTTTTATATGTCCAGTGTGTCAGATTTTTTGCGTTATATGTTCCGAATTATGTGTTAGGTCAAAGGTTGGGTCGCCCGTCTCATATGCTTACTCTCTTATGTTCCGCTTGTTCAGCTAAAAGGGTAAAGGGACAACCACTGCGGTTGTACTTCCAGCTTGCATGGTCAAGTACCTCAGTAGCGAAAGCCAAAAATCGACTGTCATAATAAGCATGAACTGGTCTACAATCCGAACACAAGTGTCAAACTAAAAATCGATAGAGATTATTCCTTGTCATACGAGGGGTTTGGATTATTGCAAGCCAGGTGGTAATGGTTTCTACCTCGGCTCACCCGAACACCACATAACACAGGGGGCTAGTAATCATCCCCCACAGTCAAGCTCCTCCGGCTAAATGAAAGCAGTAAAGCCGTATAGTCTGATTGCCTCGTTCCCACCTTTCGCACTACCAACCCTTGGTCCCGATAATTCGGCTAAGGGTAATAATGCAGGTGATGGTACACCTCTTGTAATAATTTCATGGGGCTAAAGATGACGACTACCAACTTTCAGTTCGACAAAATTGCCACATAGGAGTCAAAATAATCAAAACACCAAATCATGATAAACCGTGCATATATATTATCGAAATACAATATTCATCGGATACAAAAATAACATGTTCACATAAATATTACATCCTTAGGGCACTGTCTTGGGGATATAACCCCGTAATATGACCCGCCCTCAAGGCTCCGGGTCATCTTGATGGCTCGTGAGCCGGCCCAGGGGAGAGCCATAAAGCCTACGGCCCAAGAAGATAGATGACTCGAGGAGTGCGCCGTAAGGTGGCCCAGACAGAGAGACCCGGTCGTGTAAGCTGCCTCAGAGACAGCTTGGACAAGAAGATAAAGAGAGACCCGGATGTACGATGAGACTCGGTTACATAATTGTAAAGACCCGCTGGTCCTGACCTCCTATATAAAGACAGACCCGGGGCAACTTAGAGGATAGGTTATCGAGAACTAGGTCAAGCTTTTAGCTCCTTGTAATCGATACAAAAAGCAGTACAAACACAAGCAGGACGTAGGCTATTGCCTCGAATTGAAGGGCCGAACCTGGGTGAACCCGCGTCTTTCGTCCCAATCAACCCCTTTGAGTCCACCCCGTTAGCGATGGCCTCGAATCCAAGTCCGTTCACCGGGACATCTGCCGTGATAAATCCATGACAGTTGGCGCCCACCATGGGGCTAGCGCTTGGTGGTGTTGAGTTCTCAAATATGCCCTAGAGGCAATAATAAAATAGTTATTATTGTATTTCCTAGTTCATGATAATTGTCTATTGTTCGTGCTACAATTGTATTAACCAGAAACCGTAATACATGTGTGAATACATAGACCACAACATGTCCCTAGGAAGCCTCTAGTTGGCTAGCTCGTTGATCAATAGATGGTCATGGTTTCATGACCATGGACATTGGATGTCATTGATAATGGGATCACATCATTAGGAGAATGATGTGATGGACAAGACCCAATCCTAAGCATAGCACAAGATCGTGTAGTTCGTCTGCTAAAGCTTTTCAATGTCAAGTATCGTTTCCTTAGACCATGAGATTGTGCAACTCCCGGATACCGTAGGAATGCTTTGCGTGTTCCGAGCGTCACCATGTAACTGGGTGGCTACAAAGGTGCACTACGTGTATCTCCGAAAGTGTCTGTTGGGTTGGCACGAATCGAGACTGGGATTTGTCACTTCGTGTGACGGAGAGGTATCTCTGGGCCCAGTCGGTAAGACATCATCATAATGAGATCAATGTGACTAAGGAGTTAACCACGGGATGATGTATTACGGAACGAGTAAAGAGACTTGCCGGTAACAAGATTGAACAAGGTATAGGGATACCGACGATCAAATCTCGGGCAAGTATCATACCGATAGGCAAAGGGAATTGTATACGGGATTGACTGAATCCCCGACATCATAGTTCATCCGATGAGATCATCGTGGAGCATGTGGGAACCAACATTGGTATCCAGATCCCGCTGTTGGTTATTGGCCGGAGAAGTGTCTCGGTCATGTCCACGTGTCTCCCGAACCAGTAGGGTCTACACACTTAAGGTTCGATGACGCTAGGGTTATAGGGAAATGGTATACGTGATTACTGAAGGTTTTTTAGAGTCCCAGATGAGATCCCGTACGTCATGAGGAGCTCTAGAATGGTCCGGAGGTAAAGATTGATATATAGGAAGTCCAGTTTTGGTCACCGGAAAGTTTTCGGGCTCATCGGTATTGTATCGGGAGTGCCGGGAGGGTGCCGGAGGACCCCTGGGAGGGGTATGACGACCATAGGACTTTGTGGGCCCTTAGAGGAGGTGTGCCGGCCCTTATTGGGCTGGCCAAGACCTTCTAGAAAGGCCCATGCGGCTGGGATGAAGAGATAAAGGGGAAAAGGGTTTTAAAAGAGGAGATCCACCTCCCTTGTGGGAGGTGGACTCTATCCCTAGTTCGGCCAAACCTCTCCTCCTTGGAGGAGAGGCCAAGGCTGCCCTCCCTCTCCCTCCTCCTATATATATCCAAGGTTTTGGCCTTTTGAGAACAGATCTGAACTCTCTCTCTCTCTCTCACGGCGAAGCCCTACCTCTCTTCGTCCTCCTCCGCAGCGCTTAGGCGAAGCCCTACCGGAATACCTTGCTACTCCACCACCACCATGCCGTCGTGCTGCTGTTGGAGCTCTTCCCCAACCTCTCCTTCCTCCTTGCTGGATCAAGGCGTAGGATACGTCATCGGGGTGCACGTGTGTTGAGTGCGGAGGCGCCATTGTTCGGCGCTTAGATCGGAATCCACCGCGATCTGAATCGCTGCGAATACGACTCCACCAACCGCGTTCTTGTAACGCTTCCGCTTAGCGATCTTCAAAGGTATGAAGATGCAATCTATCCCCACTCGTTGCTGGTTTCTCCATGGATAGATCTTGGTGATCATAGGAAATTTTTTGATTTACTATTACGTCTCCCAACAGTGGCATCATGAGCTAGGTCTATGCGTAGAATCTATGCACGAGTAGATTAAAAAGCAGTTGTGGGCGTCGATCTTGTTAATTTTGATTTACTACTACATCTCCCAACAAGGTCTCCCTTCCGGGCTCGAGGGATACGTGGTCGGAAGGACTAGCAAGAGTCGCCGCGGCCGGCTCTACATCGACGATGCAGGCTGGGGGCTTGATGCTGAATCCGTGGAGTATGGATTCCGGATTCCGTTCGGCGGGATCCAGGTTTTCATTGGAAAGGCTGATGGATCTACACCCGGGATGGACATCTACACCAACATCGTCGAGCCAGCTCGGCGTCTCCAATCTGCAAGCAGTGTGCGGCCTGCTCGCGCCAATCCGGGTCAGAAATTTGTTTTCGTAGGCTTCACTCAAGGTATGGATCTGGAATCATCCGGGTCGCAGGAAACTCTCGTTTACTCAAAATATGAGTCCTCAAGTGGGGAGACGGAATCAGTGTATCGGCTCAGCAATGGTGGTCTTGGGGGCTACGACAACGCCTACTCTGAGTCGGAGGGTTTTGAGTCGGATGCTCCAAGACCTTCGGTCCATGCGGCAGTGTTCATGGCAGGATCAACCCCAGCCGCTGGTAATATAGCCGCGGGGGGCGCCTCTGCGGGTGATAGGCCACCTTCGCCGGCTCTGATTCTTGTGGAACTGATGGATGAGCTTACGGCTCTCATGGCCACTGAGGTAACACTAGATAATCAAGCAGCCCAGAACATAGAGGTTGCGCGGATCAAGGGCCGGATGGCGGAGGAACGACAAAGGGTGGCCGAGCTAAAGATCCAGATGGAGGAAGAGGCAGAACGTATCAAGACAGATGCTTTCCATCTAGAGCTGGAGCAAAGGTCGGCGGCCACGGTGCACCGGAGGAGGCATAAATCCCGTCTACCAGAGGGTTACGAAGCGAGAAACCTATTTAATACCCCTAGCACGGGGCGAGCTGCGGGTGCGCCCGACAGCCGCCCGACGGAACGGCCGGTGACTCATCCGGCCCAGCATAACCAAACTTCACTTGGAGGTTTTCCAACACCGGTGGGTCATTATTCTAACCCGGCCGAGAACATGGTGGCGGCGGCCACCTAGCTCGGGACGATCCCTATCCCAGATGAAGCACCCTTTGCGGAGGACGTGCGGAACGCCATTGGGTACTTGCAGACGGCCATGGCCCAGCAAGAGAGATATACTCACAGCCGGAGCCGGGTTCACTCTACCCCTATCCCTAGTCAAAGTTTCAGCCGGCGCTATGAGTCGCCGGCGGTTTCCAGCAGCGGTCCGCGTCGGGGACCACCGGAGGATGAGCAAGCGGCTCTAGATGCACAAGCCCTCGTGGACTGGGCAAGGAACAGGCGAGAGGCAGAGGCGGCAGCAACCCGTCCGGAGCCGGCGCTCTTCGTCTCGGTGGGAGCCGGAACAACAGCTAGTACCAGAGCCATAGGGGTGCCGTGCTTAACTCCGGCTCTGAAAAGTGAACGACTACCGAAGGACTTCAAGGGACCTCAGAAAGTTCCAAATTACACAGCAGATCTACCCCCTGAGGCTTGGGTTGAGAGTTATGAGCTGGCCATGGAGATGTTGGACGTCAGTGAAGTGGTGTGTGCAAAGTATTTTATCATGATGCTTGAGGGTCTAGCTCGCACGTGGTTAAAAGGCCTACCACCTAACACGATAAGCTCATGGGCTGAGCTGACAGCGAAGTTTATTAAGAATTTTTAGGGGACCTGCAAGCAGCCTATGACCATCGTAGACTTGGATCATTGTGTTCAATAGGAGAACGAGTCGTCTCATCATTGGGTCCAGCGGGTGTCGACCATCATTCGCTCTTTGGAACAGATCACGACGGCTCAAGCGGTGCTTATTCTGGACAAGAACTGCCATTTTGTTCGGTTGAAGCAGAAGCTTGGCCGGCTCAAGCACACATGTCAGGATAGGGGGAGGTCATGTTGGCCCTGACAAAGTATGTCGATTTAGATAACACCAAAGACCCGGGTTTAGATGAGGAGAAGGCCAGTCAAGGGAAGAAGAACAGTCAAGGCAAGGGCTTGCGAACAATGGGAATCAGAATAAGCGGAAAAACTCTGATGGCGGGTCAGAGCTAATGGCAAATACCAGCACAGGGCAGAACCATCCCAAGGGGAACGGAAAGTTCAGACCATTTCATAGGTTCAGTCGCTTAAGAAACCTTGTCCGGAGCACAACATGCCTGATAAGCCTGTGATGCATGCATGGCGTGATTGCTTTATCATGCAGAGGTTCAAAAACCAACATTCACAGCAACACAACAACCAAGGCAACGACCCGCCAGGCTGTTCAGGGCACAGCGGATCAGGGGCTGGATTCGGCGCTGGCGGTTCAGGATCCAGACATCTGGGTCAAAATAGCCAAGGGGGACAATAGTAGCACTCGGGTAACAATAATCACCATCGGCAACAACAGCAGAAGCAACAGCGGAATCAGTCCGGCTTTCAGAGTAACGCAAAGCAGCTCAGCTCCGGGCAGTACCACGTCTTCACGACTAGTCTCAATAGATGGGACCAGAAGTTGCGAAAACGAGCAGTCAATGTGGTCATGCCAGCTATTCCACAGTATCTGAAGTGGTCTGAATATGACATCACATGGATCCATCAAGATCACCCGCCATGCATTGATGACCCGGGGCGGCTGGCTTTGGTTGTGGCTCCCGAGGTGGGTGGATATGGGTTGAATAAGGTGCTCATGGATGGCGGCAACATCATAAACATCCTTTATTATGACACCTTCCGGCAGATGAAGTTGTTTGACAAGGACTTAAAACCTTCGTCCACTATTTTTCATGGTGCCGGGTAAGTCAGCACACTCGGTGGGCAAGATTTCTTTGGAAGTAGCTTTTGGAGATGAATGCAATTACATAGTAGAGTCATTATGGTTTGAAGTGGTCAAAATCAAGAGCCCGTATCATGCCTTGTTTGGACGGCCGGCTTATGCTAAGTTCATGGCCTGGCCCTGCTATGTTTACTTATAGCTCAAGATGCCCGGCTTAAACGGCACCATCACCGTTCATGGTAACCGAAAAACCGCTATTGAGTGTGAGGAAGGAGACGCGGCTTACGTAGAGTCTAGTTGCGCTCAGGAGGAGCTTAAGTTCTATAAAGAAAATGTTGACCCGGAGGATATGACCCCACTGAAGAAGCCTACTACGGAGGTTGAGCTGCCGCTCAAGTTTTCAGCGGATGATACTAAGGCAGTGGATTTCATTCCGGGCGACTCATCCAAGCAGTTCATCATTGGAGCTCATATGGATCCCAAATAGGAAAACGCGCTCATCGAAGTCATCCGTGAGAATCGGGACATCTTCGCATGGAAACCTTCTGACATGTCGGGTGTACCGAGAGAGTTCACTAAGCACAACCTTAATGTGGATCCAAAGTTTAAGCCGATCAAACAGTTTCTGTGATGGTTCAATGAAGAGAGACGCAAAGCTATTGGGGAAGAAGTGGCCCGGCTCTTGGCTGCAGGTTTTATTGTGGAAGTTTTTCACCCGGAGTGGTTGGCTAACCCAGTGCTGGGGCTTAAAAAGAATGGCACGTGGCGCATGTGTGTGGATTACACGGACCTTAACCAGGCTTGTCCAGCTGATCCGTTTGCACTCCCTCCTATTGATCAAATCATCGATGCGACGGCGGGGTGTGAAAGTTTGTGTTTTCTAGATGCTTATTTGGGTTATCATCAGATCAAGATGGCGGTTAAGGACCAGGTGAAGATGGCTTTCATTACGCCCTTTGGGGCCTTCTGTTATGTCTCTATGCCTTTTGGGCTCAAGAGTGCCCAGGCGACTTACCAACGATGTGTGCAGAACTGTCTTCATAGTCAAATTGGCCGTAATTTTCATGCTTATGTGGATGACATCCTAGTCAAATCCAGAAAGAAGGAAAGTCTTTTGGAGGATCTGAAGGAAACTTTTGACAATCTCTGGGTCTACAAGATGATGCTTAACCCGACAAAGTGTGTTTTTGGTGTTCCAGTAGGAAAGCTTTTGGGTTTCTTGGTCTCTAAGTGGGGCATCGAGGTTAACCAGGATAAGATTAAGGCTATCACTTCTCTAGGAGAGCCAACTTGCATTAATGATGTTCAGCGCCTTGTAGGACGGATCGCGGCATTGAGCCGGTTCATAAGCCGGCTTGGAGAGAAGGCTATTCCCTTATATCAGATGATGAAGAAGACAGACAAGTTTTCATGGAGTAAGGCAACGGCTAAAGCACTTGAGGCGCTTAAGAAGCAGTTGACTGAGCCACCAGTGTTAGCTGCTCCGGCTGAGAAAGAACCGTTGCTCCTTTATTGGTGGCTAACAACAGGGCAGTCAGCGTTGCAATTGTGGTTGAGCGCAAGGAGGCAGGGAAAGAGTATCCTGTGCAAAGGCCGGTTTATTATATCAGTGAGGTGTTGACAGAATCTAAGCAAAGATATCCGCATTGGCAGAAACTAGTATACGGAGTTTTCATGGCCAACCGCAAGTTCAAACACTACTTCCTAGGGCACCAGATAACTGTGGTCAGTTCTGCCCCGTTGGGAGATATCATCCAGAATAGAGAGGCCACAGGGGGGATTGCCAAGTGGGCCTTAGAGCTGGGACCTCTTAATATCAAGTATGTTCCTCGTACAGCGATCAAATCCCAAGCTTTGGTGGATTTCATAAACGACTGGACAGAGTGTCAAGCTCCCGAAGAGAAGCTGGATAACACGTACTGGACTATACACTTTGATGGATCTAAACAATTAGAGGGATCCGGAGCAGGGGTTGTTCTCACCTCCCCGAAGGGTGACAAGTTTTGTTATGTGCTCCGGCTAATGTTCCCCTACACTAACAATGTGGCTGAATATGAGGCCTTGCTTCATGGTCTTAGATTAGCCAGAGAGATGAATTTGAGCCGGGTCAGGTGTTTGGGCGACTCAGATCTAGTGGCTCAGCAGGTGTCTGGCACTTGGGACTCCAAAGACACGAAGATGGCAGCTTACAGGTAGGCGGTGGACATTATTGCAGGTCATTTCAAAGGGTACCTGGTGGATCACATTGATCGTCGCAAGAATGAGGCGGTTGATGCCTTGTCATGGCTGGGTTCTCAACGTAAGCCGATGCCGCCTAATGTCTTTCTAGACGTCTTGTACCATCCGATTGTCAAGATACCTTCAGAAGAAGATTTGGCTATTCCTGACCCGGAGGCAGAGTTGGTGGCAGCTCTACATGTTATCCCAAATTGGACTATTCCTTCTTTGTCCTATTTAACTGGGGGCGAGTTACCAGAAGATGAAGACCTGGCCAGAAAGATCAGCTGCCGTTCTAAGTCCATGACGATAATTAACGGTGAGTTACATAAATGCAGTGTGACAGGGGTTTTTCAACGATGTATTTTGCCAGAAGAGGGCCTACAGATCCTGAATGAAATCCACGCTGGTGATTGTGGACACCATGCCGGCTCGACGTCTTTGGTGGCCAAGGCTTTCCGGCACGGGTTCTTCTGGTTGATGGCTCACAAAGATGCAGAGGACTTAGTTCGAAAGTGTGGCGGCTGTCAGAAATTTGGTCGGCGTGCTCATGTTCCGGCTCAAGAATTGAGGATGATACCGATCACTTGGCCATTTGCGGTTTGGGGGATAGATATGGTAGGACCTTTCAAGAGGTCTAAGGACAAGAAAACGCACCTCCTGGTGGCGGTTGACAAATTTACCAAGTGGTAGAAGCAGAGCCGGTCAGCAAATGTGATGCATCTACAGCGGTCTTGTTCATCAAGAAGCTGATCTACCGCTTTGGTTACCCGCAAAGCATCATTACTGATAATGGTACAAATTTATCCAAGGGAGCTATGAAGAAATTCTGTGATGAGGAGCACATCCGGCTCGATATTTCAGCCATGGCACATCCACAATCCAACGGTTAAGTAGAACACGCCAATCAGGAAATTTTAAGAGGGGTCAAGCCACGGCTTATGGTTCCTTTGCAGCAAACGCCCGGGTGTTGGGTTGAAGAGTTACCCTCCGTCTTATGGAGCATCAGAACTACCCCTAACAGATCTACGGGTTTCACGCCTTTCTTCATGGTGTATGGTGCCGAGGCGGTTTTGCCCAGCGACATCTGGCACGACTCACCAAGGGTGGCAGCTTATGTTGAGACAGAGAACGAGACGGTGCGCCTAGATGCATTGGATGCTCTGGAAGAGGCGCGAGAGTTAGCAACGGCTCGATCAGCAATTTATCAACAGGACCTCCGACGCTATCATAGTCGCAAGGTGAAGACCCGGACGTTCCAGGAAGGCGACTTGGTGCTCCGGTTGATTCAAGACCAGTCGGGCATGCATAAGTTGTCTCCGCCATGGGAGGGGCCGTTTGTGGTCAGCAGAAACCTCAACAATGGTTCGTATTACCTCATTGACATCCGGTATGAGTCGGACACGGCGGGTCAGGAAACCCGACGGCCATGGAATGTCGCACACCTCCGACCTTATTTCACTTTGTGGATGTTGAAAGAAGCTATCATTGTACATATCATATTTATGTGAATAAAAGTTAGCATCCCTGCAAAGACTGGGGCTTCTGCTCTCATATACATCCTGGCAAGATGAGTTCTTTCCGGTTCAAGTTTTGAGCTGAGACGGCTTTAACAGCCGATTACTGAGCTGTCATCCGGTTCAATATAAATTAAATCATGGTTGCAGGGGGCTTCTTACCTTCGGGTATAGCTTTATCTCACTCGAGACAACCGGCGTTCGTGCCATGCTGTTGCAAGGAGGCTTCTTACCTTCGGGTATAGCTTACATTACCCTTGCACAGCCGCCTTTATGCCCAATTTGGTTACATTAAACGCGGTTGTCGATGGAGGCTTCTTGCCTTTGGTATAGCTTACATTACCCTAAGACAAACTAGTGCGTATACCAAATTCTAGTTGCTTATCAACTGCGGCCGTCGAAGGGGGCTTCTTACCGACGGGTATCGCTTATCTCACCCTAACAGCCGGCTTTATACCACTTCCGGTTACTTATTAACCGCGGTTGTCAAAGGGGGCTTCTTACCGACGGGTTCGCTTATCTCACCCTAACAACCGGCGGTTTACGCCAAAACTCAGTTGCTTATCAACTGTAGTTGTTGAAGGAGGCTTCTTACCTTTTGGTATAGCTTACATTACCCTTCAAACAGCTGGCTTTATGCCGTTTCCGGCTAAATATTAGCTACGGCTATTGATGGAGGCTTCTTACCTATGGGTATAGCTTACATTACCCATCGACAGCCGGCTTCCGCGCATGCAACATTTGCTGTTAAAAGGAGGCTTCTTACCTTCGGGTATAGCTTACATTACCCTTCAAACAGCCGGCTTTATGCTGCTACCGGCTCATCATTAGCCGCGATTTTTTATGGAGGCTTCTTACCTTCAGGTATAGCTTACATTACCCTAAGACAATCGGCTCTCGAATGGGTTCAGCTTACAAGAGTCGGAGTCATATTACTCTGGTTGACAATTTTCAAGTTTCAAAGTTATTGGCGGCTCTAATTTTCTGGAGAAGGCATGGCATCTTCAAGGGCAAGCGCCTCTCATCATAAAAGCTCAATACATATTTGTACAAAGGAGAGATCAGTCAATGGAGAGCCGGCATAGCATGCGACTAAACACATAGAGACAAAAAGTATATACAGCCGGACTTTCAGAAGTGCGTGATGGCATTACATTCAAGAAAAGCACAGTCATCTTGAAGTTATTACAGAGATGATCTCAAGAGGAGCCAAAAGTTTTGACAAGATTTTCCGCCCACGGCGGGTCATTACACGAGCCGCTGCTCGGAAGATCACAAGAAAGCTCAGTTAAATTGACGGCTCACCCTGCTCCGGTTCTTCTGCTGGCTTTATCTGGAGATTATCCAAATCCCATTTGCAGCCAGCCAGAGCTACAAAATTTCCGTCTGTAAAAAAGGGAGACGTGTCGAGATCGCAAGGAAAGAGATCCATACTACGGGCAGGTGTCAGATCTTTCCACTCGTAAAGAGGCCCATGGATTCTCTTCTCCTCGGCATCATAAGCCGCCTGATAAGTGCCTAAGGCGGCTTCTTCTGCTGGCACGGAGGCCAAGTAGCAAGAGTCCTTGACACACCGGATGTAGTCTGCCTCTGTGAATTCTGAGCCTTCGTCTTTCTTTGACGGGTAGCCATCCATCATTTCAGTCAGCGTCAGCTCTGGGGCAAAGGCCAGAGACCGGCTTAGGCCTGCGACTGCTCCTTGGCGAAAAGCCGACTTCTTTAGCTCTTCAATTTGCTTGGGCATGGTCGAGAAAAGCTCCAAGACCCCTTTCAGAGCTGAAGGGGTCTTGTCTTTATATTGCACTTTCTTGATGATGAAAATGGCGCCACAGTAGAGTTGCTCCGCAAAGGTATAAATGGCCTTCAAAGGCAGGAGACTCTCAGAGGCCAGTTGTCGGCTCCTGGGACCTCTATAGGCCGGAGGTATTCATAATGAGTCGCCAATCTTGTAAGTCATGCAGAAAGTAAGAGGAGAAGGTCAAGGGCTTACCAAATAGGGCGGCTGTCATCTTAGAAATGTGCTGCTTGAGGGTTTGCAGCTCTTCAGACACAGCTTTTAGCCCTTGTTCGGCATCATCCGCCCGCTTTGTAAGTTCTGCTTTTTCTGACAAGGCAGATTCCTGGAACGCAGCGAGCTCCACCTTAACTGTGATCAGTTCTTTAGAGAGAAGGCGGCACTTCTCGTCAGCTATGATGCGGGCCTCTTGTTGAGCCGCTACATTCGCCTTCAGGTCCGTCAGTTGTGACCCGGCATCGTTTAAAGCTTCCTGTGACACATCAAAATATAGAATAAGTCGCAGAAATAGAAATCATATGCAAGTCTCAAGCAGATTGTAAGCAATATGTTTGACACTTGGGGGCTAATGTATGTTTGATCTTTGAGTATGCAATGCAGTTCCGGTTCATCTTCTTCAAAGTTAATCCGGAACTTGGGGGCTACACTATGGCTCTTCAATTACTTATAATGGAAGCCCTGACTCAAAATTTGTCAAGTTTGAGTCGGCCCTTGGGGGCTACAAGTGGTTCTCCAAAGTATCTACACTAAAGCTCCGACTGAACTTGCTCAAGTTTGAGCCGGCCCTTGGGGGCTACGATTGGCTGTTTGTGCTATCTACATGGAAGATCCGACTCAATTCTGGAAAATTAAGCCGGTTCTAGGGGACAATAGCTATGGATTTTTTCTAACAGTAAGTTAAACAAAGACCTGATTCAACGATTTAGTACATTGAACCGGCCCTTGGGGGCTAAGTAAGGTTATAGCAACAAGAGGAGTACCTCATATTTTGTCTTCATTAAAGAGACCAGCCGAAGTTCCAGGTCCCGGCTGGTGGTAAGCCGGTTCATGTACCCGGCATGGAGCTCGTCAGCTGTCATCTTCTCATAAGAAGAATCAAAGTTCAGCTTCTTGGAGGCTTCGGACGGCTCTATATGCCTGGTCAGCACATGAGCCGGAGGAGTTTGGTGAGCAGACCCAGTGATAACAACCTCCAGAGTTGCAGGGGTCTTGGCAGGAGTTGGCGGCCCGCTCAGTGGAGGCAGCCGGAGGATTTACTTCTGGTTGAGCCTCCTCCGGTTGTTCGAGTTCCGGCTCTTGGATAACAGGGCCGGGGGAGGGCTTGTTGGTTTTCCGGCGCTTGGCTTGAGGACCGCAAGATAGAAAAAGCAGAATCAAAAGGATGTTACATCCCTACAAAGAACCGGATGTTAGGGTGGAAAGGCACTTAAAGCGGGTTGATCTTTGGAGGCGGCAGAGCGGTCGCCGACGAGTCGCCAGAAGAAGGAGACTTCCGACATGAAATTCAAGAAACATGAGACAACACCAAGGTCATAAAGAGAAAAAGAGTCAAACAGGAACACATACCTCCGCAGGGCGTTTCTTCTGAACCAGCGAGTTTGGCAAGCCGTACATAAACTCAGTGGAGCCTACGCTCCGGGTCTGACAGCGTTCAGCCTGTTGTCGCTTTTTCAAAATAAAGTCGTGAGCCAGGTAAGCGAGAGGATGGGAAAGAGGGACTTTTCTGATACCCCACCGTGGCTTTCGGGGGACAAAACATTCTGAGCCGGAAGAAATATAGTTTACCTCAGGAGTATTGGCGCAGCTGGTTTCCACTTCATCCTGCGAGTAAAACAAGCATTAATAAAGCAGGAAGGCAAAGGGTCAAGCAAACAAATTAAGACTTTACCTCTAAGTCGGACGACTGTGGCCATTCGAGCCAGTCCTCTTGTGGAGTGCCCTTCTTTGATTTCTTGCCCGCAGTTTTCTTCTTGGCCTTCTTTGGAGGAGGGACATACTTCTTCTTCCAGAAATCTGAGTCGGACTGCAGGAGTGACCCGGAGAAGAGTAATAGATCAGCAAAGTACAAGCAAAATCCAAGAGACAGATGGGAAGAAATTAATTTATGTATGGAGCCGGATTATTGATGCAGAAAGGTGCCACACCGATGGCGCTACATGAGTCGGAGGCTTCATGGACTAGGCTCCGGATGGCCATGGTGATGTCATCCTCTATCAGAGTTGATTTGCTGAAGCACAAGGAGCTGTTGTACTTTCCTTCGTATTCGCACATAAGCGGGCCTCTACAGCTTAAGGGCATGATCCGCCAGGATATCCAGCAACGGATCAAGTATAATCCTCTTAATCCATTGGCCATGAGCGCCTTGATCTTGGCATGGAATGGCTCATACCTGGCACGCTTTGAGGCTGAGAGCCGGCCAGGAAGCTCTGTATCTGTCCTAAGCCGGGAGGAAGGATAACCCGGCAAAGGGTGCTCTTTCTCAGGAGAGGTGTCCTGGCAGTAGAACCATGTCTTGTTCCAGTCTTTTGGATGACTCAGCATTTGAGCAGCCGAAAAGATGATGTCTCGGCGACGTTGAATAGAAATGCCTCCTAACTCCAGACTCAGACCGCCCATCATCTCGGTTTGGCGGTTGGCATAGAAGAACTCTCGGAAAAACCCCACAGACGGCTTCGTTTGCAAGTAAGCTTCGCAGAGCACTTGGAAGTTACAGATGTTTGAAATGGAATTGGGGGCCAAATCTTGAGGACGCAGCTTGTAGAAATGAAGAACGTCTCGGAAGAATTTAGAGTCGGGCGGCACGAACCCTCGTTCAACGTGATCAGTGAAAACTACTACTTCTCCCTTCTTTGGAGAGGATCGAATCTCGTCACCCGGAACCCGCCAGTGAAGGACCTCCTTGGAAGGGATAGTACCCGCATTGACAAAGTCTACTAAATACTCCTCCGCGACACAAGACCCAACCCAGTTGCAAGAGTTGGAGGCACAAGACATATTGGCGGCTGAGCAAACGGGATAAGCGGCGAGTTAAGGAAAAGCAAGTATCAATGGCGGCTTACAATGTTAAGGGTTCTACAAAAATTATAGTCCGGCTGATGAGACCCGGAGAAGCCTAGTGACTCAACAGAGGAAAAGAAGAGCGAAAATCGGCTAAGTCCTAAAAACAGATTTCACAAACTATCGCTACAATTACGGATCTACAAAAGACGGAAAAAGGAAATCTTACTTTAACCTCGCGACGAACAGTGGAAACAGAGAAGCGCCGAACAGAGCCGCATCGGTCCGTGCATTATGCACGGCTGACCCGTGCGTGGTGGGGTACCCTAGCGGTGGTGGCAGAGAAGCCCGAACGGCCATGGCGGAACCTCCCGTGAAAATCTACTGCAACGACAAAGGTCCTAGGTAGCACGAGAACTCACCGATGATGGAGCAATGGGCGCGGACGAACTCTGGTGCGATCCAGGGTGATGCAGCGGCCTGGCCGATGAAGATGCAAAGGCGGCGCCAGAGGATGGATGCGCTGGAAGCGGAGACGACGGGAGGAAGAAGAGGACGAGTGAGCGGGAGAAAAAGATTTCGGCCCGCGTGGTCGTATTTAAAGAGGGAATGAGCCAGGCGCGAAAATCCAGGCGACAAAACCGTTTGACCGAGGCGGACGCCTCGATTCTCGGGCTGACCGTTTAATGAAAGATTCGGTGGTACGTCAACAGATCTCATGATGTCACGCTGGGTCATCACCAGGCGACTCGCCCAGATCAGAAGAGAAGGATGAAGTGAGCAAGCTCAATTCAACCAGGGGCCTAATGTTGGGGATATAACCCCGTAATATGACCCACCCTTAAGGCTTCGGGTCATGTTGATGGCTCGTGAGCCGGCCCAGGGGAGAACCGTAAAACCTATGGCCTAAGAAGATAGACGGCTCGAGGAGTGGGCCATAAGGTGGCCTGGACAGAGAGACCCGGTCGTGTAAGCCGCCTCAGAGACAGCTTGGACAAGAAGATAGAGAGAGACCCGGATGTACGATGAGACTCGGTTACATAATTGAAAAGACCCGATGGCCCTGACCTCCTATACAAAGTCAGACCTGGGGCGACTTAGAGGATAGGTTATCGAGAACTAGGTCAAGCTTTTAGCTCCTTGTAATCGATACAACAAGCAATACAAACACAAGCAGGACGTAGGCTATTACCTCGATTTGAGGGGCCAAACCTGGGTAAACTCGCGTATTTCATCCCAATCAACCCCTTTGAGTCCACCCCGTTAGAGATGGCCTCGAATCCAAGTCCGTTCACCCGGACATCTGCCGTGATAAATCCACAACACACTGGGTCTCTACCGACCAAGCACCACCCATTCCAGCAGCGAAATACAGCTCGGGGCACCTATGCTCCTTCCCGGGCAGCGGGGGCGCTGTAGCCATCTCGAGCAGCTTCACCCCTGGCCAGTGCATCATCGTCTTGTCAAAGGCCTTCCGTGCTCCCTCAATACAAGCAAAAAGCTTCACGGCCTCAATACGGGAGGAGGCGTCATAGAGCTTCTGCACCAGGCCAAAGTAGCTACTTGGCAGGGGCTCAGAAGGCCACAATCGAATGCAAAGGTCCTTCAAGGCTGGCTCTGCCATTCGATGCAGCTCCATCAGCTGCTTCATCTGCTGGCTAAGGACGGGACTGGGCTCGGGGTTTTGAAATTGCACCCAGAATAGCCTATTTTTGGAATCCCCGTATCGAGACGCAAAGTGCTTGGCCGCGTCTGCACCACTCTTCCGAAGGTCTGTGAAGCCACCTGAAGAACGCCATAGCCATGTAAGAAGAGCAAACCTGTTACCAGCAAAGGCACATTGAAGTAAGTACAACTTACCATCCGTGATCATCTTGACTTGGCGGAGTTCTTCCTCGTAAGACCGCCTATATCCACGCGCTCCGATTTAAGATTCGAGGATAATGTGGATAGTTTGGCCGCCTGATCCTTTGTTTTCTGCTCAAGAGCCTCACACTTACTGCTAGCATCTTGGATCTCTTGCTGCACTTCAGCTACCCAAGCTTCGTGCTTTTTGCTGGTAGCCCTCAAGGAGCTCAGTTCAGCCGTCGCCTGGTCGGCCGCCACCTTGTGATCGGCAGCCTCATGCTTGGCATTCTCCAGCTTGTCCTTGAGGTTTTCGACCTCGGACAAAATGGTTGTAAATGCAAGGAAAGACCAACATTCAAGATTCAAAAACCCAAGAACGTCAGTCAATGAAGATTAGGTAGGGTCTCTAGGACAAAGTTCCAACTCACCCTGCATTTCATCAAACCGTTTGTTCAAACGGCCAAGCTCCTCGTCGAAGCTCTTGAGCTTTCGGTTGAGCTCGTCCAGCGCCATGCCATGGACAGCCGCCACCGACGATGAGGCCTGCAAAGCAAAAAATTATGTGAGACATCTGAACTTGTGGTCTTACACCATCCTCTACAGACCATCTCCAGAAAACAGCCTAAATATCGATCTTGCTGGATACCAGAGGTCCTTTGATCGTCGGGTAAGTTTCCTAAACTTACACATGGCTGGGGGCTACTATACCTATCAGTAATATATATGCATCGCATGAACAAATTTTGCTTGGAGAAGAAGTGAATTACATTACTTACCTTGAAGCCCGTCAAGAAACTGCCGAAGGCCTCCTTCAATCCGCTATCAACAGACTGAATGTCATTCAGGGACCGCACCCATAAGGATGCGGTGATCTTCCGCGATGATGGAACTGCGCAAGGCCTCATCCATCACAACTGAGCACCCAGTTGTGTCCTGCCCCATCGCGGGCGGCACCGGTGATGGCACCACAACTCCCCCTCTTGTGAAGGGAGAGTGGTAGATATCGGAGCCGCGTCGGTCTCCCAAGTCATCTTCGGAGGAATCTCCGATGACTCACAACCTCCCTGTTTATTTACGAGGAGGGGGCTGGTCTCCTGGTCTTGGGCTGCCAAGGTCTGAGCCTCGGCCATGACCACCTCACCCTCGGAGTTCGACCGAGGGGGCATCCTTCGGGATACCACCTCCATGGCCTCGTCGGCGGCTTGTGGAGGGGATGTGCGGGATGCAGTTTCGATTTACGCCAGCTTGGCTGGCGAGGGATCTCACTCTGAGACCTGCTCGGTCGGGATATCGCAGGACGGGCTAAAACATGAGAGGCCTTAGTCTGGTTGATCACGGAAATCTTAAACAAGCAAGGCATTCGGAATTGTTACCTCTGGGCCGCGGGTTTGGTCCTAAGGAACCTCTATGAGACCCTCTCGAACGCCTCGGATTCCTCATCGCAACCCGGACAGATGTCGGGCAGGGTCACCTTGACCCTGCAGGGCCCCTTCGGAGAAGGGGGAGCTGAGTCCTCCTTGACATCCATGGATGCCACTGTTTTCCTTGGTTGAGGGGAACAGACGTCCCCTCCTTCCCCCGTCTGCTCCTACTCGTGAGTGGAGGAGTCTTGGGTCTCCCCAGACTTGGCGTCCAGAGAGCCTCTTGTACGGAGACTGGTTTGGGTCTCCTTCTTCTCGCCTTTCTTTGGCTTATCCTTCCTCTCTGGCGCCGAATATGGTGTCTTGACCAGCATCGCCGGTAAGAGGGTCGATCTGGGGGCTTTTGACAGCAAGGCGGGGCCGTTGATCCACACGGCCTTAGCCAGCCAGCCCTAGAGATACCAGGAAAGGAGAATTTAGAATCCTTGCTAAGAAACATCGAACCTGGGGATAAAAGATTTTAGATTTACCTTAAGCGGAGGATGTTTGGCATCCAGGCCAGTATCCTCCTCTTTAGCCGGCCACTCCTCATGGGGCTTGAACTGAGCCTTCTGTAACTTCTCCCGAGTAGTGAGATAAAGCTTGCACATGGTGGGGGAGTCATCGGACTCATGGCCCCACATCAACGTGGTGCGAAGTTGGCAGGGTAGGAGGCGGCGGCGAAGCATGACCTGGACCACGTTGGTCAGGTTGCTGTTTGCTTCCAACATCTTTCCGATGCGTTACTACAGCACCTTCACCTTAGTCGTCGACCCCCAATCCAGCCATTTCTTGATCCTCGAGGTCAGCCTTGTGGGAGGACTAGATCTGAATTCGGGAAGGGCCGCCCAATCTGCGGCGCATGGTTTGGTAATGTAGAACCACTCCTTCTTCCAAGTTTTGATGGTGTCGATGAAAGTGCCATCCGACCACTACACCTGAGGGAGCTTAATGATCACCGCTTCCCCACAGTCCAGGTGCTGGCTACTCAAGGTCTTTGGCTTGACATTGAAGACCTTCAGCCATAAGCCGAAGAGCGGTTGGACCCATAAGAAGGCCTCATAGACGATGATGAAGGCCGATATGTGCATGATAGAGTTCGGGGGAAGGTCGTGGAAGTGCAGCACGTAGAAGAACATCAGGACCCTTACAAAGGGGTGTAGTGGAAAGCTCAACCCCCGGATGTAATGGGGGATGAACACTACCCGCTCCCCGGGCCGTGGCATGGGGATCACTTGGTCCTCCTCGGGGGCACGGTGGACGACGTCGACCGAGAGGTAGCCGGTGCGCTTAAGCTCTTGGATATCGTCCTCGGTGAAGCACGATGCCTCCTACTTGCCTTGGGAACCCGAACCAGCCATGGCCGTACTCGGAGAAGAAGAAGGTGGTGTTGGAGGAAGATCTGGAGAAAGATTAGATTTGCGCGCTTGGAGCAAGGAAGGTTGGAGAAAGCAAGTCTAGGGAGCGTGGGAGGACTGTGAAGGAGTTTTTACCCTTTTATTGAAAGCCATAACACCAAGCATCCCCTTACTGCCCCATGAGCTGTGCCAGTTCCCGAAGCAGACGTCCCATTATGTGCAGGTGGGATAGCCCAAATCATTGATCATATCCTGTAGAAAATGGAGCACAATCTACACGTCGATTGAACGTGCCAATAAAAAGGCAGCCTCAAAGAGCGAGTTGAGTTTTTGTAACTGGTTGAATGGCCATGACCCGTCTGAGCCTTTTGTAAGGAAATTTGTCAGGAAGGGTACTGTTCACGACTCGGGTGTTTGGACTTCAAGGCTATGTCGGGACCCCGATCCTAAGCCATAAGAATCAAGCATGTAACACATCACATCACTTTGTGGCCTCATGCACGGTTAACTCCACGGCTGCCATCTTACCTGGGTCGGGACCGTTTGCGTCTTTTGGCTCACGTATGTAAATATGTCGCTAGAATTCAAACGTCAAAGAACTCGGGTCGACATGACTAGTCGTAGAACCCAAGTGGCACATTCATATAGGAACAGGCATACGTAACCCAGCAATGCAGGTGTCGGCCTCTAGCGTGTGTAGACGAGTCATACCAATCTACAAGAACTCCATTACACCGTGGGACATAAATGTCATCACTCCATGTAGAGGAGTTGTAGCAGGCTACAGAAACCCCATTACACTGCGAGACATTTCCCTGAAGGAAAAGACACAACGGCTAAGAAGGATACATGCCGGTCAATCAATGTGTCCAGAACAGTAGCAAGCTACCTGTAAATAGTACTACTAAAGGCACACAACTAAGTGTCGAATACCATACATATCATTGCACGTCACACGTATGCACGACATGCCCGATATGCATAGATACAACTATGGCATCACACCATAACCATACAACAACACAACATTTATTTAGGAGGCTCATCAGAGCCAAAATAGTGTGATATTACAAACAGGGGTCACATGACCCAACACACAAGTAAAACAAGCAACAAGCGAAAGCTTAACATGTCTGGGTACAGACAACTAGAAAATAAGAAGGTTGAGGGAGCCTGTCTATCAACAAGACCCTCCATAGGAACGAGACCTCTGACTGGGATTTCCAAGCTACTCGGTCAACATCGATCTTATCATAGAAACCACTAGCGAGACTGGCGTCTCCTCTGCAAAAACATAATTAAGAAATAGTGAGTACTGATTACTCAGCAAGATTTACATCAGAACTAACCATGTATGCATCGGTATCAACAAGGGGGTTGTGGGGTTCAATGAAGCAAGCCAGCTTTGATTCGGTGGCTATCATGTACTACAACTTTCATAACTTCAAAAAGTTTTGTGAAGCGTACACGAGTCCACAAACACCACAAAAATATACCACCATGGATCCACTCCCGTCTTGCTACGAGAGTGCCATCCACGGTACTCACACTTGTCTTGAAGCTTTTATGAGTAACCCTTTAAATTTTCTATGAACCATATAAGTCTCCAAGTAGTCCATATCCACGGACACGGTTATTCGAATAGATTGATTACCCTGTAGGGGTGTACTTCATCACACACGCTCCCACCACTTACCGTTGTGTGCTCGTAAAAAGGCACCTCGGCAACCTTCAAGCGAATGCCCAGCGAGGGAGCCGGCCACGACCGTTAACCACACAAGACTCTAGTCCAGGTCTATCGCCTATTTGAGACAGAACCCGCAAGGAAGTCTGGCCGAAGTTTCCTCAACGGCCCCAAACGATGTGTACAGAGTTCCCAATCCCACCTCGGCGGATGGTACTACGCTTGGTACACTAGGACATGATGCCTAGTCTGTCCCAAGCCCACCTGTGTAGGGTGCCACTCGATAGACTACTAGCATGTCCTACAAACACTAGAAACTAGTTGCAACTCCTGGTCAGAGATCAAGTCGATCAATAAGTCAAGAGGGTCCATTGGTTTGGGGCACAATGCGTGGTAGTAGCTAGTCTTGGATAACATACACAGGACTCAGTTCTTAAGGACAGTGCCAATGAGACAACCCGCCATGTACTCCTACATAGCCTCTCATCGCTACCTTTATCAAATCTGGTTCACAACTTAACTCTCATCATCAGAACATGTTTCGTTCACTCCGGTTCATCACCCAGATGAATCAGACCTGACGAAACTCTAAGCTTAGCAAGCATAGCAGGTTAAAGGCACAACATGGCTCAAGCATCTACAAGGTATGCTAGGTTGCATGGTTCAGCTAATTACTGTGACAATGACAGGTCATGCAGAGGAATGGGTTGAACTACTGGAACATGTAAAAGTTGAAACATTTTGTCCTAATGCAATAAGTGAGAGGAAGAGCGAGCTAGTGGGATTATATCAGAGATGTTCAATGAGGGGTTGCTTGCCTGATAAGACGATCACATGTTACTGCTCCTCAGATGGATACTCAACTGTATCCTCCGGAACAGTGCCTAACACAAAGAACAACCATCGAAGGGGGAACAAATCAATGCACATCAAATCCAACAATATGATGCATGAATATGACATGGCAATATGATGTGGTTGAGCTAATGCATCTAGCAACTGATTTAAATGAAGTAGGCTTGAACTCAAGGTTCAAATTCAACTTCATATATGGAGTTCCATAATGCATTTGACCTAGAATGTCAAAGTTCACCTATTTAGGTTGCTCTAACATGCATGAAAATGGTACATATGGATTCATTGGATTTTTCTGGTCAATTTTCATATATAAATTATTTTCATATGACTTACCGATTAATTTATATGAATTTTCTAAGTTTTTAGAATTTTCTGGAATTTAGTTAAATCCCTAAATACATTTATTGCGTCAGCCATGTGTCAGCATGACGTCAGCCTGGTCAACCGACCCGGTCCAGGTCAAAACTGACCAGTGGGACCGACCGGTCAGTGACCCTGTTGCAAAGTAGGGTCAAATCCCCCGTTGACTGGGATTTGACATGCTTGCGGGGCCCACTGTCAGTGGCTAAGGGCTAACTAACAATGAGGGATTAGCACTAACGGCACGGCCACGTTAGCACCGACCGGACTTTCGTCGGCGGCAACCATCCCGACGGTGGATGCTTGCCGGAGTTGCTCCTCTGTCCACCATTTGTCACGTGGGACGGTGCTATCAAACAAGGGGAGCGAGCCGCACCCATCCCAGCCGATGGGACAACACGGGGTGGCCCGTAGCGTCACCAGCGACGACAGCTACAGTGGCCGGAGCTCGGGCTAGCACCGGCTCGAGTCTATGGGCTGCGGACGGGAAAGCTAGGGGCGGCTACGGTCTCCTGCGACCGCCCTAAGCATGATGAGGTGCTTGGCGGCAAGCCTCGAAGGCTCCAGCCATGGCGCCAAGCTCGCTCGCGGCGGCCAGAGTTCGGCCAAGGAGGGCCGCGGCGCTACAAGAGGGGAATGGCGACGGGGCTAGGGGAGGAGGACCGGGGCCTCACCGCGGAGCGGTTGGCGCGGCGGGTTTGGGGCGCTCTGGAGGCGGCGAATCGACAGCGGTGATGGCGACGCTCCCGGGTCCGAGGGGAGAAAAGAGCTAGGGGAGGAGATAAAGATGAAGGGGTGAAAGGAAAGAGGGGCATGGAGAAGGGGGCCAGGCATGTGCCGGCGCACCGCGTCTATACGCCCTCCTGCCTACTGGCAGGAGGTTGAAGATGGTGGGACCTGGGCTGGCTGGCTGGGCTGCCCCAGGTAAGTTGGCCCAGGTATGCCCTTTTCCTTTTTCTTTTATTTCTTTTCTATTTGCTATATTTTTCAATAGGTTTCTGATTTAGTATAAATACCAAACCAATTTTATTAATTCTCAAAATGAATATGTGGTTATATATAAAAAGTCTAAAGCCACATAAAAGTTTTCAGAATTATTGGGGCTTTTAAAAGTATTTATAGCATTTGATATATCCAATCCAAATAGTTTATGTTTTAATTCAGTAAACCAAAATGACAATAAAAATATGTGTCACCTCTAGCTGATGTTGCCACATTTTACCAGAGATGTTGAACATTTTACAGGACCACTTTGGTTCACTAAAAAATATTTTGGTTGAACCTATTTGAATTCAAATAATGTTAGGGTTTAATCATCCCCATTTCAACTTTAAAAAGAATTTAAACATGATGCAATCACAAACATGGATCCTAATGCATGCTAAATCTAGGGATGTGACAACTCACCCCCACTTAAAAGAATTGCATCCTGAGATTCTGGAGTCGACGGGAAGAGAGCTAGATACTAAAGTCGAAGACGATCTTCTCGCTCCTAGGTAGCTTCATTCCCAGAATGATGAGACCACTGAACCTTGAGGAACTTGATATTTCAACACCGGGTAACACGCTCAGCTTGATCGAGAATACGAACAGGATATTCTCAATATGATAGATCATCTTGAAGATCAAGCGTTTCGTGGTCGACTTCATGGATAGAGTCCTTGAAGCAACATATGACTTGAGCCACGTGGAAGACATCTGAACTATGGAAAGCTGAGGGGGCAGTTCCAATTGGTAGGCAACTTCTCCTTGTTTAGCAAGAATGCGAAAAGGTCCAATGTAACGAGGAGCCAATTTGCCCTTGATACCGAAATGATGGGTACCCTTCAAAGGAGTAACCCAAAGGTAAGCCTTTTCGTCCACCTCATAAGTTACTTCCTTATAATGGCGATCATACTGACTCTTCTGACAAGACTGAGCTATCTTAAGATTCTCACGAATAACGCGAACTTGCTCTTCTGCTTCCTAGACCATGCCTCACCCAAATAATTGTCTTTCAGCAATCTCTGACCAGTTCAAAGGTGTTCGACATCTTTGTCCGTAAAGAACTTCAAAAGGAGCTTGACTGGATTGGTAGTTGTTGTTATATGCAAACTCGGCAAATGAAAGACACTTCTCCCAATTCAGTCCGAATCAGATGACACAAGCTCTGAGCATGTCTCCGAGAATCTGATTGAGTCTTTCCACCTGACCACTTTACTGAGGCTGAAAGGCAGTGCTAAAGGAGAGATGGGTTCCCATAGCATTCTAGAAACTTTCCCAAAATCGAGAGGTGAAAAGACTTCCACGGTTTGAATTGATTTCCAATGAGACACCATGTAGGTACACTATTCGAGAGATGTACAAATCAGCCAACTCACTAGTAGTGATACTCTCTCGAACGGGAAGGAAATGAGCCACTTTGGAGAGGCGGTCAATAACCACGAAGATTGCATTATTTCTTTTCTCGGTCTTGGGAAATCCGGTGATGAAGTCCATTTCAACTTTTTCCCATTTCCACTCAGGAATAGCTAAAGGCTGAAGGGTGCCAGCAGGTCTCTGATGCTCCGCCTTGACGTGTCGACAGACGTCACAGTTAGCAATGAAATTGAGCGATTTCTCTTTTCATTCTAGTCCACCAGAATCTTTGGCGTAGGTCCTGATACATCTTAGTGCTACCAGGGTGAATTGTGAGAGGAGATTCATGAGCCTCCTTTAAGGATCAACCGTCTCAAGTTCCATACCTTTGGAACCATCATGTGGTTCCCAAAGAATACGATTCCCTGGTCATTTATTGACAAACAACCTGCAACTCCTTTCTTGATGTTTTTCTTGATGCGGGATATCCCTGGATCAATCTTTTGAGCTTCAATGATCTGATCCTCTAGGGTTGGCTTTGCAACCAAGGTTGGAAGGGATTCATGGGGAACAATGTGAAGGTTAAGCTTGCAGAATTCCTCATGAAGAAGGGGTTGACCTTGTTGCAGCATAAGGTTGTTACGGTAGGACTTACAACTTAATGCATCCACCATGATTTTACCTTGCCCGGGGTGTAAGTATTTCCTAAGTCGTAATCTGTAATTAGCTCTAACCAACGCCTTTGTCTGAGATTAAGATCTGGTTGATTGAAGATATACTTCTGGCTTTGGTGATTGGTGTAAATATCGCAACGATTACCAAGAAGGTAATGTCGCCATACCTTGAGTCCATGGACTACTGTTGCAAGCTCCAAATCATGTGTTGGATATTTTTACTCATGTGGGTGCAACTTTCGAGATGCATAGGCGATCACTTGTTGGTCTTGCATAAGGACACATCCAAGTCCTTGTCTTTAGGCGTCACAATAGATGACAAAGTCCTTTGAGAAATTAGGTGTCACAAGCACGGGAGCAGAGGTCAGACATCTTTTCAGTTCCTGGAAACTATGCTCACATTGTGGGGTCCACTCAAACTTCTTATCTTTCTTGAGGAGTTCCGTCAGGGGCTTGGGAACTTTGGATAAGTTCTCAATGAAGCTACGACAATAGCTCGCTAGACCACAGAAACTTCTAACTTGCTTAACTTCTTCAGGAGGAGTCCAATCGAGGATGGCCTGGACTCTTTCGGGGTTAACTACAATGCCCTTACCGGAGATCACATTACCTAGATAGGTCACTTCTAGTAACCAAATTTTGCACTTGGAGAACTTGGCATAAAGACGGTGATCTCTGAGTTTTTCTAGAACTAGTATGAGATGTTCAGCGTGCTCTTCTTCATTCTACGAATAAATCAGAATATCATCAAGGTAAACCATGACGAACTTATTTAAGTACTCCATGAAAATTGAATTCATCAGACGGGAGAATTTTGCTGGAGCATTTGTCAAACCAAAGGACATGATCGCGTAATCGTATGGACCGTAATGAGTGACGAACACCATCTTGGGAATGTCTCCATTCTTGATCTTGATTTGATGGTAGCCTAACCTCAAATCCATCTTGGAGAACACTGAGGATCCCGCAAGTTGATCATACAGATCATTGATCTTGGGGAGCGGATACTTATTCTTTCTCGTGACCAAATTGACAGGTCGATAACCCACAACCATACGATCCATTCCATCCTTCTTTTTGACAAAAAGAACGGGGCAAGCCCAAGGAGAAGAGATCGGTCGGATGAAACCCTTTTGCAAGGACTCATCAAGTTGTTTCTTAAGCTCAGATAGCTCCAAGGGTGCCATCTTATAAGGTCTTCTGGAAATTGGAACAATTCCTAGGATGAGGTATATCACAAACTCTACATCCCTGTCAAGCGGAATACCTGGCAATTCTTCTGGGAAGACATCCGGAAAATCTCGGACTATCGGAATATCTCCAAGCTCAGGAAGAGGGTTGGCATTGAATGAATAGAGTTGACGCTTTGCAACTCGTGTTGAAACATGGACTATCTTGCCAGATGGATGCGTAAGCTGAACAGACCTGGTGGAGCATTCAATCTTGGCATGGTGAGCTATCATCCAGTCCATAACCAAGATGATGTTAATATCTGAAGGCTTGAGAGCTATTAGCGAAGCAGGGAATACAAGTCTATCAACACAGATTTTATTTCCATGGCTTATTCTTTTGGTATGCCATCTAGACCCTTGAGTTTGAATTTCAAGAGCAGTTGGCATATCGCAAAATGACATGTCATGCAACCGGGCATAACTTTCTGATATGACAGAGTGCGATGCTCCAATATCAAACAGAACTGATGCCGGATGGCAATTGACAAGGAGTGTTCCAAGGAGAACTTCTGGATCATCATTAGCTTCTTTGGCTGAGACATGATTCACACATCCCCATTTAGTGATGGTTGGCTTCGCATGGATCACCTTAACTAGTGTATTATTACGGTCAACGGACATTGCAAACTCGGTTGAGGCAATGCTGGAATGAATACAATTTCGAGCAACATGGCCTAGTTCTCCGCAATTGTAGCAAATCACAGAAGTTTGACGTGGAACCGCATTGACAGGCGGTCCACCAACAGATTTGGGTGGAGCATTTGGTTGAGTTGGACGAGGCGCCACATAGGATGGCCTCGATGCATATCTAGGAGGAAGTGATGAGTTAGGAACCCAAATCCGGCGCTTCTGAGAACCAGAGCCGTAGGTAGAAGCCAAGTCACGGTTATGCTTGTGAGACTCTTCATAAGTGAACTAAGCTATCTCTGCATTAATGGCCTTGTTCACAAGAGCTTGGAAGGTGTCGCAATGATGCAAGTGAAGATCACAATGCAACTTTGGGTTGAGACCCTTCCTGAACCTAGCTTTCTTCTTGGCATCTATGGACACTTCTTTTGTGGCATAACGGGCAAGGTCCTCAAACTCTTGAATGTAAGCATCTACAGGCATCTTATCCTGGGTAAGGTTACAAAACTCTTCCCTCTTTCGGTCCATGAGACCCTGAGGAATATGACGCTCGCGGAAAACCCACTATGAATTCTTCCCACCATATACTAGCAGGACCCTCCAAAAATATGTAGCATAGGTGACCTTATCAGCCTCAGCCACGTTCGTGGAATGCAGCTTGTTTGTGATGCTATGGAGCTAGTCATCTGCATTGAGTGGCTCAATGGAGTGATGGAAGGTGGGTGGGGACACCTTGATGAAGTCACGGATGGTCACTGTTCCATCACACAGATGTGCGGTGTTTTCCTGAATACATGCCAGCAAGCGATTTGACTCACGCTTGTCTTTCTCAATGCCTAGGATGAACTGTGCCAACGAGGATGAATCCAGCAGAACTTTAGCATCTCTAGTTCCACATCTCTGGCCCTTCTTGCGACCAATGGCAACTTGCGTACTGCGAGACATCTTGAAGATGAGAAACTAGGATTAGACAAGGTGGCATACCAGATAGATAGGAAAGAATGCAAAACCATTTGATAAGAGATCCTAGGGAAAATTGGACAGCATAACGGCTATGAATGCTCAAAAATGAGACATCCTGCAAAAGATTTAGGTGCCACAACACCTCAATAGCACAATCTCAAGGTTCTGGGTTAACTAACAAGCTACACAGATAACACACGAGGACTGGAATGCAACTCAGATCAACCATTCCTATAAGTCTATGGAGTAGTAACTCGAGATCCTAGTAGATAACTAAGAAGCCTAGTTCTTAATCCCCGTAGAAAAAGGAGAGAGTGACTCAAAATTAGAATAACATGGGGAAAGGAGTATAAAGAGCCTTACGTTTCCTTCCACAATCAATTCCCTTATATAACTAAAGATTTGCTAGACGCAAAATTGACCAGTTTGGCTTGGTAATCCTACAGTCAGTCAGTTCTGATGCCAACGTTGTCGGGACCCCGATCCTAAGCCATAAGAATCCAGCATATAACAAATCACATCACTTTGCGGCCTCGCGCACGGTTAACTCCACGGCAGCCGCCTTACCTGGGCCGGAACCGTTTGCGTCTTTTGGCTCACGTATGTAAATATGTCGCTAGCATTCAAACATCAAAGAACCCGGGTCGACATGACTAGTCATAGAACCCAAGTGGCACATCCATACAGGAACATGCATACATAACCCAGCAATGCGGGTGTCGGTCTCTAGTGTGTGTAGACGAGTCATAGCAAGCTACAAGGACTCCATTATGCCGTGGGACATAAATGTCATCACTGCACATAGACGAGTCATAGCAGGCTACAGGGACTCCATTACACTGCGAGACATTTCCTCGAAGGAACAGAGACAACAGCAAAGAAGGATACATGTCGGTCAATCAATGTGTCTAGAGCAGTAGAAAGCTACCAAGGCTCGGTGGAAGCACAAAGGGGTAGTTCCCTGTAAAGAGTACTACTAAAGGCACACAACTAGGTGTCGAATCCCATCCATATCATTGCACATCACACGTATGCACGACATTCCCGATATGCATAGATACAACTATGGCAACTCAACATAACCATACAACAACACAACATTTATTTAGGAGGCTCTTAAGAGCCAACTTAGTGTGATATTACAAACAGGGGTCACATGACCCAACACACAAGTAATACAAGCAACAAGCGGAAGCTTAACATGTCAGGGTACAGACAACTAGAAAAGAAGAAGGCTGAGGGAGCCTTTCTATCTACAAGACCCTCCATAGGAACCAGACCTCTGACTGGGATTTCCAAGCTATTCGGTCAACATCGATCTTATCGTAGAAACCACTAGCAAGACTGGAGTCTCCTGTGCAAAAACATAATTAATCAATAGCGAGTACTGAGTACTCAGCAAGACATACATCAGAACTAACTACATATGCATCGGTATTGACGAGGATATGTACCTAGGGTAGGGTCCTCGGCCTGACCTACATACCCTACCTAAGGACACTACATTGGAGGACTTGAAGATCACAAATAATCTTCCGAGTGGATTCCCGGTGGAGCTCAAGTCACTCGACAGGCAATCCATTCGGAGACTTCTTCCTCCACTCACAGTCGTCTGTCACTCGGAAGACCTCACTCCCAGACGACGTGGATTTAAGTGGGCTGCAAATTCCCTCCTCACAGGAAGCCCGCGCAAATTTTGAGGGCATGGTTGATGATATGGTTAATCAGATTATGACTTGTCCTGTCTGCAATCAACTAGGACATTTACCATCGAACTGCTGACAGGTGGGCCTTGACAAGTCTGAAGGAGTTAATATCCACTTTGGGAGTCAGAAGAGTCTCCCCACGTCTTCGGATTTTTCGGGAACTCCTTCCTGTCTCGATGAGCACGCGCAACCTGCAGCGTCGCCCTCCCCTGTCTCATCACAATCAATCTCGCATTGCCCTCCTCTGCCATTGGAACCACCTCCAAGAACTCCATCGCCACCACCACCATCGTCGACGATACCAATGGCCAACTTTGAGGTCGACCCAGACCGCTTCCTCAAGCCTGGTCACCAGATTTTGGATGGCGGATCTCATCGTCTTCCTCGGACCTTTGTGACGCCGGCCACTCCTATGGTTCGTCGCCATGAGCAGTACTTGGTGGCGGAAGTCATGACAGCTCCCCCAGTTCAGAATATTGGACAGGTACGACAACAAGTTGTCGATTTGCTCAATAATCAGGGTTTTCATGTACGCTCTGCTCAGCCTTGGATTGCGGGAGTTGGTTTGATTGAGCTTCGGGATGCTGGAGAGCGTTTTGCTACTGTACATATGGTACCGCAAGCACTGGGGGATGACTCTTTTGTGCGATTCATGAAGCACAATGAGGGGGAGGGTTTTCGGGCGGCTGCTGGTTTTCGTCAGGGCTGTTTGATGCTTCTCGGAGTCCCTCTGAATCTTAGGAACATGGAGGATTTAAGAGCAGCGGTTAGCACATTTGGGGAGTTTCATCATTGGGTCAGTGATGACCCCTTCCTTGTCCGATCAATTGTTTTTGCATCTTTCCCAGAGGATGCTCTGGTCCCACGAAGCGAGGTTTTCTCGGAATACGCTTCTTGGGGGGGTGCAAGGGTCTCCTGGTCGGTACCTGTTTACATTCTTGGTGCATCTTTTGCTGAACAGCTACCGCAAGATGAGGACCCAATGCCTCTAAATGGTAATCCCCATCCCACTCCTGGTAACTTAGTCCCTAATAATTTGTTGTTTGCGCTGCCTCCATATCCAGCACTTGGATGGAATGATGTTCCACTACCTCCGGAGCCTATAGCTCCACAACCTGAGCATGATGATAATGGTTGGGGTTGGAATGATGCACCTTAGGACATTCAGCATGAGGAGCAGGTACAAGAGCAGGAGTCCATTGTGCTGGATCAGCTGAGCTCTTCTGATTCTGTCCAGTTTGTACATGTTGAGGATGACCAAGTGGAGCAGGATCCACCACAGGAGGACCAACTGGAGCAGGAACTCCCAGAGGATAACAACATATTGGCAATTGTTCCATATCAACAGCCACTGGTACAGCAAGTCAACATCATGGTCGGCATGGCCAGGGTGATTTATGGACCGGAGCTCCCTCCAGATATGGTTTGGAAGCGCACCTTTGATTCTCTGCTACATGCCTTCCCACCTTCAGAGATCCCCAAATCGATTTGTCTTCCGTTGGTGGAGCCCATAGTGCTTTCAAAGCATACTTGGGGAATGGCTTTTGATGCTAACATGTCCATGTTTCAGTTGGTGCAAGCCGACGTTATGCTGAGTCCACGCCCGGTGGCTCGTAGCTTGTTTTCTGATGTCGCCGGATCTTTTTCTCGCAGCACCATTGCCTCTGAAGACGATGAGCAGTTCTCTGCTCTGAATATTAAGAGGAAGGTCTCCCGGAAGAAGCAGACCCCCCTTGTTGATACCTCGCTCAGGCGATGCACGCGTAGCTCACTCAAACGTGATGGCTTCAAGCCAATCTTGCAGGAACTGCCGGTGCCTCCACCCAAGAAGAGGAAGCCCAAGGCCAAGGCACTCGATCAGGAGCAGCTGGAGGAGGAGAAGGGGAATGATACCTCGGAGATCCCACCAGCAACGCCCATCCGAGTGCTTCAATCAGTAGGACAAAGGCTGGGTATAGCACCAGAAAGGTTGACTGTGGAGCTTCTTGCAGAAGATCCATCTGCTACGTCAAAGAAGGCTAATGATGCTTGAGTCCAGTGCTTCTGTTTCTTTTGGGAGGGCTACATTGTTTGGTCCTTGGTTACGTCAGGATGAACTTTTTTATGATGGTGGTTTATGTCTATGTGAACTTAAATATCTTGTGTCGCAGTCATTGTGGGACTGTGTAGTTACTTTTAATTTAGACAGTGTTTATGGATGGTCTTTCTACTAAAAGTTGTCGTGTTCTGTGCTGGAATGTGCGCGGGCTGAATTATGATGCAAGAAAGAGGGCGGTTCGGAACAAGATAGATGAAAGTTCTGCCTCTGTTATTTGCCTGCAGGAAACTAAAATGTGGTCAATTGATTTCCGGACTGTTCGGAGTTTTTTCCCAAAGAGATTTGATCGTTTTGCTTATTCACCCTCATCGGGGGCTTCTGCTGGTTTGATTGTTCTCTGGAATTCTTCCATTTTTGAGGGCGTGCTATTAGATACACAAAGTTTTGGTATAATTGTTTGTTTCACCTCAAAGTTAAATTCAGAAAAATGGACCTTGGTAAATGTCTATGGGCCTTGCATTGGGGAAGCCAGAGATCTGTTTGTTAACTGGCTCTATCATCTCACCATTCCAGTAGATGAAAATTGGTTACTCCTTGGGGACTTTAATTTCATTCGTTCTCCATCCAATGGAAATCGTCCTGAAGCTGATATTAATGACATGTTCATATTCAATGAGATTATCGAACACCTGGGTCTTCTTGAGCTTCCTATCAAAGGTAGAACTTTCACCTGGTCTAATATGCAAGAATCTCCACTTCTTGACTAGCTTGACTGGTTTTTCACTGCTACAAACTAGATCTCATCCTACCCAATGTCTCAAGTGCTTCCCCTAGCTAAAACTACTTCGGATCATGTACCCTGCATGGTGGTCATAAACACAACAATACCTAAGAGAAACCTTTTCCGTTTTGAGAACTATTGGGTTGAACTCCCTGGATTTTTGGAATGTGTGCAAAATTCTTGGAAATCCTCTTCCAGGAAATCACATATTGCTTCCACCATCATGGGTAAGTTGAAAGCTTTACCGTTGGCCCTCAAGAGGTGGCAAACTGGGCTATCAAAAGTGAAGGCTTTGATTTCAAATTGCAATCAGGTAATCCTAGTACTAGATAACCTTGAGGAATTGAGGCCCCTATTTAGACCAGAAGCAAACTTTAGAGGCATTGTCAAGCTGCACTTAGAACATTTGCTTCATCTACAATTTCTCTATTGGAAAAAAGGGCAACAATACGGAATATTAAGGTTGGGGAGGAAAACACTATGGCCACTGAACGTTTCAGAAGGAACTCAATTTCTTCTCTGAAACTTGGCGATGGCTTGATCTCCACTGATCATGACCAAATTGTTGGGGCCTTCTTGTCAGCTTTCAAAGACCGGATGGGCAGTTCACACGAGATAAATCTCAGTTTTCATCTTCCTTCTTTGTTGCATAAGGTCATAGGTCTTGGGGATCTTTCCAGGCCCTTCACAAAAGGTGAAATGGATAGAACAGTGAAAGAAATGACCTGTGACAGGGCTCCTGGTCCTGATGGTTTTAATGGGTTGTTTTTTAAGAAATGCTGGAATATAGTCTGTGATGATTTCTTTGAGCTTGCTAGGGACTTTCATGATGGATCGGCTCAGCTGGAATGTATGAACTCTTCATACATCACTCTTATTCCCAAGAAGGGTTCACCAGAGGATATTAGTGATTATAGACCAATCTCACTCACTGGGATGGGTTTAAAGTTCCTGTCCAAAATGACTGCGAATCGGCTTCAAGAGCACATAATGTGGTGTATTCATAAGAATCAGTATGGTTTCATTAAAACGAGGACAATTCAAGACTATGTGGGCTGGACACTAGAGTATCTACATCAATGTCACCAATCTAGGAAACCTATTGTTATTCTCAAACTGGACTTTGAGAAGGCTTTTGATTCTCTTGAACATGAATTCCTATACCAGGTTTTGGCACATAAGGGCTTTACTACTAAGTGGATTCAGTGGGTCAGACAGTTTCTTTCCACTGCCTCCTCTTCCGTGTTGCTTAATGGGGTTCCTGGTACAAATTTGTTTGCAAGAAGGGGGTAAGACAGGGTGATCCTATGTCACCTCTGCTTTTTGCTGTTGCGGCTGATTTCTTGCAGACGCTAATCAATGATCTGTTGTTACAAGGGAAGCTTACTCTCCCCATCCTGTGTCATGACAGGGATTTCCCAATTGTGCAATATGCTGATGATACACTCGTCATTTTGCCTGCTGAGGAGGCACAATTATTAGAGCTTAAAGCCATGCTGCTAATGTTCTCTCAATCATCTGGGTTGTATGTTAACTACCATAAATCGGCTCTCTTCCCTATCAATGTGAGCTCTGATGTTCTGCAAAAATTGGCTGATTCCATTGGGTGTAAGGTGGGTACTCTACCATTCACATATCTAGGTCTACCTATTGGAATTACAAGACCCAAGATTGCTGATTTGATGCCATTGGTGGATAATATGGAAAGGAAGCTCTCCGTCAGCTCTGCTTTCCTAGCCCAGGGGGTAGACTAAAATATTTGAACTCGGCCCTATCATCAATACCACTATTCTTTCTTTGCAGTTTGGAGATACCTCCTGGCATAATGAAACAACTGGAGAGGATACAAAGACAGTGCTTATGGAGACAGAATGGTCAGGATAAAGCACCTGCACTTGCTGCTTGGAAACTAGTCTGTAGGCCCAAGTCAAAAGGTGGGCTTGGTATCCTAAACCTGAATATCCAGAACAATGCTCTCTTACTCAAACATGCTGACAAGTTTTTCAATAAAGCCAATGTTCCATGGGTTAATCTGATTTGGAATTCCTACTATGAAGGTAGAGTGCCTCAAGGTACCTCATTATGTGGTTCCTTTTGGTGGAAAGACATATGCAAGAAATTGGGTAGCTTTAGAGCTGTCACCTATGTCATGCCAAACAAGGGTGATGCTTTTCTTTTCTGGACTGACTCTTGGTTATTGGATAACTCCATAGCAATTCTGGCTATCAGGTTCTCATGCCTATTCTCATATGCTCTGGACTCCCTGATCACAACTAAGGAGGCTTTCCAGGCCTTTTAGGATGGAGATATGTCGTTCTTATTCCATCTACCTCTGCCTAAGCAAGCTTTTGCTGAGCTAACTACACTCAGGTGTTCCCTCCAACAGTTAAACAGAGATGACTCTGCTAATGATGTATGGTTATGGCAGGAAGATGGCCGCTCTTATTCAGCAAAAAAATTATATCTGCATGCCCATAAAGCATTGCCCTGTGAACCTTTGCTCTCTTCAATATGGAAGAGTTGTTGCACTATGAAGATCAAAGTGTTTGCTTGGATGATGATCATGGATAGACTGAACACACAGGATATGTTACAGCGAAGACATTGGAATGTATCTGACTCCAACTTGTGTGTGTTATGCTATGCTCAAGTTAAGGAAGATAGAGATCATCTTTTCTTCCAATGCACGTTCGCCAGCAGAGTCTGGAATTTCTTAGGCATCGAATGGCAAGGGAGTAACATGTGGGAGGTGGTCAGACATGCGCGACGAGACTTTCAACATCCATTCTTCCTGGAGGTGGTCTTCACTGCTTGCTATAGCATTTGGGTGACTAGAAATGCCAAGGTATTTAGAAATGAACGACCTAGTGTCAATAAATGTACCGGGATGTTTAAGCATGATGTATCATTGTTAGCTCGTAGGATTAGGGCTAGATTCAAAGATGACCTACTCAAATGGGTCTCTTATCTTCCCCCCTGAGGTTAGTTTTCTTCTCACTCTCAATAGGATAGACCTTGTATACTGTAATTGGTGATCTGTTTTAATAGAAAAGGTTGTGGGGTGTTCTACCCTACAGTAGTCGGTCAAAAAAAGTTACTCAGTTTTCTCATTTCTGAACGAGGGGTCAACGTCAACCCTGAGAAAATCAGCGCCATTACTCGAATGAAGACTCCCGTGCGAGTGCACGATGTTCAGAAACTCACAGGTTGCTTGGAAGCATTGAGTCGATTCATTTCTCATCTCGATGACAAGGCACTGCCTCTGTACCGATTGACGAAGAAGTCCGACACGTGCGAGTGGACTCCTGCTCTCCACCCAGCCAGTGCTAGCCGCTACTCGCAGCAAAGAGCCCTTGCTCCTATACATCGCGACCACTAATCAGGTCGTCAGTACAATGTTAACCGTCGAGCGGGAAGAAGAGGGTAAAGCTTATAAAGTCCAACGACCAGTCTATTATGTCTCTAAGGTTCTATTTCCCTCGAAGCAAAGATATCCACACTACCAGAAGCTGGTTTATGGTATCGTCCTGTCAGCGAATAAGGTAGCTCATTATTTTCAAGACCACTTGATTTCAGTCGTTAGTGATGCTCCGTTATCCGAGATTCTCAACAATCGAGATGCATCTGGTCGAGCGGCTAAGTGGGCAATCAAACTCAAACACTTTGACATTAAGTTTGAAGCTAAGAAAGCGATCGAGTCTCAAGCACTGGCAGATTTTATTGCCGAGTGGATTGAACAGAAATGGCCAACTCAGATTCACTCGGCACATTGGACCATGTACTTTGATGGCTCTAAAATGTTGAATGGGTCCAGTGCTAGTGTTGTTCTGATATCTCCAAAGGGCGACAAACCCAGTTACGTCTTACAAATCTACTTTGATTCCTCCAACAATGAGGCAGAATATGAAGCACTTTTGTATGGGTTGCGCATGGCTATCTATCCCGCCCAAGATGCACGCCTATCCATATTAAGGCACGGAGGCCTCGACAGGGATAGAGGCGCATCTTGTCGTTCGCAAGTATAATATCATTACATACATTTATGAAAATAGAGTATAAGAGTTGGATTACACTCGCCACAAGCTAGTTACAATCCACTCAACATTCAAACATCATACAGAAGGCAGGGTCTGAGTACAGACGAAATCAAACGATAAAAAGATGCAATGGCATTGGCTTCTAGCTCCGAAGATCACGACCACGGCCACTCTACTCGTCTGGATATGTGACGTACATCCTGCCACACTCCTCGTCATACTCCCACTGGAGCTAGGACGCATCATCTGGCACGATTTCATTTCACCTTTACCTGGATTGTTGTAGTAATCTGTGAGCCACAGGGACTCAGCAATCTCGCGCCCGGGTACCGAGACTATTCAAGCTGATAGGTTGGATGGGGGATAAGTGTTTAGTTTGCAGCAGCACTAAGCATTTTTGGTGGCTAATCTTACAAGAACAAGAATGTCGTGGATTTGTCACGGCAGATGTCCGGATCAACGGACTTACGTTCGGGTGAGACGCAACTATATGGCGGCTTGAAGGGGTTGATCAGAATCGAGAAGACACGGATTTTTACCCACGTTTGGCCCCTCCGATGGAGGTAAAAGCCTACGTCCTGCTTATCTGATATTGATGATGATGAAGATCTCTCGGTTACAAGGGTGCTAATTGCTACCTCTAATCACGAGAGCCTCTAATCTGTCAATCTCTAATCTCTGGTGTTGTCTAAACTTGTGGACTTGTGAATCTTCTGAACTTGTCCCTCTAGGCGTGCTCTACCCCTCCTTATATAAGTGGAGAGGGTAGGTTTTACAAATAGAGTCCTACTAGGAGTAGGATTAGGACTAGTCTCTCACGAATCCTACTTCGGGTCTTATTTCCTTTAAGGGAATCCTTATCTCTTCGGGCCTTCTCTTGTGAGTCGCCAGGCGCCGGCTCACCTGTCGGGTCTTGTGCTTGGTCATCCTATGGCCCACCTGTCGGGTCATTAATAAGATGTCATGTCTTTAACGGGTCTCCCGTGAGTCGACAGGCCGGGTCATACCGCGGGGTATATCCCCGACAAAGAATGTAAATATGGTGGTCTACGATAAATGATCGAGAACTAGCATGACCTCTAAGAGATCCTAAACACCTACTTACATCAAACATAACCCCACCGTGTTCTCTCTCAGTTCATGTTCACGAGCAGAGACGATCATGGTTACTCACACAGTTGGTGTATTTGATTGGAGTTTACTTCAAGTTTACTATAACCGGGTGTTAAACAAATATCCAAGTTGCCACATAACCGCGGGCACGGCTTTCCTAAAAAATTTAACCCTACAGGGGTGCTCCAACTAATCCATCATACATGAACCACACTCCGCGGGAATAACCTTGACCACGGATCTCGTGATCATCCTAGGCAACTCCAAAGGAAAAGCAGACACCTGGAGATAGCCAAAAGAAAATCAGAGTTCCTCACGCAAGCCATTCGAGAAAGGTAAAACAAGTCCAGCAAGACCACCCGACGTGTCGACGGACCCGATAAGAGTCGTGTATCTCGTTCTCAGGACACGACCGGATGAACACTACATACGGTGGCCAGATAGAAATCACTCAAGTTGCCCCAATGTGGCCCCGCAAGTGGCTCTAGTTTGGACCAACACTCATGAGGAGCACTGGACCGGGTTGTTGATTATTTATCCACGGGGTTGCAAGGCCCTATGCAATTTTATTAAGTTGTTTAAGCAAATGTAGTACCAAGGTTGGGTCTTGCCAGACAAGTTTTAATCTCAACCGAATAAATAAGAGGGTCCCCATAACAACCCCGAGCATGTTAGGAGCGCAAAGTATGGAAACGTAACACCGGTAACAAGAAACTATGGCGGTAAAAGTGGAACAAAACACCAAGAAAAAGGCCAAGACTTCCACCATACTAAGATATATATGTGCATTAAATTAAATATCAATTAATATTGTGATATGCCAGATATCCATGTTATCACATGGAAAACAACCTGCACCTGCAACTAAGAATGCTATAAGAGGGGCTGAGCAGCGGTAACTTAGCCAAACAAAGGTTGCTAGGATATGGAGGGGTTAGAGGCTATCATGGAAATGTAGGAGGCTTGACATTCAAGTGGTAGGTAACACATATGTAACAAAAAAGGAGCGAGACATCTAGCAAAGCAAAAATAGTGTCGGGGTCCGGGTACGATCATCTTGCCTGTTGGTTCTTTAGAGGGACAAAGAACAGGGTCCTCGTAGTGGTACTTTCCTGGATCCTCGTACTCAGGTTCAACACTAGCGTCTACCCAAGAGAAACAGCAACAATAAACAACCAACCAAGGTGCAATGCACAAACAAGATGATGCATGATTCATTTGAAGTATTTACATGGCAATCCTAAGCTAGTCATGTTTCTTATGCACTAGTTAAGTTGTTTGCAATACTGGACAGAACCTCATGTTAAGTTGTTTGAACATGCATGATCATGTTAAATATGGATGCTTCATGCAAAATCGATGCAAATGCATATGAAGAACGTAGGAAACGGAGTTACGGTTCTCACGATACGCTCACGGCAAGTTACGAAGACAAGATACAAGACCATGAAGGCCATGGTCTATTCCTTGGTATTCCAAGGTAGCTACTGGTTAGGCAATGAAAAACCAACCACAATAGAGTCAAAGATCAAGCAATTCCATGGAGCATAGCTCCCACAAGCCACAAAACACTAAACAAACAATCTGCCTCAAAACAGCAACATGGCAACTATCACAACAAATATCTAGAGCTACAGGAAGTCTCCAACCTCAGATAAGACATTCACAGAAACTACAAGACATGCTTATCAAATCATCCAACTACACAAACTGGAAAGGAAGCACATATCAATAAGCATGAAGCTCACAAGTTGGCATGATGAAACAGATTCTAGGGACTTAGAGAAAATCACAGTTTTCTGGAACCTGAGTTAAGCTGATAGCAAGTTGACAGCAGAATCTAATAGTGATAGAAACCATCTCATGGCATGAAAATTCACAGGATGGTAGAGGGCAACATATAATTCAAAACACTAGCATTGAACTTGACCTAATTCACAACATATCACTTGGTAGCATCCACTCAAGAGGGCACAAAAATATTGACAGATACTCAGACTTAGAAATATTTAGCATGTTTGAAAACAGCAACATTTTAGTAGTCACTTTGGAGCATGGTTCCCACTTATATCCAGGATTAACATGTCAAAAGTAAATAACATGGCATTCTACTCATGAAATACTACCACTTCCATGTTGACACATATATCATAGCATGCATGGATTACTTACAACCCAAAAGACAAAATGGCACTTTGGGACAAAATGACATTTTTACAAACTTGTACAAATGAACAAATAAGTTGCACCAATGAATTCCTTGGGTGATTCTACCCCAAATTAATATATCACACTCCTATGTTTGCATGGAGCAACATGTCAAAACACTAGTTAGCAAAATGCCCATCATTCCTATAAGTGAAAACTTACCTAAAATGCTCATGTTCATATATGCTCATAACCAAATTGGAAAAAATACCAAAAATAGTAATAACCAATTTAATTCACATAAAAAATTAAAACACAACAAAGTAAAAACAATAAACAGGAGGGGCCCGCCTGGCGTAGACACCAGGGTCCCTAGTGGATGACAAGTGGGGCCAGGGCCCACTTGTCACACACACACAACCCCATACACTAGCCACACCAGATCCCTGCTAGCCACAGGAGATCCTGCACACACCAAGCACACACTGGTACACACGCACACAGCACACGGCCACACAAGATCTGGGCAGTGGCCACACCAGATCCAACACACACAACACCAACCTCGGGCCAATCAGAAAAAAAAGAAACAAAAGGGGGCCTGGGATTCGATCCCTTAACCGCGAGGTCAACGGCCCGAGTCGATTGCCACTGCGCCACTCGCGTTAGTCTGCACACAGAGGACCATCGATGAATAACTACTACGCGCGCTGGGTAACTTTGACAAAACTATAACTAAACGACACATACGACAGCGGTACGGCGACGGAGGGGTTCTCCGTCAAGGGAAACCTGCTATGGGAGCAGCGGAATCTATGGGGTATCCATTCCCGCATCAATCGATGGATAGGCACAGCGGCAAGGGCGCGCTCGAGATCGAACTCCTGCTCGGCTCGGGGCACATCGGCGACAGACGCGACGGCGACGAACGCGAGCCTACACGAGGGGGGAGGCTGCGGTGACGGGCGGCTCACCGAGGGGCTGCTTGGGGACGCGGGGACGCGGCGACGATGAGGAAGAAGAGGAAGAAGACGGCTGGCGACGGGCTTCTCCGCTTGTGGATGACAATGGTGACGAGGCGGCGCTGCGGGGTGCTCCTCACCCCTAGCACCAGGAAAGGGACGTGGACGGCACCCGCGTGCTCCACGCCATCTCCGACGGCGACGAGGGGGCCACCGGAGGCGACGGCGATGACACGAAGCACCGGCGCTGCACTCAACTGAACCTCACCTCTCTGAAACCCGAGGGGAAGAAGAGGGAGAAGGGGAAAGAAGGAGGGAGAAGGGGAGCGGCGGCGGCACTAGGAGGGAGAGGGAACCCTAGGAGGCGGCACGGACGCCAAGGGGGCTAAATAGGCACGGGAGAGATGGTGCTCGACAGCTGAAGATCACGGCGGAGCTCGCTCGCTCTCTCTGCTTTTCCACTGAACCTGACGGAAGGAGGGCGACTGGGCAGTTCGCCGCTAAAGCTGGCTGGGTCACACGGGGGAAGGCTTCCTGGGCCGGGGAAAAGGCCTAGTGCCACTCCTCTCTCAATGAAACACAGAGGTTATGTTTGAAAACTAACAGAAAACAAAACAAGAGCCCCAGAGCAAAAGAAAAGGGTTTTTGCCAGTACAAACATATTTTGACACAAAAGTAATAATGCCCTATTGAAATAAAATACCAATATGATTTTTAAAGCAAGTAAATTAAATGCTTTTATAAAACAACAGCCCCTGTTTTATTCAGAACCCCATGAGCACAAAGCTCCAACACAAAGAGAGCAACTCATATGATCTCAAAATAATATTATCCACAACATGAACATTCTTAACACATTTATATAGCAAGTTAATTCTGTTAAAGAAAAAACAAAGGAATAAAAGGCCCGGGTTTAGTTTTGAAAATAAGGGAGAGGGGAGGAGTTGTAGCCCACACATGCACACATCCACAACACAAAAGATTCACTAACACCTCACAACAAGATCACATGGAAGCACACCACAAAACATATAGCATCGCATGATGATGAGATGGCATGATGGATGATGCATGAGATGAAATGGCAAAGGAGTAAACTCAATTCATTCAACACATGACACAAGGTTCACATAGGTTACATCACCCAGAATGGCAGGGGAAGCACTTGGGCTTTCACACTATCTCACTCGGCGTCAATCGTCTGATGGTTTATGGCAACTCAGATTTGGTGGGGAATCAAGTGATGAAAGAGTGGGATGTTCAAAACCCCGCTATGAGTGGGTACTGTAGTGCTGTTAGAAAGTTGGAGAAGAAATTCGAAGGCCTGGAACTGCATCATGTCCCCCGACTGAAGAATCAAGCGGCTGACGAACTTGCAAAGATTGGGTCCACTCTACGGCATGTTCCCAATGATGTGTTCTTAGAGCACCTGCATACTCCTTTGGTGCAAGAAGATTCTTACACCAAAGAGCCCTCGCAAGCTATGAGCTTCACTGATTCGATGGAAGTCGATGTTCCTGAAGTAATTGATTTGGTCATGGAGATTCTGGTTGTCATTCCCGATCGGATGGTGCCCTACATTGCTTATCTCCTTAGAGAAGAACTCCCTGAAGACGGAACAGAAGCTCGACAGATTGTGCGTAGATCAAAAGCTTTTACTGTGATTGGGGATCAGCTGTTCAGAGAAAGCGCGACTGGCATGACATAGCATTGCATCTCCCCCGAAGAAGGTCGAATGATTTTGGATGAAATCCACTCGGGAACTTGCGGCCATCTTGTGTCCTCACGGACAATCGTCGCTAAAGCATACCGATCTGGTTTCTTCTGGGCACGGGCTAATGAGATGGCTAAAGAAATTGTTGATTATTGTGATGGATGGCAGTTCTATGCGTACTTGTCGCACAAGCCAGCTTCTTCTCTAAAGACGATTCCCCATCGCCTGGCCGTTTGCTGTTTGGGGACCCGACATGGTTGGTCCCTTTTCGAACCGAAAAAGGTGTGTTCACTCATTTGCTAGTTGCAGTCGACAAGTTTACAAAGTGGATACAAGCCAAGCCCATCAAGAAGTTGAACTCCCGCACAGCGGTCACATTCATGAGGGAGATAATTTTTCGATACGGCATTCCTCACATCATTATCACGGCTAACAGCACCAACTTTGACTCGGAAGACTTCAGATACTTCTGCACCTCCCAAGGCACTCGGGTAGATTATGCATCTGTTGCACATCCTCAAACCAATGGGCAAGTCGAGCTGGTTAATGGTCTCATCCTGCAAGGTCTGAAGCCTTATCTCATGCGCGATTTGGATCATGCCGCCGGTGCCTGGGTAACTGAGGTGCCGTCTGTTTTATGGGGCCTGAGAATGATGCCTAATCGGTCAACTGGATAGACTCCTTTTTTCCTGGTCTATGCTGTCAAGGTCGTCCTGCCGAGTGACATGTTTCACAATTCTCCTCAAGTGGAACTTTATTCCAAAGCTGAAGCTGAGCAAGCCAGGCAGGATGGTGTCGATCTCTTGGAGGAAGAACGAGAAATGGCTCTGATCCGGACTACAGCTCATCAGCAAGATCTGTGGCATTTCCAAGGACATAAGCCTTCTGTGCAGCAATGAGGACAATCCTCAGATCACGGACCCAGTCCGCATTATTTCTACCATTATCTTTCAACTTACTTCTCTAGGAACATATAAAAATTCAAGGGAGCTACAACGTGAGCTAGCAATCTACAATATAATTTGCAAAGACACTACTGACTATGTTCATGATAATGAGTTCAATTAATCATATTACTTAAGAACTCCCACTCAAATTGACATCCCTCCAGTCATTCAAGTGATACATGATCCAAATTCACCAACTCAAGTCCGATCATCACGTGAGTTGAGGTGGTTTCAGTGGTGAACATCACCACGTTGATCATATCTACTATATGACTCATGTTCGACCTTTCGGTCTCTTGTGTTCCGAGGCCATGTCTGTACATGCTAGGCTCGTCAAGTTTAACCCGAGTGTTCTGCATGTGCAACACTGGCTTGCACCCATTGTATCTGAACGTAGAGTCTATCACACCCGATCATCGCGTGGTGTCTCGACACGACGAACTTTCGCAACGGTGCACACTGGGGGAGAACACAATTTATCTTGAAATTTAAGTGAGGGATCACCTTATAATGCTACCATCGTCCTAAGCGAAACAAGGTGCATAAAAGGATTAACATCACATGCAAATCATAAGTGACATGATACGGCCATGAACATGTGCTTTTGATCTCCATCTTGAAAGCACCGGCATGATCTCCATCGTCACCGGCATGACAATATGATCTCCATCATTTTGATCTCCATCAATGTGCCACCATTGGGGTTGTCGCGCCCATCATGCTTCGACTACTATTGCTACCATTTAGCAATAAAGTAAAGCATTACATAGCGCTTAATGATTGACATGCAAGTCATACAATAATTAAAGACAACCCTATGGCTCCTGCCGGTTGTCGTACTCATCGACATGCAAGTCGTGATATTCTATACAACACATGATCATCTCATACATCACATATATCTCATCATGTAATTGGCCATATCACATCACAACATACCCTGCAAAAACAAGTTAGACGTCCTCTAATTGTTGTTGCATGTTTTACGTGGCTGCTACGTGTATCTAGCAAGAACAATTCTCACCTACGCAAAACCACAACGGAGATACATAAGTTGTTTTTCAACCTTCTCAAGGACCGCCTTTGTCGAATCCGATCCGACTAAAGTAAGAGAAACAGACACCTGCCAGCCATCTTTCTGCAATGAAGTTACATGTCAGTCGATGGAACTGGTCTCTCGTAAGCGTACGAGTAAGGTTGGTCCGGGCCACTTCATCCCACAATACCGCTGAACCAAAACACGACCAAGGGAGGAAGCAATCTAAGCATCAACTCCCACAAACTCTTTGTGTTCTACTCGAGATCTCATCTACACATAGACCTAGCCCATGATGCCTCTGTTGGGGAACGTTGCATGGGAAACAAAAAATTCCTATGCACACGCAAGATCTATCCATGGTGATGAGCATCTACGAGAGGGAGAGTGGATCTACATACCCTTGTAGATCGCTCAGCGAGAAGCGTTAAGAAACGCGGTTGATGTAGTCGAACGTCTTCGCGATCCAAATCGCCGAGCGTCCCGCGATCCCATCATGATCCGTCCTGTGATCTCATCACGATCCGTCTCACGATCTCATCACAATCTGTCCCGCGATCAAATCACGAATCGTCTCGCGATCTTGATCACGGTCGTTCCGATCTAGTACCGAACGGACGGCACCTCCGCGTTCAGCACACGTACAGCTCGATGACGATCTCCGCCTTCTTGATCCAGCAAGAGGGAGCGGAGAGGTAGATGAGTTCTCCGGTAGCGCGACGGCGTTGCCGCGATGGTAGTGGGGGAATTCCTGTAGGGCTTCGCCTAAGCACTGCTGAAAACCGATCTAGAGGAGAAAACGATCTAGAGGAAGAAGAGGGCAGCACGTGGCAATTAACATTAGCTTTCCCCTCTAAATCCTCTAGTATATATAGGAGGGAGGGAGGGGAGGAGGCAGCCTCAAACCCTCAAGATCCGGCCGAAATTGGAGGTGGAGGAGTCCTACTCCAGTCCTATTAGGAGTAGGATTCCTCCTTTCCACTTGGAAACTATTTCCACCTCTCCACCTTTGGATTTTTTCCTTCTCAAACCTCATGGGCTTTAGTGGAGGCTTCAGCCAGCCCACCAGGGGCTGGATTGTCTCCTCCAACAGACCATGAGGCCCCTCGGGGCATGACACCCCTCCCGATGGTCCTCCGGTACCCTCCCGCCACTCTCGGTACACTACAGATGAGCCCGAAACTTTTTCGATGACCTATATATGAATCTTTACCTTCGGACCATTCTGGAGCTCCTCGTGATGTCCAGGATCTCATCTGGGACTCCGAACAACCTTCGATCACCACCATACATAACTCTATACTACCGAAACGTCACTGAACCTTAAGTGTGTAGACCCTACGGGTTCGAGAACTATGTAGACATGACCGAGACACCTCTACGGTCAATAACCAATAGAGGGACCTGGATGCCCATATTGGTTCCTACATATTCTAAGAAGATATTTATCGATCGAACCTCTATGTCATGGATTCAGTTAATCCCGTATGATGTTCCCTTTGTTCTTCGGTATGTTACTTGCCCGAGATTCGATCGTCGGCATCTCCATACCTAGTTCAACCTCGTTACTGGCAAGTCTATTTACTCGTTCCGTAATACAAGATCCTGTGGCTAAAACTTAGTCACATTGCTTGCAAGGCTTATTGTGATGTTGTATTACCGAGTGGGCCCTGAGATACCTCTCTGTCACACGGAGTAACAAATCCCAGTCTTGATCCATGCCAACCCAACAGACACCCTCGGAGATACCTGTAGAGCACCTTTATAGTCACCCAGTTACGTTGCGACGTTTGATACACACAAGGTAATCCTCTAGTGTCAGTGAGTTGTATGATCTCATGGTCATAGGAACAGATACTTGACATGTAGAAAACAGTAGCAATAAACTGCCACGATCATATGCTACGTTTGTAGTTTGGGTCTTGTCCATCACATCATTCTCCTAATGATGTGATCCCGTTATCAAATGACATCTCATGTCCATGACTAGGAAACCATAGCCATCTTTGATCAACGAGCTAGTCTATTAGAGGCATACTAGGGACATGGTTTTGTCTATGTATCCACACATGCATCTGAGTCTCCCATCAATACAATTATAGCATGGATAATAAATGATTATCATGAACAAGGAAATATGATAATAAATAATTTATTATTGCCTCTAGATCATATTTCCAACAATATGTACTAGCGGTTTTGAGGGTTTTGTGACACAAAAAACAGCCACGTGATGCCCTCTTCTCTAGATCGTAGTTTCTCCTCTAGATCGGTTTCAGCGGTGCTTAGGCGAAGCCCTGCTGGAATAGCTCCACAACCATCGCTGCAACGTCGTCATGCTGCCAGAGAACTCATCTACCTCTCTTCTCCCTCTTGCTGGATCAAGAAGGCGGAGATCGTCATCGAGCTGTATGTGTGCTGAACGCGGAGGTGACGTCCGTTCGGTGCTAGATTGGAAGGATCATAATCAAGATCGCAAGACGATTCATGATTGGATCGCGGGACGGATCGTGATGAGATCGCGGGACGGATCGTGATTGGATCACGGGACGGATCGTGATGAGATCGTAGGACGTCGGCGATTTGGATCGCGAAGACATTCGACTACATCAACCGCGTTTCTTAAGACTTCCCGCTTAGAGATCTACAAGGATATGTAGATCCACTCTCCCTCTCGTAGATTCTCATCACCATGGATAGATCTTGCGTGTGCGTAGGAAAATTTTGGTTTCCCATGCAATGTCCCCAACAGTGGCATCATGAGCTAGGTCTTTGTGTAGATGAGATCTCGAGTAGAACACAAAGAGTTTGTGGGCGTTGATGCTTAGATTGCTTCCTCCCTTGGTCGTGCTTTGGTCCATCGGTATTGTGGGATGAAGCGTCCCGGACCAACCTTACTCGTATGCTTACGAGAGACCGGTTCCATCGACTGACGTGTAACTTCATTGCACAAAGATGGCTCGCGGGTGTCTGTTTCTCCTACTTTAGTTGGATCATATTCGACAAAGGCGGTCCTTTAGAAGGTTGAAAAGGAACTTATGTATCAGCATTGTGGTTTTGCGTAGGTGAGAATCATTCTTGCTAGATACCCTTAGCAGCCACGTAAAACATGCAACAACAATTAGAGGATGTCTGACTTGTTTTTGCAGGGTATGTTGTGATGTGATATGGCCAATTACATGATGAGATATATGTGATGTATGAGATGATCATGTATTGTATAGAATATCACGAATTGCATGTCGATGAGTACGGCAATGGTAGGAGCCATAGGGTTGTCTTTAATTATTGTATGATCTGCGTGTCAATCATTAAGCGTTATGTAATGCTTTACTTTATCGCTAAGCGGTAGCAATAGTATTAGAATCATGGTGGGCGCGACAACCTCGATGGCGACACGTTGATGGAGATCAAGATGATGGAGATCATGGTGTCATGCCGGTGATGATGGAGATCATGCCGGTGCTTTCAAGATGGAGATCAAAAGCACATGTTCATGGCCATATCATGTGACTTATGATTTGCATGTGATGTTAATCCTTTTATGCACCTTGTTTTGCTTAGGACGATGGTAGCATTATAAGGTGATCCCTCACTTAAATTTCAAGATAAATTGTGTTCTCCCCTAGTGTGCACCATTGCGAAAGTTCGTCGTATCGAGACACCACGCGATGATCGGGTGTGATAGACTCTACGTTCAGATACAACGGGTGCAAGCCAGTGTTGCACATGCAGAACACTCGGGTTAAACTTGACGAGCCTAGCATGTACAGACATGGCCTCGGAACAAAAGAGACCGAAAGGTTGAACATGAGTCATACGTGTTGGAAATATGCCCTAGAGGCAATAATAAAATGGTTATTATTGTCTTTCCTAGTTCATGATAATTGTCTATTATTCATGCTACAATTGTGTTAACCGGAAACCGTAATACATGTGTGAATACATAGACCACAACATGTCCCTAGTAAGCCTCTAGTTGGTTGGCTCGTTGATCAATAGATGGTCACAGTTTCATGACCATGGACATTGGATGTCGTTGATAATGGGATCACATCATTAGGAGAATGATGTGATGGACAAGACCCAATCCTAAGCATAGCACAAGATCGTGTTGTTCGTTTGCTAAAGCTTTTCAATGTCAAGTATCGTTTCCTTAGACCATGAGATTGTGTAACTCCCGGATGCCGTAGGAATGCTTTGGGTGTGCCAAACGTCACAACATAACTGGTGGCCATAAAGGTACGCTACGGGTATCTCCGAAAGTGTCTGTTGGGTTGACACGAATCAAGACTGGGATTTGTCACTCCGTGTGACGGAGAGGTATCTCTGGGCCCACTCGATAAGACATCATCATAATGAGCTCAATGTGACTAAGGAGTTAGCCACGGGATGATGTGTTATGTAACGAGTAAAGAGACTTGCCGGTAACGAGATTGAACAAGGTATAGGGATACCGACGATCGAATCTCGGGCAAGTACCATACCGATAGACAAAGGGAATTGTATACGGGATTGATTGAATCCCTGACATCGTGGTTCATCCGATGAGATCATCATGGAGTACGTGGGAGCCAACATGGGTATCCAGATCCTGCTGTTGGTTATTGACCAGAGAGGTGTCTCGGTCATGTCTACGTGTCTCCCGAACCCGTAGGGTCTACACACTTAAGGTTCGATGACGCTAGGGTTATAGAGAAATGGTATACGTGATTACCGAAGGTTTTTCGGCGTCCCGGATGAGATCCTAGACGTCACGAGGAGCTCCGGAATGGTCCGGAGGTAAATATTTATATATAGGAAGTCTAGTTTTGGTCACCGGAAAGTTTTCGGGCTCATCGGTATTGTACCGGGAGTGCCGGGAGGGTGCCGGAGGACCCTCGGGAGGGGTGTGACAACCAGAGGACTACATGGGCCCTTAGAAGAGGTGTGCCAGCCCATATTGGGCCAGCTAAGACCTCCTAGAAAGGCCCATGCGGCAAGGGAGTAGAGATAAGGGCATAGGAGTTTAAAAAGGAGGAGATCCACCTCCCTTATGGGAGGTGGACTCTATCCCTAGCTCGGCCGAACCTCTCCTCCTTGGAGGAGGGGTCAAGCCAGCCCTCCCTCTCCCTCCTCCTATATATACCCAAGGGTTTTGCCACTTGAGAATAGATCTGAACTCTCTCTCTCACGGCGAAGCCCTACCTCTCTTCTTCCTCCTCCGCAGCGCTTGGCGAAGCCCTGCCGGGATACCTTGTTACTCCACCACCACCACGCCGTCGTGCTGCTGCTGGAGCTCTTCCCCAACCTCTCCTTCCTCCTTGTTGGATCAAGGCGTAGGAGAAGTCACCGGGCTGCACGTGTGTTGAACGCGGAGGCACCGTTGTTCGGTGCTAAGATCGGAGTCCACCGCGATCTGAATCGCTGCGAGTACGACTCCACCAACCGCGTTATTGTAACGATTCCGCTTAGTAATCTTAAAAGGTATGAAGATGCAATCTCTCCCCTCTCGTTGCTGGTTTCTCCATAGATAGATCTTGGTGACGCGTAGGAAAATTTTGATTTACTACTACGTCTCCCAACAGTGGTATCAGAGCTAGGTCTATGCGTAGAATCTATGCACGAGTAGAACACAAAGCAGTTGTGGGCGTCGATCTTGTTAATATGCTTGCCGTTACTAGTCTTATCTTGATTCGACGGTATTGTGGGATGAAGCGGCCTGGACCAACCTTACACGTACGCTTACGTGAGACCGGTTCCACCGCCTAACATGCACTAGTTGCATAAGGTGGCTAGCGGGTGTGTGTCTCTCCCACCATGGTCGGATTGGATTCGATGAAAAGGGTCCTTATGAAGGGTAAATAGCAATTGGCATATCACGTTGTGGTTTTGGCGTAGGTAAGAAACGTTCCTGCTAGAAACCTATAGCAACCACGTAAAAACTTGCAACTACAAATTAGAGGACGTCTAACTTGTTTTTGCAGCATATGCCTCGTGGTGTGATATCGCCAAAAGGATGTGATGTGATGCATTGTGATGTATGAGATTGATCATGTTCTTGTAATAGGGTTGACGACTTGCATGTCGATGACTATAACAACCGGCAGGAGCCATAGGAGTTGTCTTATTTTATTGTCTGGCCTGCATGTCAATCATAAACGCCATGTAATTACTTCACTTTATTGCTAAGCGTTAGCCATAGTAGTAGAAGTAATAGTTGGTGAGACAACTTCATGAAGACACAATGATGGAGATCATGATGATGGAGATCATGGTGTCGTGCCGGTGACAATGATGATCATGGTGCCCCGAAGATGGAGATCATAGGAGCAAGATGATATTGGCCATATCATGTCACTATATTGATTGCATGTGATGTTTATCATGTTTACATCTTATTTGATTAGAACGACGGTAGTAAATAAGATGATCTCTCAATAAAATTTCAAGAGAAGTGTTCACCCTAACTGTGCACCGTTGCTAAGGATCGTTGTTCCGAAGCACCACGTGATGATCGGGTGTGATAAGTTCTAACGTTCGCATACAACAGGTGTAAGCCAGATTTACACACGCGAAACACTTAGGTTGACTTGACTAGCCTAGCATGTACAGACATGGCCTCGGAACACGGAAGACCGAAAGGTCGAACATGAGTCGTATAGAAGATACGAGCAACATGAAGATGTTCACCATGGATGACTAGTCTGTCTCACGTGATGATCGGACACGGGCTAGTTGACATGGATCATGTGTCACTTGGATGACTAGAGAGATGTCTATCTAAGTGGGAGTTCATTGAATAATTTGATTATGTGAACTTAATTATCATGAACTTAGTCTAAAATTGCCTTTACTATCTATATTGTAGATCCAATGGCCAACGCAAATGTCAACCTCAATTTCAACGCGTTCCTAGAGAAAACCAAGCTGAAAGATGATGGAAGCAACTATGCGGACTGGGTCCGTGGCTTGAGGATCATCCTCATAGCTTCCAAGAAACTATATGTCCTTGATGCACCGCTAGGTGACCCACCCCTTCTCCCAGCAGAACAAGACGTTGCGAACGCTTGGCATTCTCGCTGCGATGATTACTCCCTTTTTCAGTGTGGCATGCTTTACAATTTCGAACTGGGGCTCCAAAAGCGTTTTGAGCAACACGGAGCATATGAGATGTTCCAAGAGCTGAAACTGGTTTTCCAAGCTCATGCCCGGGTCGAGAGATATGAGGTCTCCGACAAGTTCTTTAGCTGTAAGATGGAAGAGAATAGTTCTGTCAGTGAACACATCCTCAAGATGTCTGGGCTTCACAACCGCTTAACTCAGCTGGGAGTTAACCTCCCGGATGACTCGGTCATTGATAGAATCCTCCAGCCGCTTCCACCTAGCTACAAGAGCTTTGTGATGAACTACAACATGCAAGGGATGGAGAAGTCCATTCCTGAGTTGTACTCGATGTTGAAATCGGCGGAGGTAGCGATCAAAAAGGAGCATCAAGTGTTGATGGTAAATAAGACCACTAGTTTCAAGAAAGGCAAGGGTAAGAAGAACTTCAAGAAGGACGGCAAAGCGGTTGCCGCACCCGGTAAGCAAGTTGCCAGGAAGAAGAAGAAAACTGGACCCAAGCCGGAGACTGAGTGCTTCTATTGCAAGGGTATCGGTCACTGGAAGCGGAACTGCCCCAAGTACTTAGCGGATAAGAAGGATGGCAACATTAAAGGTATATGTGATATACTTGTTATTGATGTGTACCTAACCAGTGCTCGTAGTAGCTCATGGGTATTTGATACCGGTGCGGTTGCTCACATTTGTAACTCCAAGCAGGAGCTGCGGAATAAGCGGCGGCTGGCCAAGGACGAGGTGACGATGCACGTCGGGAATGGTTCCAAGGTCGATGTGATCGCCGTCGGCACGCTACCTCTACATCTACCTTCGGGATTAGTTTTAAACCTTAATAATTGTTATTTAGTACCAGCTTTGAGCATGAACATTGTATCTGGATCTCGCTTGATGCGAGATGGCTACTCATTTAAATCCGAGAATAATGGTTGTTCTATTTATATGAGAGAAATGTTTTATGCTCATGCCCCGCTGGTCAATGGTTTATTTTTGATGAATCTCGAACATGATGTTACACATGTCCATAGTGTGAGTACCAAAAAGTGTAAAGTTGATAACGATAGTCCCACTTACATGTGGCACTTCCGCCTTGGTCATATTGGTGTCAAACGCATGAAGAAGCTCCATGCTGATGGACTTTTGGATTCACTTGATTTCGAATCATTTGACACGTGCGAACCATGCCTCATAGGCAAGATGACCAAGACTCCGTTCTCCGGAACAATGGAGCGAGCAACTGACTTGTTGGAGATAATACATACCGATGTATGCGGTCCAATGGGTGTCGAGGCTCGCCGTAGCTACCGTTATGTTCTCACCCTCACTGATGACTTAAGTAGATATGATTATGTCTACTTAATGAAACACAAGTCTGAAACCTTTGAAAGGTTCAAGGAATTTCAGAGTGAGGTCGAGAATCAACGTGACAAGAAAATAAAATGCCTACGATCTGATCGTGGCGGAGAATATTTAAGTCACGAGTTTGGCACGCACCTTAGGAAATGTGGAATTGTTTCACAACTCACACCACCCGGCACACCTCAGCGAAATGGTGTGTCTGAACGTCGTAATCGCACTCTATTGGATATGGTGCAATCTATGATGTCTCTTACCGACTTACCGCTATCATTTTGGGGATATGCATTAGAGACTGCCGCATTCACTTTAAATAGGGCACCGTCTAAATCCGTTGAGACGACACCGTATGAATTATGGTTTGGAAAGAAACCTAAGTTGTTGTTTCTAAAAGTTTGGGGATGTGATGCTTATGTGAAGAAACTTCAACCTGAGAAGCTCGAACCCAAAGCGGAAATGTGCGTCTTCATAGGATATCCCAAGGAGACTCTTGGGTATACCTTCTACCTACGATTCGAGGGCAAAGTCTTTGTTGCCAAGAATGGATCCTTTCTTGAGAAAGAGTTTCTCTCGAAAGAAGTAAGTGGGAGGAAAATAGAACTTGATGAGGTAATTGTACCTCCGCTCGAACCGGAGAGTAGCGCAGCACGGGAAGTTGTTTCTGTGGAGCCTACACCGGCTAGAGAGGAAGTTAATGATGATGATCATGAAGCTATAGATCAAGTTGCTATTCGAAGGTCCACTAGGACACGTTCCGCACCAGAGTGGTACGGCAATCCTGTCCTAGAGATCATGTTGTTGGACAACGGGGAACCTTCGAACTATGAAGAAGCAATGGCGGGCCTGGATTCCGACAAATGGCTTGAGGCCATGAAATCCGAGATAGGATCCATGTATGAGAACAAAGTATGGACTTTGGTGGACTTGCCTGATGATAAGCGAGCCATTGAAAACAAATGGATCTTTAAGAAGAAGACTGACGCGGACGGTAATGTTACCGCCTATAAGGCTCGGCTTGTCGCTAAGGGTTATCGACAAGTTCAAGGAGTTGACTACGATGAGACTTTCTCACCCGTAGCGATGCTAAAGTCTGTCCGAATCATGTTAGTAGTTGCCGCATTTTATGATTATGAGATCTAGCAAATGGACGTCAAAACGGCATTCCTTAATGGCTTCCTCAAGGAAGAACTGTATATGATGCAGCCGGAAGGTTTTGTCGATCCTAAAGATGCTAACAAGGTATGCAAGCTCCAGCGCTCCATCTATGGGCTGGTGCAAGCATCTCGGAGTTGGAACATTCGCTTTAATGAGGTGATTAAAGCGTTTGGGTTTGTATAGGTTTATGGAGAACCCTGTATTTACAAGAAAGTGAGTGGGAGCTCTATAGCATTTCTTATACTGTATGTGGATGACATGCTGGTAATGGGAAATAATATAGAACTCTTGGAAAGTATCAAGGCCTACTTGAATAAGTGTTTTTCAATGAAGGACCTTGGAGAAGCTGCTTACAAATTAGGTATTAAGATCTATAGAGATAGATCGAAACGCCTCATTGGTCTTTCACAAAGCACATACCTTGAAAAGATATTGAAGAAGTTCAATATGGATCAGTCCAAGAAGGGGTTCTTGCCTGTGTTGCAAGGTATGAGATTGAGTACAACTCAATGCCCGACCACGACAAAGGATAGAGAAGAGATGAGTGTCATCGCCTATGCTTCAGTCATAGGCTCTATTATGTATGCCATGCTGTGTACCAGACCTGATGTGAACCTTGCCATAAGTTTGGTAGGGAGGTACCAAAGTGATCCCGGAGCGGAACACTGGACAGCGGTCAAGAATATCCTGCAGTACCTGAAAAGGACAAAGGACTGTTGGGAGACGTAGTAGTAAATCAAAAATTTTCCTACGCGTTCACCAAGATCCATCAATGGAGAAACCAGCAACGAGCAAGGGGAGAGTGGATCTTCATACCTTTGAAGATCGCTAAGCGGAAGCGTTACAAGAACGCGGTTGATGGAGTCGTACTCGCAGCGATTCAGATCGCGGTAGATCCGATCAAGTGCCGAACGGACGGCACCTCCGCGTTCAACACACGTGCAGCCCGGTGACGTCTCCAACACCTTGATCCAGCAAGGAGGAAGGAGAGGTTGGGGAAGGGCTCCAACAGCAGCACGACGGCGTGGTGGTGGTGGAGTAGCAAGGTATTCCGACAGGGCTTCGCCTTGTTGGAAATATGCCCTAGAGGCAATAATAAAATGGTTATTATTGTATTTCCTAGTTCATGATAATTGTCTATTATTCATGCTACAATTGTGTTAACCAGAAACCGTAATACATGTGTGAATACATAGACCATCACATGTCCCTAGTGAGCCTCTAGTTGGCTAGCTCGTTGATCAATAGATGGTCACGGTTTCATGACCATGGACATTGGATGTCGTTGATAACGGGATCACATCATTAGGAGAATGATGTGATGGACAAGACCCAATCCTAAGCATAGCACAAGATCGTGTAGTTCGTTTGCTAAAGCTTTTCAATGTCAAGTATCATTTCCTTAGACCATGAGATTGTGTAACTCCCGGATACCGTAGGAATGCTTTGGGTGTGCCAAACGTCACAACGTAACTGGGTGGCTATAAAGATACGCTACGGGTATCTCCGAAAGTGTCTGTTGGGTTGACACGAATCAAGACTGGGATTTGTCACTCCGTGTGACGGAGAGGTATCTCTGGGCCCACTCGGTAAGACATCATCATAATGAGCTCAATGTGACTAAGGAGTTAGCCACGGGATGATGTGTTACGGAACGAGTAAAGAGACTTGCCGGTAACGAGATTGAACAAGGTATGGCGATACCGACGATCGAATCTCGGGCAAGTACCATACCGATAGACAAAGGGAATTGTATACGGGATTGATTGAATCCCTGACATCGTGGTTCATCCGATGAGATCATCGTGGAGTACGTGGGAGCCAACATGGGTATCCAGATCCCGCTGTTGGTTATTGGCCGGAGAGGTGTCTCGGTCATGTCTACGTGTCTCCCGAACCCGTAGGGTCTACACACTTAAGGTTCGATGACGCTAGGGTTATAGGGAAAAGGTATACGTGATTACCGAAGGTTGTTCGGAGTCCCGGATGAGATCCCAGACGTCACGAGGAGCTCCGGAATGGTCCGGAGGTAAAGATTGATATATAGGAAGTCCAGTTTTGGTCACCGGAAAGTTTTCGGGCTCATCGGTAGTGTACCGGGAGTGCCGGGAGGGTGCCGGAGGACCCCCGGGAGGGGTGTGACGACCAGAGGACTTCATGGGCTGTTAGATAAAGTGTGTCAGCCCTTATTGGGCTGGGAAATACTTTTGCTAAAGGCCCATGTGGCTGGAGATAAGGAGATAAGGCAAAAAGGATTTAAAAGGAGGAGATCCACCTCCCTTGTGGGAGGTGGACTCTCCCTTTAATTCGGCCGGCCATCTCCTCTTTGGAGTAGAGGCCAAGCCAGCCCTCCACGTCCCTCCTCCTATATATACTTGAGGTTTTGGATGTTTTGGGAGAGGATTTGATCTCTCTCTCTCACGGCGAAGCCCTACCTCTCTTCTTCCTCCTCCGCAGCGCTTAGGCGAAGCCCTGTCGGAATACCTTGCTACTCCACCACCACCACACCGTCGTGCTGCTGTTGGAGCCCTTCCCCAACCTCTCCTTCCTCCTTGCTGGATCAAGGTGTTGGAGACGTCACCGGGCTGCACGTGTGTTGAACGCGGAGGTGCCGTCCGTTCGGCACTTGATCGGATCTACCGCGATCTGAATCGCTGCGAGTACGACTCCATCAACCATGTTCTTGTAACGCTTCCGCTTAGCGATCTTCAAAGGTATGAAGATCCACTCTCCCCTTGCTCGTTGCTGGTTTCTCCATAGATGGATCCTGGTGAACGCGTAGGAAAATTTTTTGATTTACTACTACGTCTCCCAACAGTGGCATCATGAGCTAGGTCTATGCGTAGAATCTATGCACGAGTAGAACACAAAGCAGTTGTGGGCGTCGATTTTGTTAATATGCTTGCCGTTACTAGTCTTATCTTGATTCGACGGTATTGTGGGATGAAGCGGCCCGGACCAACCTTACACGTACGCTTACGTGAGACCGGTTCCACCGCCTGACATGCACTAGTTGCAGAAGGTGGCTAGCGGGTGTCTGTCTCTCCCACCTTAGTTGGATTGGATTCGATGAAAAGGGTCCTTATGAAGGGTAAATAGCAATTGGCATATCACGTTGTGGTTTTGACGTAGGTAAGAAACGTTCTTGCTAGAAACCTATAGCAACCACGTAAAAACTTGCAACTACAAATTAGAGGACGTCTAACTTGTTTTTGCAGCATATGTCGTGTGATGTGATATGGCCAAAAGGATGTGATGTGATGCATTGTGATGTATGAGATTGATCATGTTCTTGTAATAGGGTTCACGACTTGCATGTCGATGACTATGACAACCGGCAGGAGCCATAGGAGTTGTCTTATATTATTGTATGACCTGCGTGTCAATCATAAACGCCATGTAATTACTTTACTTTATTGCTAAACGTTAGCTGTAGTAGTAGAAGTAATAGTTGGCGAGACAACTTCATGAAGACACAATGATGGAGATCATGATGATGGAGATCATGGTGTCGTGCCGGTGACAGTGATGATCATGGTGCCCCGAAGATGGAGATCAAAGGAGCAAGATGATATTGGCCATATCATGTCACTATATTGATTGCATGTGATGTTTATCATGTTTACATCTTATTTGCATAGAACGACGGTAGTAAATAAGATGATCTCTCAATAAAATTTCAAGAAAGGTGTTCACCCTAACTGTGCACCGTTGCTAAGGATCGTCGTTCCGAAGCACCACGTGATGATCGGGTGTGATAGGTTCTAACGTTCGCATACAACGGGTGTAAGCCAGATTTACACATGCGAAACACTTAGGTTGACTTGACGAGCCTAGCATGTACAGACATGGCCTCGGAACACGGAAGACCGAAAGGTCGAACATGAGTCGTATAGAAGATACGATCAACATAGAGATGTTCACCATGGATGACTAGTCCGTCTCACGTGATGATCGGACACGGGCTAGTTGACATGGATCATGTATCACTTGGAAGACTAGAGAGATGTCTATCTAAGTGGGAGTTCATTAATAATTTGATTAAATGAACTTAATTATCATGAACTTAGTCTAAAAATGTCCTTGCAAATTATGTCGTAGATAGCTCGCGCTGTAGCTCCACAGTTTTATTGATACAATCCTAGAGAAAAGCAAGTTGAAAGTTGATGGTAGCAATAATGCGGACTGGGTCCGTGATCTGAGGATTGTCCTCATTGCTGCACGGAAAGCTTATGTTTTTGATGTACCGCTAACTGCACCACTCCCTCAAGCGTTGTCTGCAGATGTTGTGAACATATGACAGGCACTTTTTGGTGACTACGTGATAGTTCAATGCGTCATGCATTACGACTTAGAATTGAGGCTCCAAAACGTTTTGAACGTCACGGAACATATGAGATGTTCTAGGAGCTGAGATTGTGATCTCAGGCTCATGCCTATGTTGAGAGGTATGAGACCTCCAACAAGATTCTTTGTCTGCAAGATAAAGGAGAATAGCTTAATTGGTGAGCGTGTGCTCAGATTGTCTGGGTGCTACAATCACTTGAATCAAGTGGGAGTTAATCTTCCAGATGAGATAGTGATTAATGCAGTTCTCCAAGTCACTGCCACCAAGCTACTAGAGCTTCGTGATGGACTATAACATGCCAGGGATGGATAAGATGATCCCTGAGTTGTTCGTGATGTTTGACACCACGAAGGTAGAAATCAAGAAGGAGCATCAAGTGTTGATGGTTAAGTGAAACCACTAGTTTCAAAAGGGGCAAGGGCAAGAACGGAAAACTTCAGGAATGACAAGCCAGTTGTTGCTCTAGTGAAGAAACCCAAGGTTGAGCCCGAACCCGAGACTAAGTGCTTCTGTTATGAGGAGAATGTTCGCTGAAGCGGAAAACCCCTAGATGCTTGGTGGATAAGAAGGCTGGTAATGTCAATGGAAGTATATTTGATATACGTGTTAGTGATATGTACCTTGCTGGTATTCCTAGTAGCACCTGGGTATTGGATACCGATTCGGTTGCTAAGTGTTAGCAACTCGAAATAAAAGCTACGGAGTAAATGGAGACTAGCTAGGTGAAAGGTGACGATGTGTGTTGGAAGTATTTCCAAGATTGATGTGATCACCATCGCACGCTCTCTCTACCTTCAGGATTTGTGATAAACCTAAATAAATGTTATTTGGTGTTTGCGTTGAGCATGAACGTGATTAGATCATGATTAGTGCGATACGGTTATTCATATAAGTTAGAGAATAATGGTTATTCTGTTTACATGGATAATGCCTTCAATGGTCATGCACCCACTCGAAATGGTTTATCGAATCATGATCGTAGTAGTACACATATTCATAACATTGGTACCAAAAGATACAAAGTTAATAATGATAGTACCACATGCTTGTGGCACTGCCACGTAATGTCATATTGGTATAAATCGCATGAAAGAAACTCCATGCTGATGGATTTTTGACTCACTCGATTTCGAATTGGTTGAGACATGCGAGCCATGCCTCTTGGGCAAGATGACTGAGACCCCGTCATCCAATATGATGGAGCGGGCAAGTGGCTTATTGGAATTAATACATGTTGATGTATGTGGTCCAATGAGTGTTGAAACACACAGTGGATATCGTTGTTTTACCTTCACTGATGATTTGAGTAAATATGGGGATATTTACTTAATGAAACACGAATCTCAAATGTTTGAAAGGTTCAAGGAGTTTCAGAGTGAAGTTAAAGATCATCGTGACAAGAAGATAAATGTCTATGATATGATCATGGAGGTGATATCTAAGTTACGAGTTTGGTATGCAATTTTAGACAATGTGGAAATTGTTTCACAGCTCACGCCTCCTGGAACACCATAGTGTGATGGTGTGTTCGAACGTCATAGTCGTGCTCTATTGGATATAGTGAGTACTATGATGTCTCTTATCGTTTTACCACTATCGTTATGGGGTTATGCATTAAAGACAAATCCATTCACTTTAATAGGGCACCATCTAAGTCTGTTGAGATGACACCGTGAGAATTATGGTTTGACAGAAGCCTAAGCTGTCATTTCTTAATGTTTGGGGCTGCGACGCTTATGTGAAAATGGGTTTTTCACCTAGCGAGCTCGAACTCAAAGCAGACAAATGCATCTTCATAGAATACCCTAATGAGACATTGGGTATACCTTCTATCTCAGATCCAAGCGCAAAAGGTGTTTGTTGCTAAGAACGGGTCCTTTCTTGAGAAAGAGTTTCTCTCGAAAGAATTGAGTGGGAGGAAGATAGAACTTGATAAGGTTGTTGAACCTTTGTTTCAACCAGAGAATAGCGCAACACAGAAAGATGTTTCTGTAGAGCCTACTCAGTTGAAAAGGAAGTTAATGATGATGATCATGAAGCTTCGGATCAAGTCACTATCGAACCTCGTAGGTCGACAAGGACGCGTACTGCTCCTGAGTAGTACGACAACCCTGTCTTGGAAATCATGTTGTTGGACAACGATGAACCTACGAACTATGGAGAAGCGATGGTGGGCCCGGATTCCAACAAATGGCTAGGAGCCATGAAATCCGAGAAAGGATCCATGTATGAAAACCAAGTATGGACTTCGGTAGACTTGCCTGTTGAATGGCGGGTCATTGAGTACAAATGGACCTTTGAAATAAACATAGACGCTAATGGTGAAATGTCACCGTTTATAAAGCTCGACTTGTCGCAAAGAAGTTTCCGCCAAGTTCAAGGAGTTGACTGCGATGAGATTGTCTCATCTGTAGCGATGCTAAAAGTCTGTTAAAATTTTGTTAGCAGTTGCTGCATTTTTCGATTATGAAATCTGGCAGATGGATGACAAAACAAGGTTTCCGTAATGGTTTGTGTGAGGAAGAGTTGTATGTGATACAACCAGAAGGTTTTGTCAATCCTAAGGATGCTAATAATATGCAAACTCCAGCGATCCTTCTATGGACTGGAGCAAGCATCTCGGAGTTGGAATATATGCTTTGATGAGGTGATCAAAGTGTTTAAGTTTATACAAAGTTTATGAGAAACTTGTATTTGCAAGAAAGTGAGTGGGAGCACTATGGAATTTCTTATAAGAATATGTAGTTGACATATTATTGATCGGAAATGATATAGAATTTCTGGAAGAGCATGAAGGGTTGTTTGAAAAGTTTTTTTTTCAAAGGAAGACCCAGATAAAGCTACTATTTTATTGAGCATCAAGATCTATAGGGATAGATCTATTCGCTTGATAAGTTTTTTCGACGAAGACATACCTTGACAAGTTTTTGAAGGAGTTCAAAATAGATGGGTCAAGAAGGAGTTCTTGACTGTATTGTAAGGTGTGAAATTGAGTAAGACTCAATACTCGACCACGGCAGAAGATAAAGAAAAGATGAGTGTCATCTCCTATGCTTTAGCCATAGGCTCTATATAGTATGCCATGCTGTGTACCGCACCTGTGTGTGCCTTGCCATGAGTCTGTCAAGGGGTACAAGAGTAATCCAAGAGTGGGTCACTGGACAGCGGTCAAAGTTATCCTTAGTAACTTGAGAACTAAGGAAATATTCTCGATTATGGAGGTGATAAAGAGTTCATCGTAAAGGGTTACGATGATGCAAGCTTTAACTCCAATCCGGATGACTCTTAGTAGAAATCCAGCTACGTATAGTGGAGCAGCCATTTGGAATAGCTCCAAGTGGAGCGTGGGAGCAGTATCTACAAATATGAAATGGAAAGTTTGCAAAGGTACACACGGATCTGAATGTCGCAGACCCGCTGACTAAAAACCTCTTTCACGAGCAGAACATGAACAAACCCCAGAACTTATTGGGTGTTAATCACATGATGATATGATCACATGGTGATGTAAGTGTTAATCACATGGTGATGTGAACTAGATTATTGACTCTAGTGCAAGTGGGAGACTGTTGGAAATATGCCCTAGAGGCAATAATAAAACGGTTATTATTGTATTTCCTAGTTCATGATAATTGTCTATTATTCATGCTACAATTGTGTTAACCAGAAACCGTAATACATGTGTGAATACATAGACCATCACATGTCCCTAGTGAGCCTCTAGTTGGCTAGCTCGTTGATCAATAGATGGTCACGGTTTCATGACCATGGACATTGGATGTCGTTGATAACGGGATCACATCATTAGGAGAATGATGTGATGGACAAGACCCAATCCTAAGCATAGCACAAGATCGTGTAGTTCGTTTGCTAAAGCTTTTCAATGTCAAGTATCATTTCCTTAGACCATGAGATTGTGTAACTCCCGGATACCGTAGGAATGCTTTGGGTGTGCCAAACGTCACAACGTAACTGGGTGGCTATAAAGGTACGCTACGGGTATCTCCGAAAGTGTCTGTTGGGTTGACACGAATCAAGACTGGGATTTGTCACTCCGTGTGACGGAGAGGTATCTCTGGGCCCACTCGGTAAGACATCATCATAATGAGCTCAATGTGACTAAGGAGTTAGCCACGGGATGATGTGTTACGGAACGAGTAAAGAGACTTGCCGGTAACGAGATTGAACAAGGTATGGCGATACCGACGATCGAATCTCGGGCAAGTACCATACCGATAGACAAAGGGAATTGTATACGGGATTGATTGAATCCCTGACATCGTGGTTCATCCGATGAGATCATCGTGGAGTACGTGGGAGCCAACATGGGTATCCAGATCCCGCTGTTGGTTATTGGCCGGAGAGGTGTCTCGGTCATGTCTACGTGTCTCCCGAACCCGTAGGGTCTACACACTTAAGGTTCGATGACGCTAGGGTTATAGGGAAAAGGTATACGTGATTACCGAAGGTTGTTCGGAGTCTCGGATGAGATCCCGGACGTCACGAGGAGCTCCGGAATGGTCCGGAGGTAAAGATTGATATATAGGAAGTCCAGTTTTGGTCACCGGAAAGTTTTCGGGCTCATCGGTAGTGTACCGGGAGTGCCGGGAGGGTGCCGGAGGACCCCCGGGAGGGGTGTGACGACCAGAGGACTTCATGGGCTGTTAGATAAAGTGTGTCAGCCCTTATTGGGCTGGGAAATACTTTTGCTAAAGGCCCATGTGGCTGGAGATAAGGAGATAAGGCAAAAAGGATTTAAAAGGAGGAGATCCACCTCCCTTGTGGGAGGTGGACTCTCCCTTTAATTTGGCCGGCCATCTCCTCTTTGGAGTAGAGGCCAAGCCAGCCCTCCACGTCCCTCCTCCTATATATACTTGAGGTTTTGGATGTTTTGGGAGAGGATTTGATCTCTCTCTCTCACGGCGAAGCCCTACCTCTCTTCTTCCTCCTCCGCAGCGCTTAGGCGAAGCCCTGTCGGAATACCTTGCTACTCCACCACCACCACACCGTCGTGCTGCTGTTGGAGCCCTTCCCCAACCTCTCCTTCCTCCTTGCTGGATCAAGGTGTTGGAGACGTCACCGGGCTGCACGTGTGTTGAACGCGGAGGTGCCGTCCGTTCGGCACTTGATCGGATCTACCGCGATCTGAATCGCTGCGAGTACGACTCCATCAACCGCGTTCTTGTAACGCTTCCGCTTAGCGATCTTCAAAGGTATGAAGATCCACTCTCCCCTTGCTCGTTGCTGGTTTCTCCATAGATGGATCTTGGTGAACGCGTAGGAATTTTTTTTGATTTACTACTACGTCTCCCAACACGCCTAAGCGCTGCGGAGGAGGAAGAAGAGAGGTAGGGCTTTGCCGTGAGAGAGAGAGAGATCAAATCCTGTCTCAAAACATCCAAAACCTCAAGTATATATAGGAGGAGGGACGTGGAGGGCTGGCTTGGCCTCTACTCCAAAGAGGAGATGGCCGGCCGAATTAAAGGGAGAATCCACCTCCCACAAGGGAGGTGGATCTCCTCCTTTTAAATCCTTTTTGCCTTATCTCCTTATCTCCAGCCGCATGGGCCTTTAGCAAAAGTCTTGCCCAGCCCAATAAGGGCTGGCACACTTTATCTAACATCCCATGTGGTCCTTTGGTCGTCACACCCCTCCCGGGGGTCCTCCGGCACCCTCCCGGCACTCCCGGTACACTACCGATGAGCCCGAAAACTTTCCGGTGACCAAAACTGGACTTCCTATATATCAATCTTTACCTCCGGACCATTCCGGAGCTCCTCGTGACGTCCGGGATCTCATCCGGGACTCCGAACAACCTTCGGTAATCACGTATACCTTTTCCCTATAACCCTAGCGTCATCGAACCTTAAGTGTGTAGACCCTACGGGTTCGGGAGACACGTAGACATGACCGAGACACCTCTCCGGCCAATAACCAACAGCGGGATCTGGATACCCATGTTGGCTCCCACGTACTCCACGATGATCTCATCGGATGAACCACGATGTCAGGGATTCAATCAATCCCGTATACAATTCCCTTTGTCTATCGGTATGGTACTTGCCCGAGATTCGATCGTCGGTATCCCCATACCTTGTTCAATCTCGTTACCGGCAAGTCTCTTTACTCGTTCCGTAATACATCATCCCGTGACTAACTCCTTAGTCACATTGAGCTCATAATGATGATGTCTTACCGAGTGGGCCCAGAGATACCTCTCCGTCACACGGAGTGACAAATCCCAGTCTCGATTCGTGTCAACCCAACAGACACTTTCGGAGATACCCGTAGCGTACCTTTATAGCCACCCAGTTACGTTGTGACGTTTGGCACACCCAAAGTATTCCTATGGTATCCGGGAGTTACACAATCTCATGGTCTAAGGAAATGACACTTGACATTGAAAAGCTTTAGCAAACGAACTACACGATCTTGTGCTATGCTTAGGATTGGGTCTTGTCCATCACATCATTCTCCTAATGATGTGATCCCGTTATCAATGACATCCAATGTCCATGGTCATGAAACCGAGACCATCTATTGATCAACGAGCTAGCCAACTAGAGTCTCACTAGGGACACGTTGTGGTCTATGTATTCACACATGTATTACGGTTTCCGGTTAACACAATTATAGCATGAACAATAGACAATTATCATGAACAAGGAAATACAATAATAACCATTTTATTATTGCCTCTAGGGCATATTTCCAACAGTCTCCCACTTGCACTAGAGTCAATAATCTAGTTCACATCACCATGTGATTAACACTTACATCACCATGTGATCATATCAAGATGGGATTAACACCCAATAAGTTCTGGGGTTTGTTCATGTTCTGCTCGTGAAAGAGGTTTTTAGTCAGCGGGTCTGCGACATTCAGATCCGTGTGTACCTTTGCAAACTTTCCATTTCATATTTGTAGATACTGCTCCCACGCTCCACTTGGAGCTATTCCAAATGGCTGCTCCACTATACGTAGCTGGATTTCTACTAAGAGTCATCCGGATTGGTTTTAAAGCTTGCATCATCGTAACACTTTACGATGAACTCTTTATCACCTCCATAATCGATAAATATTTCCTTAGTTCTCAAGTTACTAAGGCTAACTTTGACCGCTGTCTAGTGATCCACTCTTGGATTACTCTTGTACCCCTTGACAGACTCATGGCAAGGCACACACAGGTGCGGTACACAGCACGGCATACTATATAGAGCCTATGGCTAAAGCATAGGAGATGACACTCATCTCTTCTTTATCTTCTGCCGAGGTCGGGTATTGAGTCTTACTCAATTTCACACCTTACAATACAGTCAAGAACTCCTTCTTTGACCCATCTATTTTGAACTCCTTCAAAAACTTGTGAAGGTATGTCTTCGTCGAAAAAAAACTTATCAAGCGAATAGATCTATCCCTATAGATCTTGATGCTCAATAAAATAGTAGCTTTATCTGGGTCTTCCTTTGAAAAAACTCTTTTCAAACAACCCTTCATGCTCTTCCAGAAATTCTACATCATTTCCGATCAATAATATGTCAACTACATATTCTTATAAGAAATTCCATAGCGCTCCCACTCACTTTCTTGCAAATACAAGTTTCTCATAAACTTTGTATAAACTTAAACACTTTGATCACCTCATCAAAGCATATATTCCAACTCCGAGATGCTTGCTCCAGTCCATAGAAGGATCGCTGGAGTTTGCATATTATTAGCATCCTTAATATTGACAAAACCTTCTGGTTGTATCACATACAACTCTTCCTCACAGAAACCATTACGGAAACCTTGTTTTGTCATCCATCTACCAGATTTCATAATCGAAAAATGCAGCAACTGCTAACAAAATTTTAATAGACTTTTAGCATCGCTACAGATGAGACAATCTCATCGCAGTCAACTCCTTGAACTTGGCGGAAACTTCTTTGCGACAAGTCGAGCTTTATAAACGGTGACATTTCACCATTAGCGTCTATGTTTATTTCAAAGGTCCATTTGTACTCAATGACCCGCCATTCAACAGGCAAGTCTACCAAAGTCCATACTTGGTTTTCATACATGAATCCTTTCTCGGATTTCATGGCTCCTAGCCATTTGTTGGAATCCGGGCCCACCATCGCTTCTCCATAGTTCGTAGGTTCATCGTTGTCCAACAACATGATTTCCAAGACAGGGTTGTCGTACTACTCAGGAGCAGTACGCGTCCTTGTCGACCTACGAGGTTCGATAGTGACTTGATCCGAAGCTTCATGATCATCATCATTAACTTCCTTTTCAACTGAGTAGGCTCTACAGAAACATCTTTCTGTGTTGCGCTATTCTCTGGTTGAAACAAAGGTTCAACAACCTTATCAAGTTCTATCTTCCTCCCACTCAATTCTTTCGAGAGAAACTCTTTCTCAAGAAAGGACCCGTTCTTAGCAACAAACAACTTTTGCGCTTGGATCTGAGATAGAAGGTATACCCAATGTCTCATTAGGGTATTCTATGAAGATGCATTTGTCTGCTTTGAGTTCGAGCTCGCTAGGTGAAAAACCCATTTTCACATAAGCGTCGCAGCCCCAAACATTAAGAAATGACAGCTTAGGCTTCTGTCAAACCATAATTCTCACGGTGTCATCTCAACAGACTTAGATGGTGCCCTATTAAAGTGAATGGATTTGTCTTTAATGCATAACCCCATAACGATAGTGGCAAAATGATAAGAGACATCATAGTACTCACTATATCCAATAGAGCACGACTACGACGTTCGAACACACCATCACACTATGGTGTTCCAGGAGGCGTGAGCTGTGAAACAATTTCCACATTGTCTAAAATTGCATACCAAACTCGTAACTTAGATATTCACCTCCATGATCGTATCATAGACATTTATCTTCTTGTCACGATGATCTTTAACTTCACTCTGAAACTCCTTGAACCTTTCAAACATTTCAGATTCGTGTTTCATTAAGTAAATATCCCCATATTTACTCAAATCATCAGTGAAGGTAAAGAAAAACAGCGATATCCACTTTGTGTTTTAACACTCATTGAACCACATACATCAACATGTATTAATTCCAATAAGCCACTTGCCCGCTCCATCATATTGGATGACGGGGTCTCAGTCATCTTGCCCAAGAGGCATGGCTCGCATGTCTCAACCGATTCGAAATCGAGTGAGTCAAAAAATCCATCATCATGGAGTTTCTTCATGCGATTTATACCAATATGACATTACGTGGCAGTGCCACAAGCATGTGGTACTATCATTATTAACTTTGTATCTTTTGGTACCAATGTTATGAATATGTGTACTACTACGATCATGATTCGATAAACCATTTCGAGTGGGTGCATGACCATTGAAGGCATTATCCATGTAAACAGAATAACCATTATTCTCTAACTTATATGAATAACCGTATCGCACTAATCATGATCTAATCACGTTCATGCTCAACGCAAACACCAAATAACATTTATTTAGGTTTATCACAAATCGTGAAGGTAGAGAGAGCGTGCGATGGTGATCACATCAATCTTGGAAATACTTCCAACACACATCGTCACCTTTCACCTAGCTAGTCTCCATTTACTCCGTAGCTTTTATTTCGAGTTGCTAACACTTAGTAACCGAACCGGTATCCAATACCCAGGTGCTACTAGGAGTACCAGCAAGGTACACATCACTAACACGTATATCAAATATACTTCCATTGACATTACCAGCCTTCTTATCTACCAAGCATCTAGGGGTTTTCCGCTTCAGCGAACATTCTCCTCATAACAGAAGCACTTAGTCTCGGGTTCGGGCTCAACCTTGGGTTTCTTCACTAGAGCAACAACTGGCTTGCCATTCCTGAAGTTTTCCGTTCTTGCCCTTGCCCCTTTTGAAACTAGTGGTTTCACTTAACCATCAACACTTGATGCTCCTTCTTGATTTCTACCTTCGTGGTGTCAAACATCACGAACAACTCAGGGATCATCTTATCCATCCCTGGCATGTTATAGTTCATCACGAAGCTCTAGTAGCTTGGTGGCAGTGACTTGGAGAACTGCATTAATCACTATCTCATCTAGAAGATTAACTCCCACTTGATTCAAGTGATTGTAGCACCCAGACAATCTGAGCACACGCTCAGCGATTGAGCTATTCTCCTTTATCTTGCAGACAAAGAATCTTGTTGGAGGTCTCATACCTCTCAACATAGGCACGAGCCTGAGATCACAATCTCAGCTCCTAGAACATCTCATATGTTCCGTGACGTTCAAAACGTTTTGGAGCCTCAATTCTAAGCCGTAATGCATGACGCATTGAACTATCACGTAGTCACCAAAAAGTGTCTGTCATATGTTCACAACATCTACAGACAACGCTTGAGGGAGTGATGCAGTTAGCGGTACATAAAAAACATAAGCTTTCTCTGCAGCAACGAGGACAATCCTCAGATCACGGACCCAGTCCGCATTATTGCTACCATCAACTTTCAACTTACTTTTCTCTAGGATTGTATCAATAAAACTGTGGAGCTACAGCGCGAGCTATCTACGACATAATTTGCAAGGACATTTTAGACTAAGTTCATGATAATTAAGTTCATTTAATCAAATTATTAATGAACTCCCACTTAGATAGACATCTCTCTAGTCTTCCAAGTGATACATGATCCATGTCAACTAGCCTGTGTCCGATCATCACGTGAGACGGACTAGTCATCCATGGTGAACATCTCTATGTTGATCGTATCTTCTATACGACTCATGTTCGACCTTTCGGTCTTCCGTGTTCCGAGGCCATGTCTGTACATGCTAGGCTCGTCAAGTCAACCTAAGTGTTTCGCATGTGTAAATCTGGCTTACACCCATTGTATGCGAACGTTAGAACCTATCACACCCGATCATCACGTGGTGCTTCGGAACGACGATCCTTAGCAACGGTGCACAGTTAGGGTGAACACCTTTCTTGAAATTTTATTGAGAGATCATCTTATTTACTACCGTCGTTCTATGCAAATAAGATGTAAACTGATAAACATCACATGCAATCAATATAGTGACATGATATGGCCAATATCATCTTGCTCCTTTGATCTCCATCTTCGGGGCACCGTGATCATCACTGTCACCGGCACGACACCATGATCTCCATCATCATGATCTCCATCATTGTGTCTTCATGAAGTTGTCTCGCCAAATATTACTTCTACTACTACAGCTAACGTTTAGCAATAAAGTAAAGTAATTACATGGCGTTTATGATTGACACGCAGGTCATACAATAGTATAAGACAACTCCTATGGCTCCTGCCGGTTGTCATAGTCATCGACATGCAAGTCGTGAACCCTATTACAAGAACATGATCAATCTCATACATCACAATGCATCACATCACATCCTTCTGGCCATATCACATCACAAGGCATATGCTGCAAAAACAAGTTAGACGTTCTCTAATTTGTAGTTGCAAGTTTTTACGTGGTTGCTATAGGTTTCTAGCAAGAACGTTTCTTACCTACGCCAAAACCACAACGTGATATGCCAATTGCTATTTACCCTTCATAAGGACCCTTTTCATCGAATCCAATCCGACTAAGGTGGGAGAGACAGGCACCCGCTAGCCACCTTATGCAACTAGTGCATGTCAGGCGGTGGAACCGGTCTCACGTAAGCGTACGTGTAAGGTTGGTCCGGTCCGCTTCATCCCACAATACCGTCGAATCAAGATAAGACTAGTAACGGCAAGCATATTAACAAAATCGACGCCCACAACTACTTTGTGTTCTACTCGTGCATAGATTCTACGCATAGACCTAGCTCATGATGCCACTGTTGGGAGACGTAGTAGTAAATCAAAATTTTCCTACGTTCACCAAGATCTATCTATGGAGAAACCAGCAACGAGAGGGGAGAGATTGCATCTTCATACCTTTGAAGATCGCTAAGCGGAAGCGTTACAAGAACGCGGTTGATGGAGTCGTACTCGCAGCGATTCAGATCGCGGTAGATCCGATCAAGTGCCGAACGGACGGCACCTCCGCGTTCAACACACGTGCAACCCGGTGACGTCTCCAACACCTTGATCCAGCAAGGAGGAAGGAGAGGTTGGGGAAGGGCTCCAACAGCAGCACGACGACGTGGTGGTGGTGGAGTAGCAAGGTATTCCGACAGGGCTTCGCCTAAGCGCTGCGGAGGAGGAAGAAGAGAGGTAGGGCTTTGCCGTGAGAGAGAGAGATCAAATCTTATCTCAAAACATCCAAAACCTCAAGTATATATAGGAGGAGGGACGTGGAGGGCTGGCTTGGCCTCTACTCCAAAGAGGAGATGGCCGGCCGAATTAAAGGGAGAGTCCACCTCCCACAAGGGAGGTGGATCTCCTCCTTTTAAATCCTTTTTGCCTTATCTCCTTATCTCCAGCCGCATGGGCCTTTAGCAAAAGTCTTGCCCAGCCCAATAAGGGTTGGCACACTTTATCTAACATCCCATGTGGTCCTTTGGTCGTCACACCCCTCCCGGGGGTCCTCCGGCACCCTCCCGGCACTCCCGGTACACTACCGATGAGCCCGAAAATATGTCCTTGTTGGAAATATGCCCTAGAGGCAATAATAAAATGGTTATTATTGTATTTCCTAGTTCATGATAATTGTCTATTATTCATGCTATAATTGTGTTAACCGGAAACCGTAATACATGTGTGAATACATAGACCACAACATGTCCCTAGTGAGCCTCTAGTTGGCTAGCTCGTTGATCAATAGATGGTCACGGTTTCATGACCATGGACATTGGATGTCGTTGATAACGGGATCACATCATTAGGAGAATGATGTGATGGACAAGACCCAATCCTAAGCATATCACAAGATCGTGTAGTTCGTTTGCTAAAGCTTTTCAATGTCAAGTATCGTTTCCTTAGACCATGAGATTGTGTAACTCCCGGATACAGTAGGAATGCTTTGAGTGTGCCAAACGTCACAACGTAACTGGGTGGCTATAAAGGTACGCTACGGGTATGTCCGAAAGTGTCTGTTGGGTTGACACGAATCGAGACTGGGATTTGTCACTCCGTGTGACGGAGAGGTATCTCTGGGCCCACTCGGTAAGACGTCATCATAATGAGCTCAATGTGACTAAGGAGTTAGCCACGGGATGATGTATTACAGAACGAGTAAAGAGACTTGCCGGTAACGAGATTGAACAAGGCATAGGGATACCGACGATCGAATCTCGGGCAAGTACCATACCGATAGACAAAGGGAATTGTATACGGGATTGATTGAATGCCTGACATCGTGGTTCATCCAATGAGATCACCGTGGAGTACGTGGGAACCAACATGGGTATCCAGATCCCGCTGTTGGTTATTGATCGGAGAGGTGTCTCGGTCATGTCTACGTGTCTCCCGAACCCGTAGGGTCTACACACTTAAGGTTCGATGACGCTAGGGTTATAGGGAAATATTGTACGTGGTTACCGAAGGTTGTTCGGAGTCCCGGATGAGATCCTGGTCGTCACGAGGAGTCCCGGAATGGTCTGGAGACGAAGATTGATATATAGGAAGTGAGGTTTTGGTTACCGGAAGTGTTTCGGGCGCCACCGGTAGTGTACCGGGACCACTGGAAGGGGTCCGGGGTCCACCAAGTGGGCCCACCTGCCCCGGAAGGTTCCATGGGCCAAGAGTGGGAGGGAGCCAGCCCCTAGGTGGGCTGGTGCGCCTCCCACCCCAGCCCAAGGCGCAACAAGGGTGGAGGGGGGCAAACCCTAGGCGTGGATGGGCCTTAAGGCCCACCCTAGGGCGCCTCCACCTCTCCTTGCCCTGGCCGTCGGCCAGATGGGCTTCTGGAGGCTGCCGCCACCCCTAGGGTGGAACCCTAGGGCGCAGCCCCTCCCCTCCCCTCCTCCTATATATAGTGGTGGGTTTTAGGGCTGCACAACACACGAGTTCATCTCCTCCCTGGCACAGCCCTACTCCTCCCTCTCCTCGTTCTCCGTAGTGCTTAGCGAAGCTCTGCCGGAGTACCACGCAGCTCCACCGCCACCATGCTGTCGTGCTGCCGGAGCTCTCCCTCAACCTCTCCTCCCTCCTTGCTGGATCAAGGCGTAGGAGACGTCACCGGGCTGCACGTGTGTTGAACGCGGAGGCACCGTTGTTCGGTGCTTAGATCGGAATCCACCGCGATCTGAATCGCTGCGAGTACGACTCCATCAACCGCGTTCTAGCAATGCTTCCGCTTAGCGATCTTCAAAGGTATGAAGATCCAATCTCTCCCCGCTCGTTTGCTGGTTTCTCCATAGATAGATCTTGGTGACACGTAGGAAAATTTTGATTTACTACTACGTCTCCCATCATCAATCTATACTACTTTTTCATCTACGTTCTTCATTTTTTCTCTCTCGTTCTTCGCCGTTCTTCATGTTTGAGAGCTGCGAATCCCGAGGCTCTAGGGGCGAGCGAATCGACCTAGGGCAGCCCATAGCTGCCGCACTCCCTGACGGGGTCCCTCCCGGGCGTGCGGGGTTTTGGGTCTACAGAAGTGTCTGCTAACTGTCTTGCGTATCGCGCTACCGGACGGACCTCCCTTGACGTGAGCTGTGGTGCATCACCCCCGGCGTTGAGGGTACACGGTGACGTGTCCGTGTGTCATTCGACTCCATGATTGTACCGACGCGTATGTCCGATACCTCAGATTTTACAATCAAGAATCTATAACCAATGCTATGAAAAGCATAGCCCAGGAAAACACAATCTACAGTTTTTGGTCCAAGCTTTCGCTTCTTTGGAATTGGTATATTCACTTTTTGCCAAGAAGCCCCAAGTATGTTGGTAAGAGAGTTTTAACCTTTTCTTCTCCCATTCCTCGAATGGAGTTATCTCACATGAAATGCAATCAATATTGCCTCCCCCACCATGCCTTAGAGAGACCCGATGTGTCTAACATGACGTTAACCAAATCAGTTAGAGTATGGTTCTTTCTTTCGGCTACCCCATTTGACTGAGGTGAATAGGGAGGTGTCCTCTCATGGATTATTCCGTGTTCTGCACAAAAAGAATCGAATTCGTTGGAAAAATACTCTCCACCACAATCGGACCTAAGCCTCTTGATTTTTCGATCAAGTTGATTTTCCACTTCAGCTTTATAGTTCTTGAAAAAAATCCAAAGCCTCGTCTTTTGATTTCAAAAGATACACATGGCAATATCTAGTGGAGTCATCAATTAATGTCATGAAATATTTCTTCCCACCTTTTGTCAAAACACCATTCATTTCACAAAGATCTGAATGTATGAGTTCTAGTGGCGCAAAATTTCCTGTTTCCGCAGTTGTATGAGATATACGAGGTTGCTTAGCTTGCACACAAACTTGACACTTAGATCCCTTGACAACAGTGACATTGGGGATTAAGTTCAACTTGGCTAGCCGCGTCATACAATCAAAATTAACATGACAGAGACGTGAATGCCAGACATTTGATTCACTATTGTTGCAAAGATGATGAACAACTTTATAACAAACATCTGACAGAGATAGTCTGAACAAGCCTCCTGACTCATAACCTTTGCCAACAAAAGTTCCATACTTGGATATTAGAAATTTACTGGACTCAAAGACAAGTTTGTAGCCATCTCTACACAGAAGAGATCCGCTAACAAGATTTTTATTGACGGAGGGGACATAATGCACGTTCTTCAGCCGCACGATCTTCCCCGAAGTAAACTTCAGATCGACCGTGCCAACACCACGAACTGAAGCACTTGAACCATTGCCCATCAGCACGGAAGTAGTTCCTGTGGCCTGATAAGAAGAAAACATGGAAATATCACCGCATACATGCACATTAGCACCCGTGTCAATCAACCAATCAGGAGAAAGACATACTGAGAGAATAGTGGGAAGTATACCATACCCAACATCCTTCATCTCAGCCTCACCAATGATAACATTTGCGATCTTGTCGCCTTTCCCATGTTGACGCTTGTCATAACGGTTAGGGCAGCTAGGGGCCCAATGATTAGGGTCTCTGCAGACATGACACACACCTTTCTTCTTGTCAGTCTTCTTCTTGAAGTTGGTGTGTTGCGAAGCCTTGTTCTTCCCATCAAACTTTCCCTTGCCATCAAACTTGCCCTTGTTCTTGAAATTGTGAGGTTCAAAGTTTTTCTTCTATACCAAATTGGCACTAGAACCTCCCTCAATACCTCGAGCACATATATCTTTTGCTCTCGCCTTTTCTTCCACATCAAGAGTACCAATGAGATTCGGAACGGAAAACTCCTGTCTCTTATGCTTCAGAGAGGTAGCAAAGTTCCTCCACGAGGGAGGGAGATTAGTAATGATACCTCCGGCAACAAACTTGTTCGATAACATACAATTGAAGTGCTCAAGTTCTCTAGCAAACGGCTGTATCTCGTGATCTTGCTCAACCACAGAGCGGTCTTCGATCATCCTGTAGTCATAGAATTGTTCCATGATATACAGCTCAGTGCTGGCATCGGAGACCCCAAACTTGGCCTCGAGTGCATCCCACATATCTTTTCCATTGTCAATTGACGCATAAACATCAACTATGTTCTCACCAAGAACACTCAAAGAGCAGCCTTAAACAAAGTATCCTTTTTTCTGAAAAACTTGTTCCTCTTGAGGATTAAGATCTCCTTCAGGTTTACCAGGAGTGGCCTCATAGCAGCACATGGTTTGAAACCATAGGATAGCCCTTACACGCCACCTCTTATAATGCACACCCTCAAATATAGGAGGCCTCATGGAAGCAGCAAAACCACTTGGGGTAAATTGCCTAAAATAAGGTTTTTGGATTGTTGGAAATAGGAGCAATTTACCGAAAGATTAAATAAAATAAGCAGCTGATAAAACAAGATTATAGTAAAAGAGACAACACTAGTCATGCGACTTAGAGGAGAATATGCCACAATAAGAGGAACGAAACTTATCAGGGAAACTAAAGTATAGTAGGTGAATATTATGTGAACATGTGAACTATATCGAAACATAGGTAGAAAAGAAACTAGACCAAGTAATTTTAGCAGAACCTCGAACATGGAAAACATGAATACGCACTGAGCGGTGGCAGCAGTGCTCGATAGTAACCTTTTCTAACTCTCGTAGTAACTCTCTACAATCATCTAGAACTAAAGCCGCCATCATAGAATGTCCCTCATGTAAACGTATATCATCAACCACAATAGAGTTGTCCATCCTCACAAAGACATTGTGACAGCCCATATAATTTTAAACCTTCAAGTAATGCTGCTGCTGCCGCAGAACAACATCTGTCACGTGCTCAAATTGAGAAGTTGACGCAGCTATGAGATTACCTCTGTGGTCCCACGAAAATCAGTTTAAAAGATGTCGCAAAACGTTTTTTTTTTTGGCACCACACCTTTTTTCTTTTCTTCCCGCAGCATACCTAACATGGTGACCCCAGCTGGCAGTGACCTGCGAGGCCCCGAGTCAACACTAAGGCCCGTGCGATAGCGCAAGCCCAACCCACGCGTAGCTGTCCCGGAGTGGGGTTGAGCCGATCCAGGAGCTCCACCGGAGTATAGGGCATCCGGAAGGACCCGGCGGCGGCTACCTCCTCTTTCCCATTCCCCAGTTCATCTGTAATCGAGAGATGAGACGAGGCTCGAATTCCTTCCTTCGTTTGTAAGATATAGATCGAGTGAATCCTGTGTTGCTCCTCACATCCACCCTGCCGACGACCTACATTACCATCTACCTCGCTTCTGGCGCAGTCGGCACGCCGGCGATCCGGGCGCTTCCTCCGCGATCTGCCTCGATCTCGACCGCGACGACCTGCCTCCCACTGCGCGGTGCGGCATCCGCGAGTCGACCGTCGCCTTCCACGTCTCCGCCGCCTCTAGGTTTCCCTCCTTCCCCTCCCTTGCCGGACTCCCGTGCACCCTGCCGACGACTTACGTTACCATCGTCCTCGCTTCTCTCGCAGTCGGCACGCCGGGGACCCGGGAGATTCCACCGGGATCTGCCTCGACGACCTGCCTGCCGCGGCGCTTCCTCCGCGATCTGCCTCGACGACCTGCCTGCCGCTGCGCTTCCTCCGCGATCTGCCTCGACCTCGACCGCGACGACCTGCCTTCCACTGCGCGGCGCGGCATCCGCGAATCGACCGTCGCCTTCCACGTCTCCGCCGCTTCTAGGTTTCTCTCCCTCCCCTCTCTTGCCGGCCTCCCCTTCACCCTGCTGACGGCCCACGTTCCATCTATCTCGCTTCTCTCGCAGTCCGCACGCCGGGGACCCGGGAGATTCCTCCGGGATCTGCCTCGACCTCGACCTGTGCGGCCTGCCTCCCGCTGATCGATTTCCGCGCGTCGACCACTCTCCTATCTGCACTTTCCGACTGGTAAGACTCAACGATTCGTCCTAATCTCTCCTCCCCAAGTTTGTTACCATGATTCACGTGTTCCGTATGTGCCGTGTATTATAGCTTAAATTAACTGGGGATAACTCTGTGTTTGTTATTTCTACACAGTTGTTCTCCGAGTGCCCTCCATGGATTATACAACCAGGGTTATTGCCTTTAATGGAAAGTTTCGTACTATTGTCTGTCAGAAAGACAATACCTCAGGCCCCCTTTTAGCTTTATGTTAGTACTAGTCTATCTTCTGGACATTCTTCTACACTTGAATGATTATTACTACTTTTAATTAAGAATGCGATTTTCTTCACAGATAATTCATTAATTCTATTGGGCGAGCTCAACTTCGAGATGGAGTATGGTGTCACTACCATATCGCAGAAGAAAATTATTCGGCGTGTCTCTGATTATTATATGACATCCGCCTTTAAGGTTTGTTTACAATCTCATGCAGTCAAATAGTTTTGTGCTTCGTGGTTGGGCTGTTAACGTGCAATGCAATCCACAGGGGGAGAAAACTAGGAGAGCTACAAGTAGAATCCCCAGACAGGAGGAGGAAGCTAGGAGAACTACAAAGAGAATCCTCAAACGTATGGCACAACCCATTCAATGTAAAATGATACTCACAAGGTATTCAGTTGGTCAGTTGTTAATTTGTTCCTTTTATGTGGATTTGGTCTTTTGTGTTCTGATATCATGTTGGTGCTGTAGTGTTGAGCATATGGACACCAGCAAAGAACTCAAACTATTTAAGCAATTGGGTATTGAAGTTTATAATGGCAATGTTGTTGACCCCAAGGTAACTATTAAGCACAAACTGATTTTGTTTTTGCTATGTGACGAAGAGTATTTGTTGCTACTTTTATGCTTGCTTCACAACAAAATTTTATTGCTTTATTTCATTTAATTTGCTGATTGCTGATATTGGAGCATGCTGATTGCTTGTACTGATTACTAGAACGGGATCGCGCCTTGGCGCAAGGGTGCCAGTCCCAACATTTTTGTCAAGCAAGTAATGCTAAGTTAGTAGTAATCCAGATTTAACATGGTTAGCAATTCACTCGTAAAAACCATTGTAGCAAAACATAAACAAAACAATCACAAGGAAACATGTATGTACACTTGGTTCTACAGCCAACATATAAGCTCTTTAACTAATCCACAATGTAGATCTGTAGTCCTAAGCTATACTACACTAACTCTCATTCTCAGAAGCTTCGTCATTCCGCTCCACCAAAAAAGCCATACATGATGAGTCAAGTGTATAGGTCAAGCAGGTCGAAGGTGTAAGTCTGCATTCAGAACTACCCAGATTAAGTATGATATACAATATTGAAATAAAAAATTGAACATATGAGATACCATTTGAATATATGAATATGAATAGGCATCTCATCTTTTCAAGACTAACTTCATAAAACATGAAAATAAAAAGACTTTGAGCAACTGCTGGCCAAAGGAGAAACATGCTTCAAAGTGCGAAAATCATAATTACTTCCATGGCAATAAAAAAGTACCATAGGCATCCACAGCGGGTCACATTTTTTTGTTGTGCATACCAACAAAAAACCAGAAAATAGAATACCGTTTTAGGCCTTTAGATAATGCAAGACAGCAGAAAACTTAAACCATTTAAAATGCATCCATATTTACGAAGGAAGTGACGAAGTGGACTCATAATGCATAAATACGTTGGGAGGATGAATGCATTGATGAATGGATGATCCATGGTGATGACACATCACACATGAATGCACGTGCACATACAATTTCAGTGAGAGGGTGAAGAAAGAAAATAATCATAGCGAATACTGATGAACCAATATAGACAATTATGTGTGAATCTATTTAAGAAAGCTCAAGACAACAAAACGGACAACAGGTTTTCTAGAGAAAATCAGATGTGAACCTTATCACGATGGACATAAAAAATATATAAACCATGATAAGCATGTCCTGTTTTGTGAAAGTGTGAATCAATCAAATCTAGAATGCTACATGCTTACAAAAAAAAATAGCATGTAAACAAAACATATATCTACCCTACGATTTTTCTAGTCAAAGTTTAGAACACAACTTATAGAGAAAAAAGAACATTCACCGTACATATTTGGGTTTTTAATTTGGCCCATCAGTGCTATGAATTTGTCATTCTTTTCCCGGGTTCAATTTTTATGTAGACCTGGGATACTCCAGGGGAAGATGTTGCATTCATCAACATGCTCATTTATAGTTCTTAAGGAATCAAGCATTAAAAAAGTAAAGCTTAGATAAATACTCCCTCCTTCCCAAAATAAGTAAACGTCAAATCGTGTTCCGAAACAGTACACACAGGATTTCTTTGATAAATATAGGCTCACTGATTTCTTTATTTATTATAACGCTCGGGATTGTAAATCTGCTAGAAGAGTACAAACAAGGAAAATCTTGCTGAAGATGCTCACCCTACAGCTGATTGGAGCAATGAGGTTCTCCCTCAAGCAGCGCCAGAGTGTAGAAGAGCAACAGCGCCAGCCGCATGTTCTTGGCCTCGGCTGAAATTCGGACCAATTCAACCGACATGTTCTCTCTTTGTACCATACAGACCATGGCATATGCTAAAAACACTCTTACAATAGCAGTTGCCTAAAGTAAAGTTAGCATCTTTATCTTGTAGCTAGTCCCACAGCCAAAATAAAGTATATATAGAAAAGCAAAAGGCCAATAGGGCCATGGAAAAGCTTGTAACATAAGCAACCATACTGAAATAGTGTAGTACAATAACCATTTCATAAGAAATAACCCAGCTTAGTAACAAAGCAACCATCATAAGTTGGATGTAAATATGTGGAACAAAAAGATCAAGTTCAGTTAGAACATAGCATCTTTGACATCAAATCTGAATGAAAAGCAATCTAGATAACATCCACTGATTTGGATAATCAGCAACATCAATACAAATGAGAGCATCTTTAACCATTTTATCCTATATGGCACCAAGAAAATAATAATTATACTCTACATATGTAATTTTCTCCAAGATTTCATCTAAAGAAAGAAATGCACAATATGTAAAATACACAACATCTAGCTTGATCAGTTGACTTTTTTTGGTTAAGTGGTGTTTTCCTCAAAATTAAATCATACAGAGTGTAAAAAAAATCATACTTCATATCGCTGTACTTCATATCGTCGTTAGTGATTTATATCAGACCGCTTCTTCTCGATCCTCTCATAATGTTGTTGCTGTTGGATCCCTGGCAAGTGCAGAACTGCATTATGATTCCTAACAATGATCATGAAGAATAGACTGAAAAATGTGGGATTGATGCATGTGTAGAGAGATTATGCCAAGGAAAATATGCCACAACCGTAACTGTACATGTACACAAAAATCTAACTATAGATGTGAAATCAATGTAAAATATCTTATATTCGACAAATGCATAGTAATCAATAGAGTATTATAACCAGACCCATATTTATTCTCATATGCGATGCGTGTACATAAACGAATTGTTAGGACTCTTTCAGTTCCTTGACATTCTCAGGTGATAGCGAAAGTGAGGATCTTACTATCTTGTAAGAGTAGCTTCAGTTTCTGATTATTGGGTACATATGCCTTTGTTACTATACTAAATTAATATAAATATGCATATACTGTGCTCCAAATCCATGGCACCAAATAAAATGATCAACAACGGGGGGTATTGCATCTAACAACTCTGTTCTATTTTGGGGATGAGAAACATGCTTGGTTTACCTGAGATACTTCGAAGAGATCATGCAGACAGTTAAGGTTGTGATGTGAGTTATGCAGAAGGTCATACCTATCATGTACGTATTATCAGAAAATGATGACAGATCAGCTTAACATCTTAGTAATAATCTGGTGAACTAATAAAATGGCATAAAAATATTCCAATATATAGCTATTTCTTGTTACTTCTACTTATTGTTGTTTGGCACATCCATTTCAGTTGTATATACCAGAGGCGAAAACATTTAAAAAATGAGGAGAAGTGAAAGAGATGGTGATTAGTGCCATGCTGCTATGCAAAATAAAATAACTAAACTATATAGCAAATGAGCATATTGCAGAGAGATAAATGCAGATTTGGAAGCAACATATTCATAGATCGGCAAAGTCTACTTGTAGCAGCATATCCTTGTGAGACGGATACACCTTCTGAACTTCTCTCTAGCCTACACATGTACTCTAATTGTAGCAGCAGATGAGCAACATGTGGCACTTGAATTTATTGACTGTAAGTCGCACCATTGTAAAATACAAATCATGGATCTTTTGCTGCTGTAACCAACTTTGCTTTCATAATTTTGTAAGAGACAGGAAAACAATACTAATGCGTAGGATCTTACTTCAGAGGTCCCTAAACCTACCAATTGAACACTTTTTTGCTTAATGAGATCAGGATGATTTCATTTAAATAATAGGTCAAGGAGTCTCACATACCCAATAACTGGCACTACTCTCACTCGCAAGAGATAGAAGCACATGGCCATGAGCAAAAGGAAAGAACACACATATTTAGTTAGTGGCAACCTACAAAACAAACCACATTAAGCACATCAGTTTATATTCTCATGTTTTTCATCATCATCATCTTCAGCTTCGATTTACCTTAAACATCTCCTAGTTGTATCTACTCCAGATTAATCTTCCAAACTGCACCATGTATAAAATCTGGATCATTTGACAACACCTAGATCAGTTAAGAAAAATCTGCCTTCCCAGGCCACCACAGAGAGAAAGGGACGAACCTGGGTACGCATATCAGCATGGAGCCTTCCTTGCCAATCCAAAGAAGCACCAGTTGCATGCCCAAACCGTGCCACCGGAGAGTGGGTATAGGAGTGTTCCCTAGTAGCGACGACAACGAGGAACCTTGCATGCCCAAACCGTGCCACGGAAGAGTGGGTATAGGAGTGTTCCCTAGTAGCAACGACAACGAGGAACCTAGGACTAAACCCTAACCAGAACCTGCACATCACAAGAGAATCAGCATACATGAGCCACGGCTGGCACACCACGATCAAAAAAGGGGGAAAGCGGAGAGGGCGCTTACCACTGCCTTGTCGGCATCGGGCCGTTGCGTCCTCTGCTATCAGAGGTTTCAGTGACGTCGTCAAGGATGAGGGCTATGAAGAAGGGCTAGTTGCCGGAGGGGCCGCCGGAGATTCCTCCCACATCTCGGACGGTATAAGAACAAAACGGAGTAAGAAAAATACCAAAATTGGATTGACCTCTCACAGAATAGAGGCAATCAACTAACAAAATTGGAGCTGATTTTGATAATGGCACTAAATAGGTAACTGTTGACTGCAATTAACAGAAAGTAGCAATTACTAGCAACAACAAACTTCCCTAACCTGATAACCCATGATAAAACACAATGAAGACATTCAGTCATATTTCATATAGCACAACCGGGCGTCATAAACCAAACTTAGCACTGCAGTAATTTTCATTAGACATTTATCCTAAGCAACTGAAACCCTCCCTCCCTCACTAACTCCCTAACTCCCTCCCTCCCTCTCTCAGAACCAAATCTTTATCCTAAGCACACGAATTTCACATCCTAATCTGCACAACAACCAACCACTCAACCTTCCCCGGTCTGCTTGCAACTGGTGCTACTGGTGCCACAACTGCAATCTACCACAAAACTATGAAACAATCTAGAGTAGCGCACCAAGATGTGGGTTACCTGAGTAGGAAATGTGGTGTGGTATGAGGAGGGAGCACAAACACGCCACCCCAAGTCTGCATGTAAGCTGCACACGTCCATGTCGAGGAGCAGCAGGATGAGGGTCTCGTCCTAGACGGCGGCCACGACGCCGCGGATGGCTGGCCCCGCCTCCTCCATCCCTGTGGCCGGCACGCCAGGGTGGCGGTGCTAGGGAACCTGAGGCGAGGCGAGAATAGCAGCTCTAGATCTAGACCGAGCGGTGGCGGCGACAGAGAGCAGCTAGGTTTCATGGGAAGGGGGAAGTGAGGAGAGAGGGGAACCAGAGCTGACCGGGGCGGTGACCTCTCTCGCCAGCGTCGGCGGCGAGCCATGCTCCTCCCGCTGAGCATCAAGAGGATGGGGTGGAGGAGACGATATCCCGTGGCCGCACTGCCCTGTGACGGGTCCTGCGCGCCCCTTGACCCCGACGGCGGATCTGGCACCGCCATGAGCCGCTCAACGTCGTGGGAGAGAGGGTCGAGCAGCTGCGGGAGCGGCAACCTCGGCTCCTCCGGGTGATGGGGACAGTCGAGGTTGACGGGGGAGCAGTGGCGCTATCGGCGGCGGCAAGAGAAAGAGACAGGGAGGGGGCCAATGGGAAGGGAGGCGGGCGCGATCTAGGGCTTGGAGAGAGAGAGAGGTGAGGCAAACGGCGCGGCATGAGTGCGGGACGGGGAGAAGGCTAGGTCACCTCCACGGGCGCGCTGCGGTTTTATAGTCCAACACGGGAAATGACTGTAATGCCCTCGGCGGGGAAGCCTATTTATGCGCGGTGGCACGAACGAGCGGTAACTGCTCATGATAGTTTGATCCAGCGATCGAGATCGTCCAGGACCGAGATCGAGCGGCCAGGAACGCATCAAGCAAAGGATCCAACGGCCACCATTCCCAAATCGCTGAGGAGCCAGGGTTTTCCCCTGGATTCTTGTTATATGAACAGGTATTGCAGTGCCCTGAAAACCGGTCACACCCTACAAAGATGGATATAAACCAAAATGCATATATCTCTCCCAAAGCACTAAGCAGGAAGCAAAACAGCAGGGCAACCTTAAGTACATATAGAATCCATATCTTGAGGAGGTACCCTATGCTACCAAGATACAATACCGAAGATAAATATTTGGATTGCAGTGCAACCTCATAAACCAATCACCTAAAGAAATCTCAATGAACTATTATTTACATATCCACCAAGATAAACTTCCGGTTAGAAAATATGTTGATAATAAAAATCCACACCACAAAGAAATCGCCAAGGCATATAATACTTCTATCATTAACGAACGACTATTCAATAAATGCATTAGACTCTTAGTGAAGCTCCAAATGAGAATCTCTCAGAATTATTTTGAGATGCCTTATTCAGTTAACCAAACAAAGCATGTTCATCTTAGTAAAAGAGTAGGAGAAGCATCCACTATCCATCAATTGCATGCCAAACTTTATCTTGGAGGCGGATTGGGGATCTTTGGTGCCAGCTCTTCCATTTTCAGATAAAGTTGCTTGTCCTTCTTCAGGTCTCCTGCCATAAACCGTGGATGGCATTTTCTAATAAACAATTATACATAGGGATTAACCATACAGTAGCAGCTGCAGCAACAACGTACAAAGCTACAAAAAATCAAACCTAGAACAATTCTTGTTGTGGAGGGAGGAATAACAACAGCAAGCAGTGTAGGGAAATAATTTGTAGGCAGGAGCGACAACACACCTTGCTGCTTGGGGACACCATCGACATATGATGAGCGTGCAACCTTGTTGACCCGGGACACAGGAGCTGCTTGGGGACACAGGAGCATCAGCCTAAAAAGCTTTAACACGTCGTGGCCACGTCTAGCTCATCACGGCAACCTGGAAGCCAATACAATGGGAGGAGCAGTGGTCAGAGAGAGAGAGAGAGAGGCACCAGATCTGGCGCACGGGCGAGCTCGACGGGGAGCAGTGGTGTGAGCGCTTTGATGTCGATGGCGACGATGGCGTGAAAGACGCGAGGGGAAGAAGTTGTGGAAGCGGAACCGACGGCAGGCACACGCCCCCCTCCTCGTCTATGGCTTGGCGTCGCCGGAACATACAGCCGGAAGCCGCGACGGCCCCCCGACACGCGGTCCCAGAGGCCCGGCCACCGCATCCGCCGACGCCGACGCCGCAGCGGCTGCCCGAACATGGGTCTCATGCACGCACACACGAATCAAATGAAAAAGAAGAATAAGCAAAGGGGAGGAGAGGATGGATGCACCCACACGATGCCACACACCGGGCGCCGCCGCCGCGCTCACACGCTCGGGCTCCCGACCAAGCCTCCGACCGGAACCACCTGAAGAACGGCGTTGAATCGAGGAGGACGAGCAGCGGCGGCGAGGGAAGAGGAGAACGAGCGGCGGCGTCGAGGGAAGAGTGGGAAACCCTAAACAGATGGGGGCGAATGGGAGCACGGGAGGGCAAGACGCTGCCCTTCCCCCACGGCCCCACCCATAGACGCACGGGCCAGTGCACAGGGGCAGACCGAAAAACCCAAAATGCCCTCGTTCGGGGCAAGGTATTACGTGCGGTGGCGCGCGATCCACCCCGTCGGTGCGCGCGACGGCATACACAGGCCACTCCCTCAGCCACGGTCGCTGACGGGCGCGGTCCATCAGCGATGAACCCACGCGCTAGAGAGACCGGGTCGAGCGAAGCGAGTAACCGGCAACACCATGGAAAACGGACTGTTCATAGGCTGTTCATAGCGATTCGATCCGACGGCGTACGTCCTCCAGCGGCTCGATCGAACGGACCAGATTCGATCAAGCTCTCGATCCAACGGCCAGTAATCCCAAATCGCTGAGGAGCCGGGGTTTTCCCTTCGGTTCTTGTTTCTGGATGTGATTACCTTCTCTCGCTCACGTTTTTACTAGAACCTTGTGATTTATTTAATTCACGTTGATGTCTAGGAAGAAGAACTGGTTAGAGCCATAGGGACAAATACACTTGACACCCTTGTGGCTGGCCTCGCTGCACATAAAGCTGAGACAGATGTGCAGAGTCATTCTCCCGGTTCTCCACAGGTGGATGAGAGTGCCACATCAAATTTGGAGGCAGTCAAATGTGAGCATTTTTGGTCTGGTTATTCGTATTATGGATTTGTAAATCGTTTTAGCAAATGATGTTCACTGCAGTGTTTCTAAACAATTGGATTGCAGGGGAATTGATTGATGACTTCCTTAGTAAGAACGACACTCAGTTAACAGAATATGGGTATGGATTGATGCTTTGTTTATGTTAATATGTCTCTTTTCATGTTACAGATTAATATGTGGTTGTTGTTTTGTGATGACAGTATCCAATCTATAAAACAACAGATGATAGATAAGAATAAAACAGTGTGTGCTTTGTTCTGGAATAATCAGTTTCACGTGGTTCTGCAGGTTGTTTCTTCTTTATTATGTTACTTTCTGGACATGTAATTTAATAAATCTATATGTTTTATAACTACCATGCTTTCTTATGCAGCTACATGGAACGTTGCTCCTGTTACAAAATACTCCAGATCAGGTTGACAATCCTATTGTATGGCAGGATTTCAACGATGTATGTTATGCTATTTATTTAAACTTTGTTTTCTTTCCTGTTTGAATGCTTTTACTAGAAACCTATGTAACAATCATATATTTTCTCGTTTTTTAAGTCATTAATGTCATTTGATGCTTGCACGGGCAAATTAAATTGACTATGGAATTCACTTTTTCACAAAGATTTTGGACAGTTCATGGACACAAGCGAATGACTACGCTGCAAAATCTGTGAATTTTAGAGGTCGCCGGACGTTCATTATTCATCCTAACAAGAATGGCTCGTCCCCGCTAGTAGCACTATGTAAGCGTCTCAATTGTGATGCAAATTTAGCTCCTGTTGAAGGGCTACTGTTAGTTAATCCTGTGTTCTGCAGGCAACGCCATACTTCTAAGAGGTGATCTGGAGCTCAGTAAAATACGCGATTGCAACTTGAGTCTAAATCTTGCCCATCTTCGTCAAGTTGTTTTTGGGGCCAAAAAGGTTTAATCGAATCATTTCTACTTCTGTACATTTTCTTGAGTATGATGTTAATTTGTTAATGGGCTGTTTTAATTTACAGACTCTTGCCTATAACATGAGGCCAGAAGAATGGCTTGTACACGTACGATGCCTTCATCAACATGTCGATGTTGAAATGAACTTCAAAAGGTTAGTTTGCTTATCTGTAGTTTCTTACTCCACGCGGTTTATATTCTGATAACCTCTTGTGTGGTAATATTGCAGCATCAATAACATAAAAATCAAGAAAGACTTTCTGATTTTTGAGAACTTTGATTTTTCTGTATGCCATGGTTTCATCGCTGACCCGGAGGTACGCACCTAATCCATATAGCATGAGTCGTTGTTCTAGCTACTGTTCCTCGACCTTTGCTAGTCTTTGGAATTAGATTCAGCCTTCTTTGTATGATTTTAGATCGCTGTTGCTGTATGATATTCTTATTTCGCCTTTTTTGACACATGTCCTTAGGTGGGTATTTGTTTAAGTATTCTGTGAGTAAACCTTGCTTAGGAGTTAAGCCAGTTTTGCCTTTTTGACACATGTCACTTTCTATATATCTCTATACATTACAAGCTGTTGTAGCTTTGCACACTGAACCTTCTAGCAACATATCTGTGGACATAAATGTGTAGGACCTCAATCTTTGCAATGCAATTGGAGAAAGGTATTATGATTGGACAACTGAGAGCCCGACTTCTCATTTGAAGGCTGAAGATCCTGGTGAGAACTTTGTTTCTTCATTATTCAAAATTCTTTGTATATGTGTTGGTCCCTTGGATTGTGACAAGGGTAATTCATTTGATTGTTCATTTGCAGGAAATTTACTTGATAAGTTCCTGAAAGATCATGATACCGAACTAACACCTTATGGGTACAACATATCTACACTATGCTTACACATGTTTTTCTCTCCCCAGTAAACTTAATTTGTTGCTTTTTCCAACCTGTCAGTTTGCAAAGTTTACAAGAGGAATTGTCGGAAGATGGTATCCCTGTTATATTCTGGAGAAAACAGTTCCATACAGCTATCAAGGTATCATAATTTGTTAGGTTATTGTCTCAGATTTTACTTAATAACCTTCCTGATATTTTATGTCCTCTATCCTTCTCTCGTGCAGCGCAATAACCGCATCTTTGTTTTGGATCCAAGTCTGAGGTCACTTGATAAACACGAAATATGGAGAAGATTAGACAATGTAATTTCATCGTCATATCTCTTATATCACTACCACCGTTCATATTGATTAGGTGTACTGATTTTAGTGACTAATGAACTACTTGTCACTTGATTGTTTTTCTTTGAGTATATGATTATACTTCTCACTTGTTCATTTTTTAGGTGGATGGTCCTGGAGCAACTTTCGCCAGTCTTCCCTACCCTGTAAGTGCATCATAAATGAGATATAATGCTAACTTATAATAATTATATGGAAGAAGCTAATACAAATCTTTGTTGGTTTGAGTGCTCACATTGATTTTCTACACAATACATTTTTCACTATATTGTGTAAGACCAAACTGCTACTATTGATTAGGTGTAGTAATAGTAGTGAGTAGTTGAGTATGTTCTATTACTAGTAGTACTTGTCACTGGATTTTTTGTTGGCTTGGTTACACACTATTATATTGTGTTAGAACACAAATGCTACCAACCAGCAGGCCTGTATCTGGAAATTTAGTGGATTAACTCTTTGTTTGTTTTGAGTGCTCGTAAAGATTTTCACTATTTTCTTGATTAATCCTGCAGATCTCTGGAAAATCAGGCGAACATAAATGCATCAGTCCAGATTGTCTTTTGGCATTTACCTCATCATTTAATCTTCAACGGCATAATTATGTTCATCATACAACTTCTGGCAGCACAGAATTGGTCTGTCTTTTTTCCTTCTATTTCCCATCTAGTTATTATTCTTATATATTTACTTGTGTGTCAAACTGCGCACAGTTAACCCCCGTTTTGCCAATGTTCTGCAGGACATTTTGCAACACAGAACTGAATATAGTAATTGTTGGGATAGTGTAAGTTATTTTGAACTAGTTGTTTATGCTTGTTTTCATAGTTTGCTCAGACATTGTAAAATAGTTTTAGATATAATAACTCTTTCATTCCTTTTTTTATGCTGTTCAGCTCTCATCTGAAGAGTCTGCCGAGATATTGTCTTTAAAGGATATGAAATTTAAGGTATTTTACTCAACATGACCAGTACTTGCATGGCATTTTGTAAGAAAATTATCTGAAATTCAAATATATTTTCAGAATCTTGAGGGAAAACTCATTGTGCGAATATTAGAACAGCGGTCTTCTGGAAAGGAAGTTGCTATGACGTTGTTGGTAGGTTATTTTGCATAACTTCTATACCATGTTCTGTAAGTATGAAATCATTAAATAGTTTTTATTCCTTTTTTGTGTTCTTAAAGGGCATTAGGAGTCGTTCCATGGAAGGAGAAAAGATAGCGTCAGCAGTTCTGTTTCCTGTTCTTGATGAGGCCAGCGAGAAGACTTTGTTAAGCTCTGATATTTGTAATTGCGAAGATGGAAGAATATGGGACGGTAATCCGAGTGGCATCATGACTGACGTTAACTCATTGCTTGCGTGTTACAGCTACTTGCTTGAGAAGTCATTGGTAAGTCTGTACTTTATTATACAAGAGATAATGTATTGTCACAATATGGTTTCAGCATTGGCCATACACAAGCTTACATTATATAAGTAACAGGTGAACAAATGGTTACAACTTAAGGCTGAACTAGCATATAAAGTTGGGGAAGATCTTATTGCCGCGGAAGAAAGGTATCACTAGCACCATTAATGCATTACTGAGATAAAAAAAATACTGTTTATTATCATTATGTAACTTCGAAGTGAAATATCCAGTAGGGCAAGGAAGAAGGTCAACGACCAAAACAGCCAGGGAGAGCTAAATATTTCTGCTCAATTTACCGGAGATAATAGTTCTAATTCTACTCGCCAACATGATGACCCACCTGCAGAAGGCACCGGAGGTCATAGTTCTAATTCTGCTGTCCAAAATGATGACCCACCTTTAGAAGGCAGTGGAGGCAGTACAAGAGTTAACAGGTTATTATTGATTAATATCATTGAATCTGTAATTGCTATTAAATTATTATGATGTCAATTTCTAACTTTGGAGTGGAAACTTCCAGGGATCAAAGTAGCCAATCGTTAATACATACTGAAGGCGACAGCATTGGCAATCTGTATGATTTGGTTCTTGAATTCCTTAAGGGGTACTGCTTATTCATTTTCCTTCTGACTCGTCTGCTTATTCATTTTCCTTCTGACTCGTCTGCTTATTCATTTTCCTTCTGACTCGTCTGCTGTTCGAACAAGTGTTTATGTTTCACATATTACGCAGGTTTAAGAAGAACGCCCCACAAAAGTTCTACAGAGGCGCCATTGAAGCGATCAAGTATATGAAGAATTTGGATATGCTCATTCATTTTCCGCACATGAAAGAGTATTCTGCAGAACTTGCTGCATATATTATTGATCATTATGACAGTGACAGGTATGTTCGAAAGTTACATAGATTCATCCTAATGTTATACGTTTTGTGCACTTCTTGTTTATACATTTCTTATCATATATAACATTTGTATCTCATACTAGTTATATCTTATCAAACAAGCTACTGTCATTCTTATCTAGCAGTTTCAAGTTTGTTTAGCCTGGTCTCTGCATCAATTATAAGTTATTTTCACCACTAAACCTGCCTAAACTGCTTAGCATCAATTATAAGTTATTTTCACCACTAAACCTGCCTAAACTGCTTAGTAAATGTCAGTTGTTTGTAGATAGTACACACCTACCTTAAATTACCTCATTTTACTATCTTTGGACGAGCACCTCATCAGTTACTGATTGTCTCTGTTCTAACATTATTTATATCTTATTTCAGTGTTAAAGCTGATATATCACGTGCTGCTGCTCAGTACCTCATTGAACATAATATCGGAAAAACTGAGGAAGAGATACGCGAGGGTATAAATGTGAAAATTGTGGATCTGCCGCCACCAACCAGGTCAGTTTTTAATAATGCCCCAAATAAGAGAACATTATTTGTTTGATATAAAAAATTTCTTTAAACCAAGTAACCAACAAAAAATGACAATCGTCTTTCTTCTCTCAAATGCAGTAACATGTCCTTTAAGAAATATGCTAGGCTAAACAAGTTGATAAGGCCTTTTAAACTTCCGAAGAAGTTTCGTCGACTTTTCTCACTTCGTTGGAAAGGAAGATTGTACCTGTTGACATATGCTGGAAGAAGAGCTGCTCGTGGGCTAATGAACTATATCATTGAGATGCACAAGAAAAAACTGTGCTGGAGAGGTGAATGGAAACTGTCCGACATGCGCATGAAAGATGGATTGTTTCTTATTGACACAGAAGCATTGCATCCCGCAGACATCGAGGGGGTGGCAGGAGATTTTAAGAAGTACATTGAACTTCTGAATCCCTTTTATGGCGTAGTTGAACAATCCTCTTCCACTGGTTCAAAGAAAAAACAATCCTCTTCCTCCGGTTCAAAGAAAAAACAATCCTTCTCCTCTGGTTCAAAGAAAAAACAATCTTCTTCCTCTGATTCAAAGAAAAAAGAAAATATTCCACCATATTGGGAAATGCTTCAAAATGACACCATGGTGATACCAGATCCGTTGAAGAACCCAACGGCATTTGAAAGATTTCTTAAGTATATGTCTGCACATTTCGCATTCATGCCGGCTGTTAGCATATATCAGTTTCTTTGTCTGCTATATAGCATTTGTGATGGACTGCGGCCCAACAGTGAGAGAACATATAGACTGTTGAATATGGGCGTCACCGGCGAAGATGATGGTTGGACACAATATGTCATAGGAGTATCACTGTTTGATGATGTCTTTTACTTTACGAAGAATGGTAGCCTTGTCAATATATATACTGATTCCTACTGGCATCTGCTACAGTTCAGTAGACATTTCTCTTCACATATTCTAAGTTTGACAAAGGTATTTCTGAAGGCCTGTTTTAGCTAGTTTTGTTTAATTGCTGTATAGAAATGATTTGTGATATTGTCTGCTTGTTTTGAATTTTGTTTGTTCTTGTGAAGAGCATTGAAGGCCAAGACGTCCAGGATATGATCTTAATTCATTTGATGCTAGCGTGTCGTCTTGATCGTTATTTGGCATTATTAGTACGACACCTTGTTAAGGAAACGAACATGAATGGACTGTAAGTCTTTGTGTTTCTTGTTTTATCTTATAGCATATTGTTCTTCTTAGTTAATGTATTATATGTCAATTGTAGATTTTTTCGTGCATGGCAAGCGCTCTTAGCTTCAGAGTGAGTTTCCTTCATGTTATATTGCATATTGTAATTATGCTTTTTTGCTCTACATGTAATGATGGGATAATTTTAATTTTTGTTTCTTGTACCATGTACACAAATATATAAATGTGAAGTGACAAAACCGAGGAGGAGGACATGTCAGAAAATCTTGAAGTATCTGAAGTATCTGAATCTGAGGATGAAGAAAGTGATACTGACCTTGAAGGGACAAGGTAATAGTCTGGAAAACAAGAACAGTGATTAGATGATTTTATATATTTTGCTCATCTTGCCGTGTTGTACTATGTTATACTACATAGATAATAAGCATCTGGTGCAAAAGTTGTGGGTTTTATTTATTTCTGTTAGCAGTAGTAAAGAAAATCAGATATGTAATGTGATATACTCCCTCCATCCCAAATTAAGTAACTCAACTTTGTACTAAAGTTATTACAAATTTGAGTCACTTAATTTGGGACAGTGGGAGTATGTTATATTGAAATCCTTAGAATAATTATCGTGGAAGTATTCATGATTGTGATTTTAAAGCTCCAAGCATGAACAATATATATAATTGTACAGTGATGAAATGGAGGATGAGGATATTGCAAGATCTTCAACAGTTCAAATCTGAGGATGAAGAGTGACAAGGAATGCTATTCCTGGGAAGAGACAAGGTAATATATAAGCGCACCCTAAACACCTCAACCCCGATCGTGTCGAGTAGGCTAATGTTACAGGGCTGTGTTTTGTTGATGATTATGTCTTTGAGCTATTGGGTTATGAGCATAATCAATGACTGGGTTCCTCTTCTCGCGGGGGTGGTCGTGGCGTGGACTGTCTGCTGCCACCAATCCACAAAGATCTGCCCAGCAGCTGGGGGCTACATTCATTTGTTTTGCCAAATGTTTCATTTCAGTTTTGAATCTCCAAGCCAACATGCAACATTGGTTTTCAGTTGATGTTGCAACTTTAATTAACTAACTTCTGCCATTCCTTTGGCCATATAATGCCTCTACTATGACTGGCTTACAATATTTTGCCCGTTCAATTTCCACAGGCTTGAAAGCATCTCGAGATGCATGCCCTGCAGACAACACTTCAGCTCTGCGGGCAAGGGCTTTGGGAATTCACCATGATTTGTAGATGCATGCCCTGCAGGCAACACTTCAGCTCTGCGGGCAAGGGCTGTGGAAATTCACCATGATTTGTAGATGCATGCCCTGCAGGCAACATTTCAGCTCTGCGGGCAAGGGCTGTGGAAATTTACCACGATTTGTAGATTCATGCCCTGCTAAACCTTGTGTTTGTTCAGCGTGATGATCATGCTTATGGGTAAGACCGAACTAATCCATGTGTTTGCTAGTTCATCTGTCTGTTTTCTCCGAGGGTGTTAATCAGAAACATCGTTTGAGGGGTTTTTATGGCAGTCGACTGTTTTTTTTGTTTAGTCTTGGGCGAATCTATTTGCTCCCTCTCGTCTGGGTTCTCCGGTGGGCGCCCAAGCACACGAGTGCTCCTGCAAGCACATCTCTGTGGCAAACGAATGAAGTGGGTGGTGTGGCCCTCTTGATAAAAAAAGAACTTGGAGCACTGCTTGCTAATTAGATGTTTGGAAATCAGTGTTGTAGAAATGTTGTTCTCTAATTCATTCTTCAAGTGTCTAGTACTCCCTTTGATCCAGTTTAGTCTGCGTATTGCTTTTTGCCAAAAAATCCGGATTGCTCTGCCCGTCCTGTTGTTTTATCTGTTATTTCCAGGAATACCCCTTCACCAGCACTTCAACTCCTCTTGTATTAATTAAGCCAGCTAGCTTGCCTTCTTTTTCTTCCTCGTACAGTACCACCCTCGTTTCTCTTCGCTTTCTACTCATCCTACCTACTTGTGTGAAGACAGCAGAAAACCAGCCTGTTTTTTTTTTTGAAACGAGGCAAAAGACTTGCCATTTCATTAAATACGAGAGGGTGGTAACATAGTCTGAAGACAACCGCTATAAAATGGCGAAGATAAAACAACTACTCCCTATGTAAGATTACATCAATCCCTTTGGCACCAGACATAGCCCAAAGCCTTGCCTCGTCCAAGATTTTGTCGACAAGAATCATCGAAGGTGTGGAGACATTTTGGAAGACCCTAGCATTCCTCTCCTTCCAAAGTTCCTAAGATATCAACATGAGGGGGGGAAGCCATTCCTTTGCCATTTGGCGAGTGTGCGAGCGCAATCTCAGTCCACCATCGCCTGACGCTTCCCGGCGCAACCCAGTTAGAAGTAAAATATCACCCAGACCGGTCTTTGCTTTTATCGCATTCCAGACCGTAATCGAATATCGTCACTGGAAAAGAAGGTGAGCCGCAGTCTCTTGTACTTGGTTGCAGAGAGGATATAAGCCGCAGTTTGGCCACCCTCTTCGAATTAGTCTATTCGCCGTCCAGACTCTGTTGTGGATGATCAACCAAGCGAAGAACTTGCATTTTGGAGTGGCCCAAACCTTCCAAACAGTCTTCACGAGTGTAGTGGAGGTGCGCCCTTCGAATTGAAGCGAATATGCTGTGGATGCAGAGTAGAACCCATATTCCGTGAGCTTCTAGGTAATTGCGTCCCGTGTGTCATGATCCAGGATTATCCCATCCAATCTCTTCCAAAGGGTGACAAACTCTTGAATGTGCTCAGCGGTAATGCCATTTGTCATGTCAACTTGGGAGAGCCAGTGTGTGGAGGTTAGCGCTTTTTTGATAGTGCAAGACTTCCTTTTTGATATCTTAAAGATTTTTGGGGCGATGTCCATGGGCATAAGACCGTCGAGCCAAGGGGAAGTCCAGAAGCAAGCTTTGTCCCCATTGCCAATCGTGACTGTTGTTGCTGCGGCGAAGAGGTCTTTGTCGGCCTCGGTGCACGGGGTTCCCAGGCCCACCCATGTCTTCGTTGGCTCCGTACATTCATTCCAAAGCCACCGTAAGCAAAGTGCAGAGGCAAATTTGTCCAGATTTAGACTCCCAAACCGCCCATGGCCTTGGGGCGACAAACCCGCTCCTAATTGATCTTGCACTTGCCACTAGAAACTTTGTCGCAACCAACCTAAAGGAAAGCACGTCTTAGGGCATCAATACGCTTCATCACCTTGACCGGAAGGATCAGGGAGGTCATGCCGTAGATGGCAATGGCAGTAAGGACCGCTTTCACAAGAACAGTCCTCCCCAGGGCAGCCATGAGGTGGCCAATCCAAGGCGCGAGCCTGCGAGCAATTTTGTCCTCCAAAGGCATGAAGTGGACAGCCTTGAGCCTTTTTACTGAAAGAGGCAGCTCCAAGTACACTAGTAGAAAACGACCCAATTGTCTCGGTTCCAGAGGCCTGTTAGCCTCGGTTCTAGAATCGGGACTAAAAGGTCAGGACTAAAGCCCCAAACCTTTAGTCCCGGTTCACTTACGAACCGGGACAGAAGGGGCTCCACGTGACCTCTGCGGGGAGCCGAGGCAGGAGGACCTTTAGTCTCGGTTGGTAACACCAACTAGTGTTGGAAATATGCCCTAAAGGCAATAATAAAATGATTATTATTATATTTTCTTGTTCATGATAATTGTCTATTGTCCATGCTATAATTGTATTAACCGGAAACTGTAATACATGTGTGAATACATAGACCATAACATGTCCCTAGTGAGCTCTAGTTGGCTAGCTCGTTGATCAATAGATGGTCACGGTTTCATGACCCTAGACATTGGATGTCGTTGATAACGGGATCACATCATTAGGAGAATGATGTGATGGACAAGACCCAATCCTAAGCATAGCACAAGATTGTGTAGTTCGTCTGCTAAAGCTTTTCTAATGTCAAGTATCGTTTTCTTAGACCATGAGATTGTGCAACTCCCGGATACCGTAGGAATACTTTGGGTGTGCCAAACGTCACACCGTAACTGGGTGGCTATAAAGGTGCACTACGGGTTCCCACCCTAGGAGGAGGGATGGATGGATGAGGGAGGGATGCACCCTAGGGTTCCCACCCTAGGGTGGTGCGGCAGCCAACAGATGGCCATCTTGTGCGGCGGCCAGAGGGAGGAGAGGAGGGGGCGCAACCCTAGTGGGCCTTAGGCCCATCTGGCTCTAGGGTTTCCCCTCCCTCCTTTATTTCATGTGCCTTGGGCCTCTTGTGGAGGCGTACCAGCCCACCTAGGGGCTGGTTCCCTCCACCTCAGGCCCATGGAGCCCTCCGGGGCTGGTGGCCCCACTTGGTGGACCCCCGGAACCCTTCCAGTGGTCCCGGTACACTATCGGTGATGCCCGAAACACTTCCGATAACCAAAACCTCACTTCCTATATATCAATCTTCGTCTCCGGACCATTTCGGGATTCCTCGTGACGTCCGGGATCTCATCCGGGACTCCGAATAACCTTCGGTAACCACACACACTATTTCCCTATAACCCTAGCGTCATCGAACCTTAAGTGTGTAGACCCTGTGGATTTGGGAGATACGTAGACATGACCGAGACACCTCTCCGCTCAATAAACAACAGAGGGATCTGGATACCCAGGTTGGTGTTGGGAGACGTAGTAGTAAATCAAATTTTCCTACGTGTCACCAAGATCTATCTATGGAGAAACCAGCAACGAGAGGGGAGAGATTGCATCTTCATACCTTTGAAGATCGCTAAGCGGAAGCGTTACAAGAACGCGGTTCATGGAGTCGTACTCGCAGCGATTCAGATCGCGGTAGATCCGATCAAGTGCCGAACGGACGACACCTCCGCGTTCAACACACGTGCAGCCCGGTGACGTCTCCAACACCTTGATCCAGCAAGGAGGAAGGAGAGGTTGGGGAAGGGCTCCAACAGCAGCACGACGGCGTGGTGGTGGTGGAGTAGCAAGGTATTCCGACAGGGCTTCGCCTAAGCGCTGCGGAGGAGGAAGAAGAGAGGTAGGGCTTCGTCGTGAGAGAGAGAGATCAAATCCTGTTCTCAAAGGGCCAAAACCTCAATTATATATAGTAGGAGGGAGAGGGAGGGCTGGCTTGGCCCCTCCTCCAAGGAGGAGAGGTTCGGCCGAAGTGGGGGAGGAGTCCACCTCCCACAAGGGAGGTGGATCTCCTCCTTTCAAACCCCTTTTGCCCTTATCTCTAGATCCCAGCCGCATGGGCCCTTCTAGGAGGTCTTGGCTGGCCCAATATGGGCTGGCACACCTCCTCTAAAGGCCCACTAAGTCCTCTGGTCGTCACACCCCTCCCGGGGGTCCTCCGGCACCCTCCCGGCACTCCCGGTACAATACCGATGAGCCCGAAAACTTTCCGGTGACCAAAACTGGACTTCCTATATATCAATCTTTACCTCCGGACCATTCCGGAGCTCCTCGTGACGTCCGGGATCTCATCCGGGACTCCGAACAACCTTCGGTAATCACGTATACCTTTTCCCTATAACCCTAGCGTCATTGAACCTTAAGTGTGTAGACCCTACGGGTTCGGGAGACACGTAGACATGACCGAGACACCTCTTCGGCCAATAACCAACAGCGGGATCTGGATACCCATGTTGGCTCCCACGTACTCCACGATGATCTCATCGGATGAACCACGATGTCAGGGATTCAATCAATCCCGTATACAATTCCCTTTGTCTATCGGTATGGTACTTGCCCGAGATTCGATCGTCGGTATCCCCATACCTTGTTCAATCTCGTTACCGGCAAGTCTCTTTACTCGTTCCGTAATACATCATCCCGTGACTAACTCTTTAGTCACATTGAGCTCATAATGATGATGTCTTACCGAGTGGGCCCAGAGATACCTCTCCGTCACACGGAGTGACAAATCCCAGTCTCGATTCGTGTCAACCCAACAGACACTTTCGGAGATACCCGTAGCGTACCTTTATAGCCACCCAGTTACGTTGTGACGTTTGGCACACCCAAAGCATTCCTACGGTATCCGGGAGTTACACAATCTCATGGTCTAAGGAAATGACACTTGACATTGAAAAGCTTTAGCAAACGAACTACACGATCTTGTGCTATGCTTAGGATTGGGTCTTGTCCATCACATCATTCTCCTAATGATGTGATCCCGTTATCAACGACATCCAATGTCCATGGTCATGAAACCGAGACCATCTATTGATCAACGAGCTAGCCAACTAGAGGCTCACTAGGGACACGTTGTGGTCTATGTATTCACACATGTATTACGGTTTCCGGTTAACACAATTATAGCATGAACAATAGACAATTATCATGAACCAGGAAATACAATAATAACCATTTTATTATTGCCTCTAGGGCATATTTCCAACAGTCTCCCACTCGCACTAGAGTCAATAATCTAGTTACATTGTGATGAAGCGAACACCCATAGCATTCTGGTGTTGATCATGTTTTGCTCGTGAGAGAGGTTTAGTCAATGAATCTGCGACATTCAGATCCGTATGCACTTTACAAATATCTATGTCTCCCTCCTGAATGTAATCACGGATGGAGTTGAAGCGGCGCTTGATGTGTCTTGTCTTCTTGTGAAACCTGGGCTCCTTCGCAAGGGCAATAGCTCCAGTGTTGTCACAGAGTAGAGTCATCGGGCCCGACGCATTCGGAATCACTCCTAGGTCGGTGATGAACTCCTTCGTCCAGACTCCCTCCTTTGCTGCTTCCGAAGCAGCTATGTACTCCGCTTCACATGTAGATGCTGCCACGACGCTTTGCTTGCTGCTGCTCCAGCTCACTGCCCCTCCATTCAAAATATACACGTATCCGGTTTGCGACTTGGAGTCGTCCGGATCTGTGTCGAAGCTAGCATCGACGTAACCCTTTACGACGAGCTCTTCGGCACCTCCATAAACGAGAAACATGTCCTTTGTCCTTTTCAGGTACTTCAGGATATTCTTGACCGCTGTCCAGTGTTCCGCTCCGGGATCACTTTGGTACCTCCCTACCAAACTTATGGCAAGGTTCACATCAGGTCTGGTACACAGCATGGCATACATGATAGAGCCTATGGCTGAAGCATAGGGGATGGCACTCATCTCTTCTCTATCCTTTGCCGTGGTCGGGCATTGAGTCGTACTCAATCTCACACCTTGCAACACAGGCAAGAACCCCTTCTTGGACTGATCCATATTGAACTTCTTCAATATCTTTTCAAGGTATGTGCTTTGTGAAAGACCAATGAGGCGTTTTGATCTATCTCTATAGATCTTAATACCTAATATGTAAGCAGCTTCTCCAAGGTCCTTCATTGAAAAACACTTATTCAAGTAGGCCTTGATACTTTCCAAGAGTTCTATATTATTTCCCATTATCAGCATGTCATCCACATACAGTATAAGAAATGCTATAGAGCTCCCACTCACTTTCTTGTAAATACAGGGTTCTCCATAAACCTATACAAACCCAAACGCTTTAATCACCTCATTAAAGCGAATGTTCCAACTCCGAGATGCTTGCACCAGCCCATAGATGGAGCGCTGGAGCTTGCATACCTTGTTAGCATCTTTAGGATCGACAAAACCTTCCGGCTGCATCATATACAGTTCTTCCTTGAGGAAGCCATTAAGGAATGCCGTTTTGACGTCCATTTGCCAGATCTCATAATCATAAAATGCGGCAACTGCTAACATGATTCGGACAGACTTTAGCATCGCTACGGGTGAGAATGTCTCATCGTAGTCAACTCCTTGAACTTGTCGATAACCCTTAGCGACAAGCCAAGCTTTATAGGCGGTCACATTACCGTCTGCGTCAGTCTTCTTCTTAAAGATCCATTTATTTTCAATGGCTCGCTTATCATCAGGCAAGTCCACCAAAGTCCATACTTTGTTCTCATACATGGATCCTATCTCGGATTTCATGGCCTCAAGCCATTTGTCGGAATTCGGGCCCGCCATCGCTTCTTCATAGTTCGAAGGTTCACCGTTGTCCAACAACATGATCTCTAGGACAGGATTACCGTACCACTCTGGTGCGGAACGTGTCCTAGTGGACCTTCGAGAAGCAACTTGATCTGATGTTTCATGATCATCATCATTAACTTCCTCTCTAGCTGGTGTAGGCTCCACAGAAACAACTTCCTGTGCTGCGCTACTCCCCGGTTCGAGTGGAGGTACAATTACCTCATCAAGTTCTATTTTCCTCCCACTTACTTCTTTCGAGAGAAACTCTTTCTCGAGAAAGGATCCATTCTTGGCAACAAAGACTTTGCCTTCGGATCGTAGGTAGAAGGTATACCCAATAGTCTCTTGGGATATCCTATGAAGACGCACTTTTCCGCTTTGGGTTCGAGCTTCTCAGGTTGAAGTTTCTTCACATAAGCATCGCAACCCCAAACTTTTAGAAACGACAGCTTAGGTTTCTTTCCAAACCATAATTCATACGGTGTCGTCTCAACGGATTTAGACGGTGCCCTATTTAAAGTGAACGCGGCAGTCTCTAATGCATATCCCCAAAATGATAGCGGTAAGTCGGTAAGAGACATCATAGATCGCACCATATCCAATAGAGTGCGATTACGACGTTCAGACACACCATTTCGCTGAGGTGTGCCTGGCGGCGTGAGCTGTGAAACAATTCCACATTTCCTAAGGTGCGTGTCAAACTCGTGACTTAAATATCTCCGCCACGATCAGATCGTAGGCATTTTATTTTCCTGTCACGTTGATTCTCGACCTCACTCTGAAATTCCTTGAACCTTTCAAAGGTTTCAGACTTGTGTGTCATTAAGTAGACATACCCATATCTGCTCAAGTCATCAGTGAGGGTGAGAACATAACGGTAGCCACCGCGAGCCTCGACACTCATTGGACCGCATACATCGGTATGTATTATCTCCAACAAGTCAGTTGCTCGCTCCATTGTTCCGGAGAACGGAGTTTTGGTCATCTTGCCCATGAGGCATGGTTCGCATGTGTCAAATGATTCGAAATCAAGTGACTCCAAAGTCCATCAGCATGGAGCTTCTTCATGCGTTTGACACCAATATGGCCAAGACGGCAGTGCCACATGTAAGTGGGACTATCGTTATCAACTTTACACTTTTTGGTACTCACACTATGGACATGTGTAACATCACGTTCGAGATTCATCAGAAATAAACCATTGACCAGCGGGGCATGAGCATAGAACATTTCTCTCATATGAATAGAACAACCATTATTCTCGGATTTAAAAGAGTAGCCATCTCGTATCAAGCGAGATCCAGATACAATGTTCATGCTCAAAGCTGGTACTAAATAACAATTATTAAGGTTTAAAACTAATCCCGAAGGTAGATGTAGAGGTAGCGTGCCGACGGCGATCACAATCGACCTTGGAACCATTCCCGACGCGCATCGTCACCTCGTCCTTTGCCAACCTTCGCTTATTCCGCAGCTCCTGCTTGGAGTTACAAATGTGAGCAACTGCACCGGTATCAAATACCCAGGAGCTACTACGAGCGCTGGTTAGGTAACATCAATAACAAGTATATCACATATACCTTTAACGTTGCCGACCTTCTTATCCGCTAAGTACTTGGGGCAGTTCCGCTTCCAGTGACCGGTACCCTTACAATAGAAACACTCAGTCTCAGGCTTGGGTCCATTCTTGTTCTTCTTCTTCCCGGCAACTTGCTTACCGGGCGCGGCAACAGCTTTGCCGTCCTTCTTAAAGTTCTTCTTACCCTTGCCTTCTTGAAACTAGTGGTCTTGTTTACCATCAACACTTGATGCTCCTTTCTAATCTCGACCTCTGCTGATTTCAGCATTGAGTACAACTCAGGAATGGACTTCTCCATCCCCTGCATGTTGTAGTTCATCACAAAGCTTTTGTAGCTAGGTGGAAGCGACTGGAGGATTCTGTCAATGACTGAGTCATCCGGGAGATTAACTCCCAGCTGAGTCAAGCGGTTGTGAAGCCCAGACATCTTGAGGATGTGCTCACTAACAGAACTGTTCTCCTCCATCTTACAGCTGAAGAACTTGTCAGAGATGTCATATCTCTCGACTCGGGCATGAGCTTGGAAAACCAGTTTTCAGCTCTTGGAACATCTCATATGCTCCGTGTTGCTCAAAACGCTTTTGGAGCCCCGATTCTAAACTGTAAAGCAGGCCGCACTGAACAAGGGAGTAATCATCGCAGCGCGACTGCCAAGCGTTCGTAACGTCTTGGTCCGCTGGGAGAATGGGTGGGTCACCTAGCGGTGCATCAAGGACATACAATCTCTTGGAATCTATGAGGATGATCCTCAAGCCACGGACCCAGTCCGTATAGTTGCTTCCATCATCTTTCAGCTTGGTTTTCTCTAGGAACGCGTTGAAATTGAGGTTGACATTTGCGTTGGCCATTGGATCTACAATATAGATATTAAAGGCAATTTTAGACTAAGTTCATGATAATCGAGTTCACATAATCAAATTATTCAATGAACTCCCACTCAGATAGACATCTCTCTAGTCATCTAAGTGACACATGATCCATGTCAACTAGCCCGTGTCCGATCATCACGTGAGACGGACTAGTCATCCATGGTGAAACATCTCCATGTTGATCGTATCTTCTATACGACTCATGTTCGACCTTTCGGTCTTTCCGTGTTCCGAGGCCATGTCTGTACATGCTAGGCTCGTCAAGTCAACCTAAGTGTTTCGCGTGTTGTAAATCTGGCTTACAACCCGTTGTATGCGAACGTTAGAACCTATCACCACCCGATCATCACGTGGTGCTTCGGAACAACGATCCTTAGCAACGGTGCACAGTTAGGGGTGAAACACTTCTCTTGAAATTTTATTGAGAGATCATCTTATTTACTACCGTCGTTTTAAGCAAATAGATGTAAACATGATAAACAATCACATGCAATCAATATAGTGACATGATATGGCCAATATCATCTTGCTCCTATGATCTCCATCTTCGGGGCACCATGATCATCATTGTCACCCGCACGACACCATGATCTCCATCATCATGATCTCCATCATTGTGTCTTCATGAGGTTGTCTCGCCAACTATTACTTCTACTTGCTATGGCTAACGCTTAGCATAAAGTAAAGTAATTACATGGCGTTTGTGATTGACTCGCAGGTCATACAATAAATAAGACAACTCCTATGGCTCCTGCCGGTTGTCATAGTCATCGACATGCAAGTCGTGAACCCTATTACAAGAACATGATCAATCTCATACATCACAATGCATCACATCACATCCTTTTGGCCATATCACATCACACGGCATATGCTGCAAAAACAAGTTAGACGTTCTCTAATTTGTAGTTGCAAGTTTTTACGTGGTTGCTATAGGTTTCTAGCAAGAACGTTTCTTACCTACGTCAAAAACCACAAAACGTGATATGCCAATTGCTATTTACCCTTCATAAGGACCCTTTTCATCGAATCCAATCCGACTAAGGTGGGAGAGACAGACACCCGCTAGCCACCTTATGCAACTAGTGCATGTCAGGCGGTGGAACCGGTCTCACGTAAGCGTACGTGTAAGGTTGGTCCGGGCCGCTTCAATCCCACAATACCGTCGAATCAAGATAAGACTAGTAACGGCAAGTATATTAACAAAATCGACGCCCACAACTGCTTTGTTGTTCTGGATACCCATGTTGGCTCCCACGTACTCCACGATGATCTCATCGGATGAACCACGATGTCAGGGATTCAAATCAATCGCGTATACAATTCCCTTTGTCTATCGGTATGGTACTTGCCCGAGATTCGATAGTCGGTATCCCTATACCTTGTTCAAATCTCGTTACCGGCAAGTCTCTTTACTCGTTCCGTAACACATCATCCCGTGGCTAACTCCTTAGTCACATTGAGCTCATTATGATGATGTCTTACGCGAGTGGGCCCAGAGATACCTCTCCGTCACACGGAGTGATAAATCCTCTCGATTCGTGTCAACCCAACAGACACTTTCGGAGATACCCATAGCGTACCTTTATAGCCACCCAGTTACGTTGTGACGTTTGGCACACCCAAAGCATTCCTAACGGCATCCGGGAGTTACACAATCACATGGTCTAAGGAAACGATACTTGACATTGAAAAGCATTAGCAAACGAACTACACGATCTTGCGCTATGCATAGGATTGGGTCTTGTCCATCACATCATTCTCCTAATGATGTGATCCCGTTATCAACGACATCCAATGTCCATGGGTCATGAAACCGGGACCATCTATTGATCAACGAGCTAGCCAACTAGAGGCTCACTAGGGACATGTTGTGGTCTATGTATTCACACATGTATTACGGTTCCAGTTAACACAATTGTAGCATGAATAATAGACAATTATCATGAACTAGGAAATACAATAATAACCATTTTATTATTGCCTCTAGGGCATATTTCCAACAGTCTCCCACTTGCACTAGAGTCAATAATCTAGTTACATTGTGATGAATCGAACACCCATAGCATTCTGGTGTTGATCATGTTTTGCTCGTGAGAGAGGTTTAGTCAACGGATCTGCGAAATTCAGATCTGTATGCACTTTACCAATATCTATGTCTCCCTCCTGAATTTAATCACGGATGGAGTTGAAGCGGCGCGTGATGTGTCTTGTCTTCTTGTGAAACTGGGCTCCTTCGCAAGGGCAATAGCTCTAGTGTTGTCACAGAGTAGAGTCATCGGGCCGACGCATTGGGAATCACTCCTAGGTCGGTGATGAACTGTTGGGAGACGTAGTAGTAAATCAAAATTTTCTACGTGTCACCAAGATCTATCTATGGAGAAACCAGCAACGAGAGGGGAGAGATTGCATCTTCATACCTTTGAAGATCGCTAAGCGGAAGCGTTACAAGAACGCGGTTGATGGAGTTGTACTCGCAGCGATTCAGATTGCGGTAGATCCGATCAAGTGCCGAACGGACGGCACCTCCGCGTTCACACACGTGCAGCCCGGTGACGTCTCCAACACCTTGATCCAGCAAGGAGGAAGGAGAGGTTGGGGAAGGGCTCCAACAGCAGCACGACGGCGTGGTGGTGGTGGAGTAGCAAGGTATTCCGACAGGGCTTCGCCTAAGCGCTGCGGAGGAGGAAGAAGAGAGGTAGGGCTTCGTCGTGAGAGAGAGAGATCAAATCCTGTTCTCAAAGGGCCAAAACCTCAAGTATATATAGTAGGAGGGAGAGGGAGGGCTGGCTTGGCCCCTCCTCCAAGGAGGAGAGGTTCGGCCGAAGTGGGGGAGGAGTCCACCTCCCACAAGGGAGGTGGATCTCCTCCTTTCAAACCCCTTTTGCCCTTATCTCTAGATCCCAGCCGCATGGGCCCTTCTAGGAGGTCTTGGCTGGCCCAATATGGGCTGGCAACACCTCCTCTAAAGGCCCACTAAGTCCTCTGGTCGTCACACCCCTCCCGGGGGTCCTCCGGCACCCTCCCGGCACTCCCGGTACAATACCGATGAGCCCGAAAACTTTCCGGTGACCAAAACTGGACTTCCTATATATCAATCTTTACCTCCGGACCATTCCGGAGCTCCTCGTGACGTCCGGGATCTCATCCGGGACTCCGAACAACCTTCGGTAATCACGTATACCTTTTCCCTATAACCCTAGCGTCATCGAACCTTAAGTGTGTAGACCCTACGGGTTCGGGAGACACGTAGACATGACCGAGACACCTCTTCCGGCCAATAACCAACAGCGGATCTGGATACCCATGTTGGCTCCCATGTACTCCACGATGATCTCATCGGATGAACCACGATGTCAGGGATTCAATCAATCCCGTATACAATTCCCTTTGTCTATCGGTATGGTACTTGCCCGAGATTCGATCGTCGGTATCCCCATACCTTGTTCAATCTCGTTACCGGCAAGTCTCTTTACTTGTTCCGTAATACATCATCCCGTGACTAACTCCTTAGTCACATTGAGCTCATAATTATGATGTCTTACCGAGTGGGCCCAGAGATACCTCTCCGTCACACGGAGTGACAATCCCAGTCTCGATTCGTGTCAACCCAACAGACACTTTCGGAGATACCCGTAGCGTACCTTTATAGCCACCCAGTTACGTTGTGACGTTTGGCACACCCAAAGCATTCCTACGGTATCCGGGAGTTACACAATCTCATGGTCTAAGGAAATGACACTTGACATTGAAAAGCTTTAGCAAACGAACTACACGATCTTGTGCTATGCTTAGGATTGGGTCTTGTCCATCACATCATTCTCCTAATGATGTGATCCCCGTTATCAACGACATCCAATGTCCATGGTCATGAAACCGAGACCATCTATTGATCAACGAGCTAGCCAACTAGAGGCTCACTAGGGACACGTTGTGGTCTATGTATTCACACATGTATTACGGTTTCCGGTTAACACAATTATAGCATGAACAATAGACAATTATCATGAACCAGGAAATACAATAATAACCATTTTATTATTGCCTCTAGGGAATATTTCCAACATGAACTCCTTCATCCAGACTCCCTCCTTTGCTGCTTCCGAAGCAGCTATGTACTCCGCTTCACATGTAGATACCGCCACGACGCTTTGCTTGCTGCTGCTCCAGCTTACCGCCCCTCCATTCAGAATATACACGTATCCGGTTTGCGACTTGGAGTCGTCCGGATCTGTGTCGAAGCTAGCATCGACGTAACCCTTTACGACGAGCTCTTCGGCACCTCCATAAACGAGAAACATGTCCTTTGTCCTTTTCAGGTACTTCAGGATATTCTTGACCGCTGTCCAGTGTTCCGCTCCGGGATCACTTTGGTACTATTTGCCATTTATTTGAAATTCTAGTTTCTTTTCATTTTGGAGTTATTGCAAAAAAAAATACTATTTTTAAAAGTAATTTATTCTGCCTTAAAAAAATGTTCATGTTTTAGGACATATTTTTCTGAAAATTTTGATATATAATATGCCTATATAAATTGTTTTTCTATCTTTGTTTATTTGTATTTCTTTGCTGTTTTTTTTAAGAAAAAAAACCACAGAACACTGTTCATGCCGGAACACTGTTCATTCGTGAAATAAAAAAAAAATGGGCTGCGCCCCGGCCGGCTGAATCAGCCCAAATCAGCCCATGTGGCCCTCTTCTCCTCTCTTTCTCTATTTAGTCCCACCTCGCTTAGCTTTGAACGTTTGCACCTTCTTTTCACCTATAAATATAGACCCATAGGTGCACTCAAAAGTCATCCACTTCGGGTTGAATCGAATCGTTTCGGTTTGACTAGCTTTAATGAAAAAAAATATTTTCTTCTCTCCGGCGGGATTTCTGAAAGTCGTCTCCTCTTTGGATTTATATCTTCTCTGCATATAAAGGTATTTTCTCTTCGTATTTTCTTTCATACTCCTGTAGTTTAATATCCCTAGACTAGTATTTCTATAGTAGTATACGGTAGAGTAATTAGATTATTAATTAGTCTCCGTATTTACTCATTAGTCCTAGAATTCTTTTAGACATAGCATTTTTCTCCGTAAAAACAGCTTGGCCCAGATTTTTCAAATAGCCATAACTTTTTACTCGTTTATCAGAATTAGATGAAAACCAACGCCTAGAGTTTCGTGTTGACTTCACCTATCCAATCAACCTATCACGTCAATTTTTTCAAAATTTCAAATTTCAAAATTTATTCAGATTTATGTTCAAAAAACTTCTTTGATCATATCTTTTATCCGTAGCTCCGTTTCCGATGAATCCAATTGCGTCGGATCCGTATCAAAGTAATCCTTCCATTCACAATCATTAGTGTTATCGTTTCAACATATAATTTTGATCTTGCTCATACTTCTCTATTAGTTCCCAAAATGTGTTCACACACTGTACTAAGCTAACTCAATGTCATATTGAATTGCTTATAACTTTTGATCCGTCATTTTGAACCTAGTAATTCTTTTCTACACGTTCATATTGACTTCCCATATATAGTAACATCATTAGTTTCAATCTTTGAACCTTTCAAATTGGGAGCGATTCAATTTGAATCCGAACCTTCATTTGATCATATCTTGCAAACTGTAACACCTTTTAATTGATTCTTTTTGCCCCTAAATACTCGTGTCATGTATTTCTATTCATAACCATCCTACTTCGGTTCAACTTCTTTTGACCTTTGTGAATTCAGATTCAATTCATACTTGAATTTACAATTTATTTCATACTTCAATTCGCTATAACTTGTGTTGTAGTGCTCCATTTTAATTAAACTCTTTTCTACAAATAAATTCTTATGTCTTATACTATTTGTCAAACAACGTTCTTGTGTTCTCCCATACTTTGGATCGTCTTCGTAGTCTCTCCAACCTAAGCTTATATAGTAATAGTTCATCATCCATTAACTCCTTTGAGTTGATTCCTTCACCTTTCACCTTACAACCCCATAAGAACCTATCTTGTCTTATTTAACCTTAGTATGTTGTTATATTCGCTCCAAGACATGTTTTGTTCTTGCGTTCTTTTGGTTCTTTGTTTTGGCATGAATGTTTATTGAATGTTATTTGCTTACGATAGATTTTCCATCGGAGAGTGACGAATAGTTCTATCCAGTTATTTCTGAGAGCGATATCTTATCTTCATCAACAGTACAGGCAAGTTCACTTTGACCATCTATTTCATACCTATGTTTTATTGCATGTAGTGACATCATTCAACAAATCCCTCCCGTAGTGTTATTGAAATTCTTGTAGTTGAGTAGAATGCATGAGGTAGGAACCCACCACTGGTTACTAAAGCCCCGGGAACGTTAGTTACTTTTTGCTATGCTAAAGTACACGGGGTTTGGTATGAGCGTTCGTGAGTGGTGTGAAGAAGGACTCTACGTCAAGACGACAACTTCATGAAGACATTTTCAAGTCCTGCATCTTCAAGTCCTCAAGACTTCAAGACTCGAGAAGACAAGTTTTCAATACACACTACTGGGTGAAGGATGGTTGATTGGGCATCCCTGGAGAAACCAGTGGATGGCCGGGATGCATGGAGAAGCGCCATGACATCTTGCGGAAAGCTTCACCCAGACTCAAAGAGAAGGATGAATACTTCATGCCCGGAAGCTTACCTGTGTAGCCACAAGTCATTATGGGCTCTGACTTGGTTGATCTTTGTTGTGACTCTGCTGGGCAGTGCTACGAGATGTAGTCGACGTTAGGATTGGGATGGGCACTGTCGGACAGTCAGGGAAGCACTCTGAAAGACCATGTTTCTTTCATCCTGTTCTCAAACACCAGGCAGTGCGAGGACTTACCAGGAGGGAAAGAATCTTGTGGGTAAAGTACACAACACTCTGCAGAGTTAAACCTAATCGATTAGCAGTGTCCCCGGTTACGGACAATTTGAGCTTCTAGACTTGGATCTATCTCTGAACTCTCAACACTGGACTGATAACTAATTGTGGGCAACTTAATGATACTTATGGGCATTGAGACATTGGTTAGCGGAACCATGTCATGATAGGTAACTCTATAGTGAAATTCCTGATATTCCTTTGTTGTAGGAAAATAAAATCAGCTTTTACGCAAAAAACTCAGACACAGAGCCACAAAGCCTTTGCATATAGAATAGTCTTTATGCTTCTGTTTTTCTATGGTGATCTTGCCAGCATATTCAAAATGCTGACCTATATGGCTGCAACGTATCATGTTGCAGATACTCTTCTACGACGGGTAAGAGTACGATTCAGGGTTACGGTCTGCACTCAACTCGCCGTTGGTGTTATTGGGACTCCACTCCCGTTGACTGTATCCACTG